>OX941086.1:84672500-85030000 GCA_954870635.1 Arctium minus | reverse complement strand
ACATTTTAAATTAGGTTATATATTAAAAACAAAAAAATAAAACAATAAAAGTATAAGAAACTTTCAATATGGTATTGTAAAAATAATGCATTGTGTCATGACGTGTCACAGACTTAACATGGCGTCAGATACAAGTCTTAAATCTAATGCTATTTAGAAATATATATCTATATATATATGTGTGTGTGTGTGTGTTTGTTTAATTTAAATATTAAACAAATTTGATTAATTAATAAAAATAAAGTTTAAATGAAAATGAAGAATAGTGGGAGTAAAGTGAATTTAACAAAAAAACAACCGGTTGTTAAAAAAATAAGACTATTTTTTTTCGAATTTTATTAAACTTTTTCCAATGTTAATTTAAAATAAATAAAAAACTTTAATAAATCAATAGATAAAAAATATTAATTTTAGAAGATTTAAACCTAAATCTTTGGAAAAAAAATATCATGTATTTATCAGTATTTTTAATGAAATTATTTTGATTATTTTTATAATTAAAGTTATAATAATTATGAAAATATACAATATAATTAATAAAAAAATAAATGTCTTGATAAAATACAATAAAGAAAGAAAAAATAAAAAAATGTAAACTAGATAATTTTAAGGATAAAAATGTAAAAATTTATATACCACAAGAACCAAATATGTAATTTGATTATTCACTTTCGGATTAATTAAAACTTAATTTTAATAAAGTTGGATGGAGGGACGAAAATGGAAAAAAATAGAAACCACTTGGGGTGCTCAAATTTCTGACCAACCCGACTAACTAGGGGTGCTCACGGATTGGGTTGATCGGTTTGAAAATTTTACAACCCAACCCAACCCAACCCAACCCAAACCGTTCGGGTTGATCGGGTTGTGTTTAAACAAGATGAAATCAAATTTAGAAATATAAACATAAAGGAAACATTTCTTTGAAATACAATTGAATGACCGATAATTCATGAGAGTATGTAAGTTCATAAAAAATATTACGATATTACATATAAAAATGTCTAAACCAAATGATAATATGTCAATCAACAACAATCGTTTTAGACGTCTCCAACCCCGATGTTTTCGCTTTCTTGGCCTTGAGGTTGGTCGTGTCATCATCAACCATTTGGTACAACTTATCAATACTTCTTAAATCTTAAATATATCACATTTAGTTAATTTTTCAGTTTGCACATATTGTGTGTGTGTGTGCTTACATTTATTAAACATATATACAAATGAGTTATATAGAGATGAATAATAGATTGAAAATATATGTAAATGTAGAGGGTACACAATAGTGTAATTGTCTAATTTACATATCAATAGAGACTTAATAATCATATTAAATTCACAAAATAAAAGGATCGGGTTCATCGGGTTGGGTTGGGTTCAAATAAAAGTAACCCGATATCAACCCAATACCTACGGTTTGAAGATTTTACAACTCGATTAGACATCGGGTTGCTTCGGTTTGAGTTATTTCGCGTTGGGTTGGGTTGGGTTGATCGGGTTTTTGAGCACCCCTACGACCAACCTAACCCGAAAAAACGCAAAAAATCTCAAACCGAGGTAACCCGATACATAATCGATACAAATTTTGTCCAAACCACATCTATTGGGTTGGAAACGGGTTGAGCCCAAAGTAACCCGACCAATCCGTCAACCCAACCAAAATTTGTACGTTTTTACTATTTTTAATGGTTTTAGACTTTTAGCGGCTCTTCTTTCTATCAATGATCAAATCTTACTATCTTAGTCGTAGTTTAGATCTGTCTATGAGACCCGTCGATTAAAATCGTACGAATCTAACCTTCATGTCTTCAAAAATCTTCAATATCGATAGAATCAAGAGCCAAGAGATACTCTTCTTTTCTCATATTAGTCTTATTTTTATATTTCCATTTTGATTTTAGTTTTTTAAACGAAATCACTTAGTTAGATTGTAAAATGATGTATTAAAGTTTCAACCCGACTAACCCAACCCAGCCCGCACGGTTTGGGTTGGGTTGAGATTTTTCAAACCGCAAACATTGGGTTAGGTTGTTCAAGTGCCTTCAACTCGGCCAACCCAACCTGTGAGCACCCCTAGAAACCACAGGGACGAAAAAAGCAGTTTTGAAAAACCAGGGACGAAAATCGTTATAAACATTAAACCACAGGGACGAAAATCGTAGTTTACTCTACTAAAAATGTAAGTTTGTAACCTTCTTTCTCTTCTCTGCTTTATGTTGATATTCGACATAAACTTCTAGTAGTTGAGCTTCTATTCGAGTTCTTAGTTTCAAAATCCTCTTCATCTTCATCTTCTATTAGAACTGGGCAATCCATCGTGTTCTTGAACTTAGAAAATGGATATTTCAGCATTATTCGTTTGCTCGTTTTCCATACCAATTCATACAAAACCCTAATGTTAGTTCTTTGTTTATGTACCTCGGTTTCTTCCATTCAAGAATCCTTATTGATTTGCTTCTGACATTGTTTGAGTTTTCTTTGTCTGAATTCTCACTTACCGGTAAGCGATATGTGTGGGAAGTTTAAGATAATGGAGATGATGTCTTGCTAAATATATCTAGAATATTGATTAATTGGAATACTGAGATTCTATGTATACCCTTCATTGCCCTTAATTTTTAAAAACCTAATTTCAAGAAGAATGAGTTATCACGGTTTTGCCATTGATCACGTCCTAGCCGTAGATCAAACTCTTAGATGGCCAGGATTGGGTTGCAAAGTTTACAACAATGTGTTGAGTTGTATAATAAACCACCTCTCTCTCTCTCCATATATATATATATATATATATATATATATATATATATATTATTTTTAAATTGAAAATTAAAAAGACCAAAATGCTCTCGAGTTAAAAGGAGTCTTTTTAACGGAAGTTATTAAAAAGAACCAAAAGCGTAACAAAATAGGGGCGATGCTTGATAGCGGGTGGAAACTACATGGACCAAAAAGTGTAATTTACTCAAATTTTTATTAGTTGTTTTCGATGTTCTTAATAGTTAGATGGAGTGTCAATCAATCTTGATGGTTAATATGGAGTTGATGATAAATATGGAGAAGATAATGCTCTTGATTGCGAAAAAGATGAATATTCAAGAAAAAATAATTATATAATAAAATCAATTATACAAAGACAAATTGCCGATGGGACGAGCACGTAACGTTGGAAGTTAATGGATGTTAGGGGTGAGAGAGCGATTATGAAACAAAAATGCAAACCACAAGACTTATTCTGTAATAAATGAAGTTCAAGGACAGAAACCATGATACCACATGGACCAAAACTATAATTTACTCTATGCATTTATCTTAAAGAGTAAATTACATATGGTCCCTCATGTTTGTGGTTTGTTACGGATTTGGTCCCTAAACTTCAAAATTAGCAAATAAACCCTCTACGTGGGCATTTTGTTATGGATCTGGTCCCTCGAGCTAACGGTCGTCTATTTCCTGCCGTTAATGCCCCCACGTGAGATGAACACAAGGGTAAATTTGTCTTTTTAACATTTTTATTTATTTTACCATTTTTTTAAACCCCAAGGACCAAAATTGTAACCTTAAACTCATGAGCCTTTAACCCCAGGAACCCAGATCGTTAAAATTGTAACCTTAAACTCATGTGCGTCTCACGTGGGAGGCGTTAACGGCAGGAAATACACTTAGCTCGAGGGACCAAATCCATAACAAAATGCATGCGTGGAGGGTTTATTTGCTATTTTTGAAGTTTAGGGACCAAATCCGTAACAAACCACAAACGTGAGAGACCAAATATGTAATTTACTCTATCTTAAGTTATTGAGTCCCCTCTATATGGGCATAACAATATAGATAGATAGGTTTTGTTCCAAATAGATGTTACGACAATAATATTTGTTTTTTCGATATACTAGGAGTAAACTACAATTTTGGTCTATGTGGTTTACACCCAACTACAAAAGTCGTCCCTAGACTTCAATAAGTACAACTATAGTCCTTATGGTTTACATTTTGCTTTGAAAATGGTCCCTTGAACTTAACATCGTTAAAAATCTTAGTTAGGGGATAGGTATTTACGTCTTTTTACCCCCTTTTTTCCCCCTTTTTGTCCTTTTTTACTTTGTCTTTTTCTTGTTTATGTTTATGTTTATGTTTTTGTCTTTTTCTTGTTTTTGTCTCTTACACCACCACCCCACCCCACACCGTCGTCTCTCCTTTTCCCCTTCCATCGCCACCCTGATTTTTTCCGACAACAATCCCCTCACCGAGGAGTCTGATAGCACTCCAAAAACATGACTTCCAGCCATGAGCATCTCCTACATCCAACCACCACCCTCACCATGACCAACCCCTACTAATACCCACCACCTATAACCAAAAGTCATGACAAGACAGAGAAGAGATCGATGTATGTGTATATATATGGGTGTGTGTATGTTTTATACGCCTATATGTGTATATAATGTATATATTGTTAGGAGAAATCAATCACTTGAACAAGATTGATATATATGGACAAAAATTAAAGAATAAATAGAAATTGTTATATATAATATCTATGTAATTCACAAAGTACAACAACAATCAATCATAAAAAACAAAAATTAAATCCTTACTTGAATAGAAGATTCGTGTTGGAATAGATATCGATTGAGGCTTGCACGTTAGCAGTGTCCTAAGACAGAAATTCACCTGTAATGCGTCCGTCTAGAGGATACAACAATCGTATTCAAGTATAGAACTTGAATCTATCGAATCATGTGTGTTTGGCAAAGAACGGAAGAGGAGAAACCCAGGAAAATTGAGGGAATTGAGAGAATTTTTTGTTGGAAAAAACGAGAGGGAAAAAATGCAGGTTTATAGGTTGTTTCACCAACTGAAATTAACTGTCAGGAAGCCCGCGCTACTTGTGGCACGGGTGAACCCGCACGGTAACTCGCGCCAGGCGCTAGTCGAGAATCCTTCCAGTGCACCGCGCGGCTAGAGTTGCGGGTATGGTCGGCGCCGGCCTCTGTTAATCTGCATCACAGTTTCCACCGTCAATCTATCTCGACGTCATCGAGATCCCAAGATCCCCAAGGCCCAAGGCCCAAGGCCCATCTTTGACATTTAATATATATATATATATTAATGCCAAGGAAAGCCCACCAATCACACCATAATCCAAGCCAAGCAATTAAATGATTCATTTAATGCTCAATGGTTTGGATTTATTAAGTGATGTGTTGTTTGACTTGGCTTCTATGTGGGACAAGTTCCTCCTATTCTTAACTAAGTTCCAACAATACCCCACATTTTCTATTCAAACCCAAATAATACCCCACATTTGAATAGAAAATAAGCAATATTATGGAACTTATGTTTCTATCACCAAGCTAGTTACAATATGCATTGGAAGAGGTGTCTTTTGGACTTGAACCTTTTCTAGTGAATACCTATCGGATCTACTTCGTGGATAGTGAACTGATGTCTTGAACTAGCCACTTTTTGTAGTAAATCGAGACAATAGGTAACACACATATTATATCTATACATACATAGATTCTTACCGTTGTGTTCATTTCGGTTGTGAACAAATCCTTTCTTCATGAGAGTTTTAGAAGACGTAGCCATATCCGTCCTCAAAGATGCGATCACACATCATTCTCACATAGGTAATGCCGATCAAGAATATTCCGTTGTATTCTACTAAGAAGCTATCAGCATTATTAAGAATATAAAATTCAACCCTAAATCATCAATGGAAAAAGACAAAGAAAACATCATAGGAATAGGCATACCTTTGTTTGGTTGTTGCTTGAGTTGACCCCGACTAGTTTGCCTATTGAACCTAGACCATGGGATCTCCAACTTCGCTAGGTTAGGTTGCCGCCGAGGAAACTCGTTGTATTGGCTTTAAGCCCATTCCCCTCGATGAGAAGGATACTTGCTCTCTACTTAGGCCTTTTGTCAAGGGATCAGCAATATTCTCCTTTGACTTTACATAGTCAATAGAAATGATTCCATTTTTTAGCAAGTCCTTAATTGTATTGTGGCGTCTTCTTATATGTCGAGACTTGCCATTGTAGATTTGGTTTTTTGCTCTCGTGAGAGCAGCCATACTATCACAATGGATACAAATGGCAGTCACGGGTTTTGGCCACAATGGAATACCTTCTAGGAAGCTCTTTAGCCATTCGGCTTCTTCAGCGGCTTTGTCTAATGCGAAAAATTCTGCTTCCATAGTTGATCTTATATTCACAGTTTGTTTAGATGATTTCCATGAGACCGATGCACCACCGTGTAAACACATATCCACTTGTGGACTTACTCTCTGAATGGTTGGAAATCCAATTGGCATCACAATACCCTTCTATTACTAAAGGATATTTGGTATAATGTAACCCGTAATTCATTGTCTATTTCAAGTATCTAAGCACTCTCACTTAGGGGTGTGCAGAAATTCAACCGATCCAATAGGAACCGACCGATCCAATTAGAACCGACCGACCATAATTGGATATCCAATTGTAATTGGATCGGATCGGATTGAAAATCTCAACATCCAATTTGGATCGGTCGATTCTTGGATGGCAGTCTAGAACCGACCAAAACCGACCGAACCGAACCTACCACCATCCAATTACCCATCCAATTAACCATCCGATTACCATCCAGTTTTCCATCCAATTATCATCCAATTTTTTTTTTTTTGCAATTTGCTTAAATCTAAATGTGTTTTGTGTTGGTTTTTGAATTTTTAGTCTCACTTATGATGGTTTTAACACAAACTAAAAGTAATTAATTAGAACATTGCATTAAATTAACACGTTGGATGGATCCTATTTGATCATCCACTGGATGTCGGATGGATCCAATTCGATCCAATGGATATCCAATAAGAATATCCAATGGATAGCCAATCTGATCCAATGGATATCCAATAAGAACATCCAATGGATGGAACCGAACCGATCCAATCATCCATTGGATTAGAAAAATCCAATATCCAATAGATGATTGGATCGGTTCGGTTCCCCTCACATCCATTGAATGTCAACCGATGAACATCCCTACTCTCACTAGTGCATACCAATGATCTTTTCCCGGGTTATGTGAGTACCGACTAAGTCTACTCACACTATATGCTATATTCGGTCGTGTGCAATTCATGATATACATCAAGCTTCCAAGAACTTGAGTGTATTCTAATTGAGCCACACTTTCTCCTTGATTCTTCTTCAATTGACTAGAAGGATCAAATGGAGTCACTACCGGTTTGTCATCATAGTGACCGAACTTACGAAGTACCTTCTCAATATAGTGAGATTGGGTAAGGATGTAACCATTTGGATTTCTTTGAATCTTTATACCAAGGATTACATCTGCTACTCCCAAGTCCTTCATGTCAAACGAGCAGTGCAACATCTTCTTGGTTTGATTGATTACATCTAAGTTCGATCCTAGGATCCGCATATCATCTACATATAAACATATAATGACATAGGCATTTTTGTATTGTTTCACATAGACACACTTATCACACTCGTTTATTTGAAATCCGTTTGATATCAAAGTGTTATCAAACTTTTCGTGCCATTGTTTAGGCACTTGCTTAAGTCCATAAAGAGAGCTTGATCAATTTACAGACTTTATTTTCTTGACCTTTAATTGTATATAAATCTCCTCATCTAACTCTCCATTCAAGAAAGCAGTTTTCACATCCATTTGATGGATTTCCAAATTATGAATTGTTGCTATGGCCATCAACATTCGTATGGATGTTATCCTTGTGACCGGAGAGTAGGTATCAAAGAAGTCTTGACCTTCCTTTTGTCGATATCCTTTGGCAACTAGTCGAGCTTTGTATTTCTCGATAGTGCCATTGGGTCTCAACTTCTTCTTACATATCTATTTATAGCCTATTACTTTATGACCCAGAGGTAGGTCAACCAATCTCCAAGTATTGTTTTGTACTATGGAGTCTATTTCACTTTGGATTGCCTCTTCCCAATAAGGTGCCTCAGATGATTCCATGGCGACCTTATATGGTAGAGGTTCTCCTTCAACATTAAAGGCCATAAAATCAGGTCCAAAGTCTTTGGCTATTCTACCACGTTTACTTCTCCTTGGTTCCAAATCTTCTTGAACCTTGGAGATTTCACCTCTATGTGTTGGATCAAGTTCAATTGATTCATCTAGAGTGGGTGTGTCATCATGGAATCTTTTCCTTGGACTAGAGGATTGATCCTCTTTTTCTTTGTAAGGAAAGATAGTCTCAAAGAATTCTGCTTCTGCAGATTCTATGATTGTGTTGTTACTTATGTCATTTACACTAGATTTATATACTAAGAATCTATATGCAGCACTGTTATGAGCAGGTCCAATATATACACAATCAATGGTTTTAGGTCCAAGTTTTGTCCTTTTTGGCAAAGGAACTTGAACCTTGGCAAGGAAACCCCACACTTTCATCCTTTTGTAAGATGGTAACTTTCCTTTCCATAGTTGATATGGAGTTTTGTCACTCTTCTTGTGGGGGATCCTATTTAGGATCATATTTGCGGTAAGGCACGCCTCACCCCATAAATGATATGGAGCTCCGGACGTTATCAACATTGAATTTATCATGTTCTTCAATGTTCTATTTTTGCGCTTGGACACTCCATTTTGTTGAGGTGTGTATGGAGCGGTCGTTTGATGCACAATACCATGTGTAGCACAAAATTCTGCTAAGTCATGGGATTCGTATTCTCCTCCCCGATCAGACCTCAGAATCTTGATTTTCTTGTCGAGTTGGTTCTCGACTTCGGCCTTATAAGTCTTAAACATATTTAAGGCCTCATCCTTTGTAGGGATTAAATACACATATCAATACTTACTGAAATCATCTATGAAGGTAATATAATAGTTCTTACCTCATCGTGAAGGTGTTACCTTGAAATCACATAAGTCGGTGTGAATCAACCCAAGTATTTCATTTGATTTTTCAACAGACTTGTGTGGATGATTTGTGTATTTAGCCTCTACACAAACCTCGCACTTAGTCGATTTGTCAATGGAACATTTAGGTATCATGTCAAGTTTGATCATTCTTTGAATGGATCTAAAGTTGACATGTCCTAATCTAGAATGCCAAAGATTAGAAGGAATAATCATGTACATGGAACTAGCAGTGCTAGGGTCTGCCTTATTATTATTTACATTGGCAACATCCAAAGTATTTACAATGCTAAGTTTGAAGAGCCCCTTATTGAGGTAGCCCTTCCCAACGTACACATAAACCCTTGGTGATGACAATCTTATCAGATTCGATTACAACTTTGAACCCTTTCTTACTTAGAACAGGGCCAGAAATCAAATTTTTAGTTATACTAGGTACATGTACAACATCAGTCAGAATAAGATCTTTGTCGGAAGTCAGCTTCAAGTTGACCTTCCCTTTTCCTTCAACCCTTGCAGTCGTGGTGTTCCCCATGAACATTGGCTCCCCATCGCTCACCTTTTGGTAAGATGCAAACATGCTTTCTGAATTGCAAATATGTCGGTTTGCCCCGGTGTCGAACCACCAATCCACCATGTTTGTAACCATGTGGGATTCAATGACACCAATGAATTCATTCGGGGGGTGGGTGAGATTGGCATGACTAGAAGATGCCCCATGTCCTCCACCACCACTTCCTCCGGCGCCACCATGGTCACGCTTGTATCGGCAGTCTTTGGCTCGGTGTCCCGGCTTACCACATACCCAACAGCAAGTCATCCTCTTAAATAGTTTCTTTTATGGGGACAAGGGTCCCTTTCCGGTATTGAAAAGCCTCTTGGTAGCAATTGTATTTCCCTTAAATTTCGGGAACTTAGGCTTGGATGAACTTCCTTCCACCATGTTGGCATGCAGTTCATATGGAATGGTATCGGCTTTGTCATTAAGTCGGTTGTCCTATTCAACTCGGATTTTGAGAAGCAACTGTTCAAATGTTATTTCCTCCGTAAGATGCTTCAAGTAAACCTTGAAGTTCTTCCACGATGGAGGTAGCTTCTCGATTATGGAACTGACCACGAAGTTTGCATTTAAACCCATACCCTCAATTTCAAGCTCATGGACAAGTATTTGCAATTCTTCCACTTGTTTTACCACTGGCTTTGAATCTGTCATTTGGAAGTGCAGGAATTTCCCTACTGCGAACCTCTTGGAACATGCCACTTCAGTTTTGTATTTGGCATCCAAGGATTCCCAAATCTCCCTTGCCATTCGGAAGGAAGAATAGATGTCGTAGAGGGAATCGTCGAGAGCATTGAGTATATAGTTTCTGCAACTATAATCATTCGATCTCCAATTCTCGACCGATCTTTGATGTGCGGACACCTGGATTTGCGTTGGCGCAGTCCCGTCCGCCCCTTCGGGAAGATTTGTTGGTGGTTCTTCCTCAGTGAGCATGTTGGCAACCCTAAGTGTTGTCAAATAGAACAACATCTTTTGTTGCCAACGTCGAAAGTCATAACCCTTGAACTTCTCGGGGTTCTCCACATGACTTTTCAACAATTGTGATTGATCCATCGCTCCCTAACAAAAATTTTTGTCTTAGATTGTTAGGAGAAATCAATCACTTGAACAAGATTGATATATATATGGACAAAAATTAAAGAATAAATAAAAATTCTTATATATAATATCTATCTAATTCACAAAGTACAACAACAATCAATCATAAAAAACACAAATTAAATCGTTACTTGAATAGAAGATTCGTGTTGGAATAGATATCGATTGAGGCTTGCACGTTAGCAGTGTCCTAAGACAGAAATTCGCCCGTAATGCGTCCGTCTAGAGGATACAACAATCGTATTCAAGTATAGAACTTGAATCTATCGAATCATGTATGTTTGGCAAAGAACGGAAAAGGAGAAACCTAGGAAAATTGAGGGAATTGAGAGAATTTTCGTTGGAAAAAATGCAGGTTTATAGGTTGTTTCACCAACCGAAATTAACTGTCAGGAAGCCCGTGCGACTTGTGGCGCGGGTGAACCCACGCCAGGCGCTGGACGAGAAACCCTCCAGTGCACCATGCGGCTAGAGCCACGGGTATGGCCGTGCCAGCCTCTGTTAACCTGCATCACAGTTTCCACCGTCAATCTATCTCGACGTCATCGAGACCCCCAAGGCCCAAGGCCCATCTTTGACATTTAATATATATATTAATGTCAAGGAAAACCCACCAATCACACCACAATCCAAGCCAAGCAATTAAATGATTCATTTAATGCTCAATGGTTTGGATTTATTAAGTGATGTGTTGTTTGACTTGGCTCCTATGTGGGACAAGTTCCTCCTATTCTTAACTAAGTTCCAATATATATATACGTATGTATGTGTAAATCTGTAGAGAGAGACCGATAGTGATGTATTTTTGGCCTCTGTTTGTGCATACCGTGAGTGCATATATACTTGTGTGTATGTGAATCTAGAGAGAGATCGTTGGTGATGTTTTTATAGGCCTCTGTTTGTATACAGTATATGTGTGTGTGTGTTTGAATATATATATATATATATACATATATATATATATATAAATATATAGTGCATAGTAAAATACCCGCACGATGCAGCGGTATGTAAACAAGTTTTCCCGAAAAATGTCATTCATGTATACAAGTACCATATTGAATAACAACAAGTTCATCAGAACAGACCAACCTCCATCAGGGATAATGTATGAATGATCAAAACTGGTATAAAGTTTTGACTTTCTATCTTTATTTTCGACACAACATATTGTATTTAAGATATCTCAAAGACGGGCCACAACCTTAAAGAAATCAATTTTTGCCATCGCTCGTTGTTGATCCATCCAGGTGCACGTGTACAACTGATCCCTTGTGACGGTTTCACATCCTGTAAACAACGATAAAAACACACGTCAAAAAACACCACCACACGTTATCACAGTAATTCCTGTAAAGCTATCTTAAAAAAATGTAACCTTTGCAAACTATCATTAAACCTATTTCAGCATAATCATATTTTTCCCAAGTATGAATGTTCATACCCAAGTGACACAATACGTCCGGCTATGCCTTAAGGTCAAACTAAGGATGATCAAGAGATTTTAGCCAAATTATATTCAAAGTTGGCAATTGGAAACCATTTGCTAACGGTTAAAATAAACATATGGATAGAAAATAAATCAATTCATAGATATTTGTCATATTTAATAGTACGGTTAAGTTAAAAAAATATTCAATATTGGGCTCATTTTTAAGGTATTGACGATACGATTATAATGGTATAATTTGTAAAAAAATAAACGTATTTTTCATTGCATTTTGTTCATATACGATTATTTGTGTTCATATGACAAAGGTGTAAAATGAAAAATAAAAAATGAAAAAACAAGGGATATAAACTAAATTAAATAACTAATTGTAAGAATGTTAAAGCTAACATTAAATTTTAATATAATAGTAGTGGAAGGATATTTTGCAACCCTGAAAAAGGTTGCAACCATTGCAACCCACATCTTAACCGTTGGATTCATGATCGACGGTTATTTTAATTTTATTTTTCTGTTTTTTTAATCTAAAATATTGAGCCCCATATCTATTGTAACCGCCGATCATGAATCCGACGGTTAAGATGTAGGTTGCAAGGTTTGCAACCTTTTTAAGGGTTGCAAATAAAACCACCCCTATAATAGTACACACACACACACACACACATATATATATATATATATATATATAATGTTACACATTTATGTGCATAAAAATATTCAATAATTAGTTTATACTAAAATTATTGACAAAAAAATTATAATAATATAATTTATAATAATAATTAAACGTATTTTTAATATATTTTAGTTGATCTACGATTATTTGTTTTTAATATGTTAACGGTGAAAAAAAAATAAAACGTATGAATAGAAAACAAATTAATTCGTAGATATTCATTATATTTTATAGTACGTTTAAATTAAAAAATATTCAATATTGGACTCGTTTTGAAGGTATTGACGAGATGATTATAATGATATAATTTGTAAAAAAAACGTATTTTTTCATTGCATTTTGTTCATATACGATTATTTATGTTAACATGATAAGTGTGTAAAACGAAAAACGAAAAAACAAGGGATATAAAATAAATTAAATAACTAATTGTAAAGGTGGTAAATGTAACCTTGAATCTTGAAAATAACTATGTTACACATTTACGCTATTTTAAAATATTATAAAACCCATAAAAATATTCAATAACTAGTGTATATTAAAATTATTGACAAAAAAATTATAATGATATAATTTATAATAAGAATGAAACGTATTTTTTAATATATTTTAGTTGATCTACGATTATGTATTTTTAATATGTTAACGGTGGGAAAAAATGTATGGATAGAAAACAAATTAGTTCATAGATATTCATGATATTTAATAGTACATTTAAATTAAAAAAATATTCAATATTGGGTTCGTTTTGAAGGTATTGACTAGACGATTATAATGATATAATTTGTAAAAAAAGAAACTTATTTTTTCATTGCATTTTTGTTCATGTACGATTATTTGTGTTAACATGATAAGAGTGTAAAACAAAAATTGAGAAAACAAGGGATATAAAGTAAATTAAGTAATTAATTGTAAGAGTGGTAAATGTAACATTGAATTTTATTTTAAAGTAATCGAATTAGAGAGGAGGAGAACGTGAGGGAGGAGAACATGGCTTTCCAAAAACCAACTTTTCAAAAACTGTTTAAGAACTTTAATAATATAGTATAGATATGTGCAATGTGTGTATATATGTTGCAGGTTTGGAGGTTGGGTTTGGGATGAAGCTCGTGGTGGTATAAAGCTTCGGTCTTGAGGTCTTCGTCGGTGAAGGAAGGTTGGAGAAGAAAGGTTGGGTCTCGGTGTCGGTCGGTAATGGAGGGGCTGACGGAGAAGACCATTAGAGTGGATGTGGGTCTCAAATCTCAGTGGGTCTGTATGTGTTTGTATATATATAAATTAATATAACATTTGTTATTTATTTTTAAAGAATAAAAAAATAAGTAAAATGGCGAAAATTCCCTTTAACTAACGGAGTTTTCACTGACAGAGTTAGACGTAGGGACCACTTTCAAATCAAAATGCAAACCATAGGGACGATGGTTATACTTATTGAAGTCTAGGGACGACTTTCGTAGTTGGGTGTAAACCACATGGACCAAAATTGAAGTTTACTCATATATTAGTGACAGCTGGAAGTTTTTGCAACGGAATATTAAGAAGTAAAATTGTTGAAGGTTCGAAATTCGATCTCAAAACGCCTTTCGATTGTTCCTAAACGTGAAGAATTTCTTCGATCAGGAGGGTAATGCACTACACTGATTCTAGACCAGTAGATGATGATTCTGTTCATCATCGTTTTTTTGACCTAGGATTCGTGCATTTTTGTTCTGTTTTGCAATGCCTTCAAGAATTTGTTGATGGAAACCTGATCTTGATTACATTTTTTACTCTCTTCTTGAGATTGAATAGGAGATAGAAAAAGAGGATGAAGATCACGGCGTTACTTGTCCTGAAATGTCATCCGATTCCAGACGGGTCGGATCCGGTGATCTTAGCGAACGCGACGGACGTGAATCATTTTGGGTACTTCCAGAGGGTCACCGTGAAGCAGTTCATCGTCTTTGTTGGTCGGACCGTCGCCAAACGGACCCCACCTAACCAACGCCACACCGTCCAACACGAAGGTTATCTACCTCTGTTTTCCACAATATCATTTTGCGCAAATTATTCTTGGATATACATCTTGGTTGGAGCTTCAAGACGGGGTTCCAATTATAAATAGTTAAATTTGAAAGAATAAGTATATTGGAAGGATTTGAATTCATATCTTGAAATTAACCCTTCAGTTGGGTGTTTATAAGTTTTTCTAGCCAAACATTTGGTAAATAAATAGAATTGAATTCCACTTGTATGGAGTTTCTCATGGTATCAGGTTTAATTCAATTTGTGCAAAAAGGATTAAAAAAATGATTCATAGATGGAAGCATGTATTATCTATTAAGATCTTCTGCAGAAGTTATTGGTGTTCATGTGATGATGACACCATTGTGAAAAATCTTGCTGAATTTTAATAAGTGTAGAATGTTCTTACTTTTGGTGGATATATGTCTTTTCCTCCTAGATAATTATACTTATTTTCTTTGTGATAGAGTATAAGGTGCATTCATATAACAGAAATGGTCTATGCGTTGTGGGCTTCATGGACGATCACTATCCAGTTAGAAGTGCATTCTCTGTGCTGAACCAGGTAACCTAATATTATTAAGAACTTTAAGAACCAGGATCATATGATTGATCAGCATTGGAGTCTAAAAGGTATTACATAATCATGTTGAGGATATGGCTCTCCTTTCGAATAGCATACAAAAAACAAAATGTTTGACATATCAGAGATACTCAAAAGATATCATTTGACAAAGGTTTAAAGATTATAGTTTGTTAGAAAAGAATTTTGTTTTTGTTAAACGTAAATGCAAGAAATCAAGCTGTAATGATGTCAAAATGAGAGCGTTAAAGGCTTACACTTATAGAGTAAAGAGTATAGTTGTTGAAGGTGCTATATATTATCCATGCATGTAAATTTTATAGGAAAGGAAACCATAATGAAACCTTATAGTGCCAATCACCAATCGAGGTCTGAAAATCAAAGCATCTCAAATATAGTGCGTTTGGTATGTGGGACAGGATTGGACGGGACAAGACAGTACAAAAACTTGTTGTCCCATGTTTGGCATGGCATTAGATTGGGACAAGACCTTAGTGTGTTTGGAATGTGCATATTTTTGTCCCACCAAAATAGGTGGGTAAATATCCAGAAGACGGGACAAGATTAGTAAATTACTATCAAATTAAAACCCTAAAACTTTCACAGTTCTTTCACCTTCCTACCTCACTATTGCTCGTCCAATCCTGTATAGTTTCGTCCCATCTATATATGTACTGAACAAGAAACAAGTCTAATCATGGATGCAAACGAAAGGCTATGGTCCACACTTTTAACCTGCTTTAGGGTGGGTGGAGGTTGATCATGGAAATCAAGGAATTCTATTCGGAGTTCCCTTGTATTTTGTCTTTGAACTGATCTGATGATAAATGTTGATTAGGTAATAGATGAATATCAGAAGAAGAATGGTGAGTCATGGAAGACCATACAAGCAGATGTTACTGGTCAGTGGCCTTATCTTAATGATGCTTTAACCAGGTTTCAGGTACCTTTTGAGTGGCTCCAACCCCAGTTTTAGCTTTTAGTGGTCTACACTTTATGCAGTCTCTTATATCATCTTCATTCTTTTTCCAACCCTACAGGATCCTGCTGAGGCAGACAAGCTGTTGAAAATTCAGAGGGAGTTGGATGAAACCAAAATTATCCTTGTAAGCATCAATTTCTTATTCTTTCTAGACAGAGTCGTAGAAGAAATAGATATATGATCATAAAGTACCGGCTACTTTATGTTAGAATTGATAAAATATGTGACACACAAAATAGAGAAATATTCCAATTCCTGTCAACCAAACGCGTTTTCAAATTCCATTGCAATCCCTTCGAAGTCAAATTCCTTTGAGAGATTCAATTTCTTAAAAAGACATTCTGCGAACCAAACGTCCCCTAAGTTAATATAATAAATATCTTCCTTTTTCTTGCTTGATGGTGACAGATACACTTGTTTGTCTTAATACTTTGATAAAGAACTATGATGGTACTCTTGCTATTCTATATTTGCTCAAACTTTTGCACAAGCCGGGAGTCATCACGGAAACAATAACTTCATCATTTGGGGTAGCTGTCTGTGTACATCCCACCCCCATACCCTGAGTAGGATATGGTGGGTTCACTTGGTTTGGCTGTTATATATTTGTAGACAACCGATTAAAGCAAATATATTGCATGTGTAGTGATGTTATTTACTGTGGTAAGTAATTATTGTTCACAGCATAAAACCATTGATAGCGTCCTTGAAAGAGGCGAAAAATTGGACAGCTTAGTCGAGAAGAGTTCAGATCTCAGTGCAGCGTCGCAGGTGCACCTTCTTCCCATTAAAATGCATGTCATATGAAGTTTTCTTGCTTATATATTTCAAAGAGTTGGAAAGATTAACATGAATTTAACACAAATCTATTGGTTGGTTGTGAAACAGATGTTCTACAAGCAGGCAAAGAAATCCAATCAATGTTGTACTATTTTGTGAAAGCTCCTTCCTTCCTACCTTCCATGGTTATGAAGTACTATAATTCTTGGAGACTGTCAACTTAATGCAGAATCTTGCTCATGCTTTTCATTCTCATGTATCTAATTCGCTTTCATTGTTATCTAGAATGTTATCTTGTAACTAAAACAAGATTTATCACACACAACAGAAAGAAGTGATCAAACATCATCTCATAATGTTAATACATTTCTTCGATTTTCAAGATTTCTGATAATATATCCTTCTTGTATGATCTAAACAAATGAAACCATATGATGAACTCCAATGTCAGCATCGATCATTCATTTAACCCAACAACTTTCTATCCACCGGGACTTTCTTTGTTGTCCTAAACAAGCTTTAACTAGGCACTGTGGTCAAATGTGAGAAATTTGATATAACAAGTTTGTTGGAATGGAAGGACCTTTATATTAACCCTCCCTGAGCCTGCATGTGTAGGCTATTCAAAAAAATGGATTCAATTATGTTGTTTGCACACATGACTTTAACTTGTATCTTGAGTAAATCTCTAGAATCATATAAATACGAATTAGAAAATAAATACGTTAAATGTTGTAACATAAAGGGCAAACTAGTCTTTTTTTATGACGGTTTTTCTTGCATTTTTGTTCACATATAAAATTTGTAATAAAAAGCTCAATATTGGACCTATATATATTATATAGTGTTCTTTTTGGGCACCTTCACAAGAATAATCATTAACTTACATGTTAACATATATATATATATATATATATAAACTCCTCTGGCTCTAAGCTTGGTCGTAATAACATGAAGCAAGAATCAGTCGACTTGTATATATGAACTTGTTAGCTCTGGTATCTTTCAACAACAGAACAATCTTTGAAGAAAGTCTATCCCTCGAATCGTCCACCACCATGTAAGGGTCGGTGGCAGTTACAAAATCGTATTTCAAGTGATTTACGGTCCCAAAAAAGTGACAACAATAAATCATGTGCAACTGACCCGTTACAACAAATGCGGAATAACGAGGTCTAAATATTGTATATTTTGGTCTATTGATTCATACCGATCCACAAACGTAAATATAGCAGTTATCGAATATACGATAAAATATAACGAAACAACAAATAAATCGTGACAACAATATTTAACGTGGTTCCATTATCAGTGTGATAGTGTACATCCACAGGGAGAGATAGATCTTTATATTACCAACCGAGAGAAAATTACAACGTGTTTACGAGATCTTTGGATCAACAAATCAGCTACCCAAATGTTCCTCCAATTTAAACAAGATATATAAATATATATCAACGATATATATATACATATATGGCAAAGGGAACAAAGAAAAGAAGAAGGCTAAAATGGCTCTTTTCTTTACTATGGATTTGGGGTGATTCAAATTCAATGGCATGCATCCATATTTATATGGATGAAAAGAGAAAGATGACAAAGTGTATAGAGGTTGACTTTCATAAAGGCTAGGTTGGAAGAAAAAAAGAGAAAAGAAGCAATACGGATGGCACGCATATGGTATTCCCAAAGTCTCCAACAAATGTCTTCTAATAAGACAAAGATCAAAGAAGTCTTCCAAAAAAAAAAACTTATCTGATTTAAGTTTTTCAACACTCCACCATGATGTACAAATCACCCGACGAAACCAAAGCACGAACCAATCCCCCGAACACGAACAACTAGCTGATAGAGATTGACACGAGGTAACAGAATGCATTTTGACCGTGACGAGCTTCGACTCGGCCATCACCCGTCAAAATCAAAAGCAAAAAAAAATCCTCAAGTGAGCAATTTCAATAAACGAACGAGTTAAGCAACCTAAAAACACGTACCAAGTAATAACTCCCCAAAGATGTCGCTATGTCATATGTAGCAATATTCTCATCTCTCCCACAAGGTGTCAAACGACTAACACAATCTGAGCTGTATCAAATTCGAGCAATGCTTGAACGCGGCTGGCGGTAACGACTTTGTGAACATATCGGCAGCATTATCTTCAGATAATATTTTCTTCAAGTACACAACCTTTGCGTCGTGTAAATCTACCAGAAATGCATCACGCACATTAATGTGCTTCGTTCGAGAGTTGAACGCCAAATTTGTTGCCAAGTGAATAGCACTCTGGCTATCACAATTAATACGGACAGTAGTCTGCTTCAGGCCCAAACCAATTAAGAGTTCCTGTAAATGAACTACTTCTTTAGCAGACTCGACCGCTGCAATAAGTTCAGCTTCGGTAGTCGATAATGCAACAACAGACTGTAATCGAGATCTCCAACTGATAGTTGTTCCACCTAATGTAAAAATATAACCAGATGTGGATTTCCAACTAACACGATCACCTGCGTAATCTGAATCGCAGTAACCAAGAATATCACAATTGTTTTGCATACCATAAATGAGGTCGTGAGTTTCCGTACCTTTCAAGTAACGAAATACAGTTTTCACTGCATTCCAATGTGACTTACTCGGGTTCGATAGAAACCGACTAATCACTCCAACGGAATGTGCAAGATCGGGACGAGTGTAAACCATAACATACATGAGACTCCCGACTGCACAGGCATATGGAATCTTTGCCATCTCAGCCTTTCCAATATCGTCTACCGGACAATCGTCTCTTGTAATCTTGATGTGTCTTGGAAGTGGCGTAGACACCGACTTTGCTCCATCAAGATTAAACCGCTTCAGAGTCTTTTGAATATAGCCCTCCTGTGTTAACCTGAGAGTACGAGACTTTCTGTCCCGAACAATTTCCATGTCGAGAATAACACGAGCTTCATCGAGATCTTTCATTTCAAATTCTGATTTCAACCTATCTTTTAAACGGTTGATTTCAGAATGATCCCTGCAAGCTATCAACATGTCATCAACATAAAGAAGTAGATAAATAGAAAGGCCACCGCTTGATAGGCAATCCCCTTTTTCCGTGATAATGTGAAAGGACTCAATTCCTTCTTTCTTCCCCAGCGAAATGTAGCAGGAACAGCCTTCCCGCAGTAGCATTAAGGAGATTTTTTCTTGAAACTCTTTACTCCTTCACCCGTAGCAAGTACTCATTTCTATGTAGTTGTTTTCTTACTCTATCCGGCTATTGAACCTGGTTTCCCTCTACATATGGTAATAGAGAGTTAGACAACTTAGAGAGCTCCTCAAAGGGCTAGTTCTCACTCTGTTTTGGGGACCCCCAAGACTTCCCTGTGTTTCCTAGTCTATATAGGTCCAATCTCATCTGCTAGCGCTTCTTCGTTGCTTGGTCGGGACACATTCATCGATTTCTTTTCATTCTTCCTAGGCTTGCAAGTGACTTACTTCTTTTGGCCGTTCTTGCTGTCTTATGGGATTAAGAGATGGTAATGTGTTATTCTTAATAGACTCATAGCAGAGAGTGCTTCTCCGTAGAGGAGCACGAGCGGAGTCTAGCAACAGAAAGTTTCACTTATTTATTAGACGAATCCGAAGGGAAGTGAATGGTCTTCCCCCCCACCAGAAAGGGGGGGAAGGAGAGTGAACATAAGAGAGAGTGCTTCTCGGGGAGGAGCACGAGCTCCCTAGTGGTGTGTAGCCTTTCTGATCCTTGTCTTAGGCATCAAAGCAAGGGGGAACGAGAGCGATCAGTCAACAACAAGCGAGCGAAGGTGAGCGATCAACTCTGCTAGGTCTAAGGCGATATCGAATCTCCAGCTCAGATGGGAGAGTGCTTCTCGGGGAGGAGCACGATATGTAGCTAACTTGAATAGCAGGAAGCAGCAGTAAGAAGCCTGTTCCCTTGCGGCATTGTTGCTTTTATCTAGCTGGAGTTGATGCTTCAAGTAGGAATAACAAGACAGTCATTGCTAAAAACAGTTGCAGCTAAAACAACCCGACATTTCCTCTCCTTTCGGAGGGAAATGAGATAAGGGTTGACCTTCTTATATCTAGCTAGTCTGATAACAACCCTACATTGATGACCGAAGGGAGATCAATGAGATAAGGGTTTATCCTCATAGCCATTATAAGCAAAAGTTGACTTAAGACAGAATGTCGATAGACACAAGCGTCTTTCTCACTACGCTCAAAACCCAATGAGAGCATAAATAAATCAAACTTCTTGTACCAGTGTCGAGGCGACTGTTTAAGTCCATAAAGGGACTTTTTCAACTTACAGACCCAATCAGGATTGTTGTCGGAGATGAAACCTTCTGGTTGCTTCATATAGATGGTTTCCTCAAGATCTCCGTGCAGAAAAGTTGTTTTCACATCTAATTGTTCGAGTTCCAGATCGAGAATTGCCACAAGGGCCAGAAGGACCCGGATAGATGTGTGTCGAACCACAGGCGCGAAGATATCGTCATACTCGATACCCTTCCGCTGTGCAAAGCCTTTCGCAATAAGGCGAGCTTTATAACACTTATCGTCTTTGACTTTATAGACCCATTTGAAGCCAATTACACGACTAACTTTCGGTAACGAACAAAGCTCCCAAGTGTTATTTTTAGATAGAGCTTCCATTTCCTCATGCATAGCTCCTAACCACTTATCACAGTGGTGTAACACCCGTAATTTTCGGTAAGTAATTGTCACCCGGACGCTTCTGTGACTGGTAAACAGTGGGGTTTTGTTGGGAAATGTTTTGTTTAAAGTCCCTTAGAGTATCGGGGTTGTTGGCGTTGGAAAAGTCGGGTTTTGGGGCTCCGGAAAGGTCCCGCGACAATGCCCGGCTACTATGACAGTGTCATAGTCGCACTGTCACAGTCGCATGCAATGTACCGTGGCCTGAGGGGAGTTGGAGACATTGCCATGCGACAATGCCCTGGGCATTGTCGCTGGTCAATGTCGCACCAGGGCACCCAACTGCTGTTAAGTTCGAGTTTCAGCCTATTTTCTCATTCTTCACTTCTCATTTCCTTCCCAACTCTCTCTAAACTCTCTCAAGACCTCCCAAACACATCCATGGTGATTTTGATCCATCAAATTCCTCCATCCTCAAGTATTGAAGTGTCATCAAAAGGTAGAAGCTAGACACCAAGAATCTTCATCTTCATCTTCAACCTCAAACTCCATTTTTGGGTTTTCTAGGTTTTCATCAAAACCTATGTGGTAAGTTATCCTCTCCATTTTCTAAACCTTATTAGGTGATATAATGGTGCATTGATGATTTTCCTAAGTATTTCATTTCTCTAATTTTGGTTTGTAAGATTTTGTAAGATTTGGGTTAAAATTAGGGTTTGGATCAAAATAGGGATTTTGGTGTAATATGTTTGGGGAATGTTTCTACATGGTTGGATATGGTTATTTACGGTTGAAAATGTGTGGATCTAGGTTTTTGGAAACTTGAGTTGAAGAGTTGGGATGGATGTCTTCGGAAAGCTTTGGGTGAGATCTATGCTTTTGAAGGCTAATGGTTGTGGATTGAAACCTAGGTTTAACTTAACCTAGAAAGGTGAGTTCAAGTTGAATTGTGAAACGGTGTACATGACAAAATATTTATTTTAAAGTGTTTTACATGAAATGGTTAACTACTGATAAGTTTTGAGTATTTTGAAGTAAAATATGTTTTACTTGGTTATTTGTCAAAGTGTGAGTATTTTGATAAGTTTTCATATTTGGTAAACTTGGGTTGTGTTAACCTCTTAAAATGCTTATATTGGGTTTTGAACGTTTCAACAACTAAATAGCATGAATTACGTATTTTTGGTGATTTTGTACAAGTAAGATCTATTTTATGAGTTATACATCTTTGACGATTTTGTACAAATGAAGTCTATTTCATGTTATATGCATTTTGGTGTATTTGCATTTATAAATCCGTTGGAAAATCTTGGTCCCAATACGTGTTGAGTTTTGGGTTAATTACGTCTTTGAGGTATGTGTCTTCATAAACGTTGTTTAAAGACATTTCTTTATTTGGGGAACGTCAATTGTCGGTCAAATGGATTTTGAGCATTTTAGCTCTCGGGGTCGACTTAAAGAGTATTGAGTACATTTGTCCGGTTCTAATGGCTCGATCTAGAGTCCAAGTTACGAATTACATCTTGATGCATTTTATTGCATTTTATTGATAATTACAGACTCGAGTGCTTTAGTCATTCAGGTGTAGTCATGTAATCTTAGACTGTGTTGCATTGGATCCATAGGCACGTAAGTCAGTCTTATTTGATGGTCAATTGGGTGGTACGGGGTTAGACTCCGGGACTCATGGTTTATGACCTTGTCTTTACGAGTAGGCACTAGGATGGTTGAGCCCGGTTGAGCTATTATGACTGTGGGTAATCCTCTGATGGGTGTTTGGGGCCTTCGCCGTGTGGGGAAATGCCTTCGTTGTATCCCCCGTGTGCCGAGCATTTGGCCATAATTCCGGTGGTATTCGCTAAGGTCAGCTGTCTCTTTGGGTGAAACTTGTCAAGAGGTCGTAGGGGCACTTGGGCTAACGAGTCGTGAAGTGTCATATGATCAACGTTATTTGAGTGGCATACTTTTGTGTTCCTCCGCTCTCAACGGATACGGGTATCCCCCGTTGTCGGCCTGCTGTATTTTGGATATTTAATTGTCCATGCTTTAATATTTGGATTTTATTTCATTTTATGGTCGCGTGAGTATTATGTTTCAGTTCCATGTTTTAATGGCGTATCATATTTATATGGATTGTTTTCCGTTATTTAAGGGTCGAGTATTATGTCCCACCCGAGTTTTGGGTGTTCTGGGTTACGAAGTATTATTTACATTATAACAAATTTGAGTATCGAACTATGACCCCGTTTTGGGTGAGTTACGGGTTGCATCGTTTTACAAGAAATGTGTGTTTGGGAGCATTGTCTTTTAAAGTGCATACTATGGGAAATTGTGTCGTTTCCATTTTGAAGTATAATATTTCGAAAGATCTTTCTTTAAACTGAATTCTTTCTTTTAAAGATATATTCATTCATGTTAAAACTCTTGAGCTCGCTAGGCGTTAAGCCTAACCCTTTTTATTTGTCGGCATGTGCATCAGGTTCCTGTCGGGGGTTCGGTTCTAGCAAGTGCTATGAGGAGTTGAGACTTAGCTTTATACAAGAGTAAGTAGTTGGTGAAGTCTTTCGCATATTGGAGATAGTGATTGTTATTGGGTTTAGTAACACCCGTCCTTTTCATAGGTGGTATATGTAGGATGAATGTGTGTATTGAGGTTAATTCTCAAATTGTGTCCGTAGTCAAAGTAATTATTGATGTATTTAGAAAATTTTTAATAAGTTGCTATCTTCAGATTTAAGGGTGTTACAAGTGGCTCGAAGCTAGGGCCTCCGAATAGTCAAACGGCTAATCCTGTACAACATGCAAAGCATACTCAAGCTGGTCAGTAAAACTCATATTTGCAAAATCCCAATCACCATACCTATTAGGAGGACGGATAGTTCTGTGGCTCTGCCTCGTAGGTACTGATACTGGAATTGTATCGCCTTGACCTCCACCATCATTCAGAATTTCTTCCTGAACTGAGCTAACTGGATCAAAAGTAGATGTATCTGGTGGACTAACATCTTCTTCAGATTCTGATCCCAAAGTAAAACCACGAGCAGATGAGTTGGGTACAATAGGACTGACAATTATCTCATCTCCATCGACTGTTGGAGAAACAGAAGAGATAATTTCCGGTTCTGGAGCGGGCTTTCGGTTATGATTAGATTTGAACATAATCGACTCATCGAAGGTTACATGTCGAGAGTGAATCACCTTTCGGGTGACCGGGTTCCATCCCTTGGTGGCTCTGGGATCCAACTTGTCCTGACCTGTCACATGAATATACACAGGACATCCAAATACACGTATGTATTTCAAACAGATACAACCCTTACCCCTCCAAATTTCTTCCGGAATTTTTCCCCCAATGGATGAACACGGTAACCGATTCACAATGTGTACAACAGTGTGAAGTGCTTCATCCCAAACCATTTTAGGGAAACCAGATGTAACTAACATACATCAGACTTTTTTTAACAAGGTCCTATTCATCTGCTCGGTGACTCCGTTTGATTGCGGATCTCCAGGTGTGGTGTCGTGTCGATGAATACCTTTACGTGAACAAAAGTCTTTAAAGTTACCACTAGTGTATTCACTACCATTGTCAGATCTAAGCACCTTTAATTTTCTTCCAGTCTCGACTTCGACTAGTGCTAACCAAGTTTTGAATATTTCAAAAACATCTGACTTTAACTTAATCACATACACCCAAAGTTTGTGCGAGAGATCATCAATAAAAGTAATATAGTACTTACCTCCACTGAGAGACTGTGTCGAAGATCCCCAGACGTCTGTATGAACGTAATCGAGGATCCCTTTGGTGTTGTGTTTTCCAACACCAAAAGAAACACGCGTCTGTTTACCCGAGACACATTCTGAACAAAAGTCCAGACTCGTAGGCGTGTCAACTGCAATGAGTTTCCCAAATTATTCTCTGAAGTGTGCCCCAATCTAAGATGCCAAAGACGGGTATCATCTAAGTTTCTCGAACTATCCGCGACACATGCATCAGAACTGACTATTTCGCCTACAAGACGAAACAGGTTATTTTATGCCTGCTCACCCTTCATCACAATAAAGTTCCCTTTGGAGATGCACATACTCCCATTCTCTACTCGAATCTTAAAGCCAAGTTTGGACAGTTGTCCAACAGAAATCAAAGAACGAGTCATAGATGGTACAAATTTAACATTTGATAAAGTTCGAATAGTACCGTCAAACATTTTGATTCTGATCGAACCAATGCCCCGAGTGACACACGATGTACTGTTTCCCATATAAATATGGTTACCTTCGAACTCCTCGAAAGTAGTGAAACAGTCCCGAAATGGTGTCATATGGCACGAAGCTCCGATATCCAACACCCAACGCCTGTCGCCTTGTGGTGCAGTAACCGTTGTTGAGAAGCCTGTATCTCTTTCGGCTGCAACTGCTGAAGATTCTGCTTTAGTCTTGTCTTTGTTTTTCAAACTCGGACAATCTCTGACCCAATGACCTGGTTTGTGACAATAATTACAATTGCCACGTTGCTTAGATTTCCCGCAATGACCAGGTTTACGAGATTGGGAGTGGTCACGAGTTCTTCCCCTGAGCTGATCGTCTTGGTCTCTTTCAGCAAATAGACCATGACTGTTGTGGTTGTTCTCCCGCGAACTGTTACCGATTTTCATCTAAATTCTCTGTTCTTCACAGATCATCCCTGCTTTCACGTCAGACAAAGATATGGAATCTCTTCCATAAATAAAACTGTTAGGGAACTGGGAATATTTTTCGGAAAGTGAATACAACAGAATCAAAGCGAGTGCCTCATTATCTGTGGCAAAAAGAGAATCGGTTGTCTTCAAATTCATTATGATGTCTTCGAATTCAGTCATGTGGGCCTGAATGGTAGTGCCTTCCTTCATTTTAAAGAATAAACACGACCTCATCAATAACAGTCGGTTAATCAAAGTTTTCTTGAGATAAAGATTCTCAAGTCTTTTCCAAATCCCTGCGGCTGTCTTTTCAGAAACGATTTCAGAAATTACATTTGGACCCATAGCCATTTGTAAGGTAGTGAAGGCCCAAGCCTCCATTTCCTTAGCTTCTAAGGTAGACATATCCGGATTTATTTCTTCCGGAGCAAAGATTACGGGGTGAACATCGTTTTTCCTAAGTGTTGCTGCTGTAGTAAACTACCATTTACCAAAATCACCCTCCCCGTTCCATTTTTCTATTATAATCCCGACCCCCGATAATTTAAAAGTACCTTTTTGATAAACATTTGGGTTCAGGGTGGAAACGGAACCGGCGAACGGATTTCCTGAATCAACAGACATTTTAACGAGCACTTATCGTGCGACCAAAAAAAATATACAATCTAAAACAAATTTAGATCTAGCAGCTCTGATACAAATTGTAAGGGTCGGTGACAGTTACAAAATCGTATTTCAAGTGATTTACGGTCCCAAAAAAGTGATAACAATAAATCACGTGCAACTGACCGGTTACAACAAATGCGGAATAACGAGATCTAAATATTGTATATTTTGGTCTATTGATTCATACCGATCCATAAACGTAAATATAACAGTTATCGAATATACGATAAAATATAACGAAACAGCAAATTAATCGTGAAAACAATATTTAACGTGGTTCCACTATCAGTGTGATAGTGTACATATCCACAGGGAGAGAGAGAGAGATCTTTATATTACCAACCAGGAGAAAATTACAACGTGTTTACGAGATCCTTGGATCAACAAATCAGCTACCCAAATGTTCCTCCAAATTATATATATATATATATATATATATATATATGGCAAAGGGAACAAAGAAAAGAAGAAGGCTAAAATGGCTCTTTTCTTTACTGATGGATTTGGGGTGATTCAATGGCATGCATTCATATTTATATGGATGAAAAGAGAAAGATGACAAAGTGTATAGAGGTTGACTTTCATAAATGCTAGGTTGGAAGAAAAGAAGAGAAAAGAAGCAATACGGATGTCAGGCTTATGGTATTCCCAAAGTCTCCAACAAATGTCTTCTAATAAGACAAAGATCAAAGAAGTCTTTCAAAGAATGTGTGGCTTAAATTAATCCACATATCCATGCATCAAACACTTGTACATAGTGCTTAGTAAATTGCACAACAACAAAAAAAACTTATCTGATTTAAGTTTTTCAACACACCACCCGTTTCAAAAAAGAAAAACAACAAATATTTAGATATTCCTTCAAACATAAAAATGCGTATAAATAAAGTTTGATATAAGGACCTCACTTAAATGAAATAAACAAGTGTATAAAACCCAAATGAAAACAATATTGTATTAGAACCCAAATGAAATAATTAAGGATGGCCAATTAAGAACTATATATCTAACATATATGAGATGAGGAAGATGAAAACCGAAGACAACGGCTGAGTATGGTCGGAGATGATAGCATGGCAGCTGGGGGAGACAACAACAACAACACTTGGAGATCGGAGATGGGGCGATTTTTTTTTATTTAATTTACGTTTATCATTTTTTAATTCTAATTCTTCTACATCCTGCTACTACTTATAAATTGAACATACCCTAATAGTGTTGTTAAATTAAAGAGTAAATTACGTGGTTTGTTAAAACTTTCTCTTTTCGTTCCCCAGTCTTCATTTATTACACTATGATAGTCATTGTAGTTTGCATTTAACTTCCTATTGTGTCCCTCGCCTAATGCTCGTTAGTAAAGGTTTGTTAAGAGGGGTGAATTGGTCTTTTTCATATTATCTCATTTAAAATCCCTGTGGTATGCAAAAGTGCTCGGATTTGGTCCCTGTGTCTAACGCCCGTTAGTTTGCAGCTGTTAAATCCTCTCATGTGCCTTGCACATGAGGGTATATGGGTCATTTTACAAACAACAATCCACAAGGACCAAAATTGCAATTTACTCTTTTATATTATACCATTTTTAAAAAACATAATATTTATATTATATAATTAATAAATAATTATCACTTAATTAAAAAATAACTTATTTAGGTGGCGTTTGTTTTTTAAGAGGTGCTAAAGTCTGAAGTCTGATTTCACTTCTGATTTTTAAGAGGTGGTGCTGAAGTCTGAAATCTGAATCAATAAGACTGTTTGTTTTCGTAAACTGAGAAATGTCTGAATCTGTGTAATTGTCTAATTTAACCATAATATACTATCGTTAGTTTTAAATACATTCAAATCTTACCAAAATACATCACTTGATCCGAACATAATAGAAAATATGAATGAAGTTTCATAACAATTAAAAAATCGATCTTCATTTACGTTCAATCCCTACCAAAGTACATCGTTTGATCCAAATACAATTAAAAATATGAACGAAATCCCATAAAAACTAAAAAAAATCTTCTTTTACATTCAAATCCTATTATATCAATTGATACAAACACTCTTTTGAGATCACCACTTGATGTTTCTTTTGCCCGGTTACAACTTTCTTCGAAACACTACACACACTTTTGAGATCAAATTTGATCATAAGGAAAGAATATGAGACCAACCATTACAAATCTGTTCAATATCCTTCTAGCGTTAAAGGAAAAACTTTGTTGAGCTCAGAGATAACCAATGGGAAGAAACTTCTGCGTAAATTGTCACAAAAATGATAAAACCAAGTCAAACATACATACACAATATATAACAAACAAAAAAAAGATGGAGCTAAAAGAACAACAAGAGAAGCAACAGGATTACCAAGTGATGTGCATATCCATGACCAAATATATCTATTAGTTAGGTACATAATCAATAATCTAGAAACCTATATAGATGTATAATATGTGATCATCCTTTTAGGAATAAAGATGATGAGAATTATCATCACACACTGTCCAAGCCCTTGGGTATAATGCATGGTATATAGATTTGTGTCCACTAAAATTCCATTCCCAAGATCAAATCCTATGAATTGAACTATCTCTACTTAATCACAGTACTTTAGTTTCACTTTCATTCAATCTTACATAGAAGATGAATATCTGATAACTCTCAAATCTTGAGAGTTAATTTCTCTCTTTTCGTATTCATTTTACCACATTTTCACCCATTTTGTCCCTTACCTCCTTCGTTTGGTCTTAATTGTTCAAACATGGTGATGAAGTCTCAAGGTTGCAAAAATTTCGGTTTTACTAACTTTTTGTGCAGAACGTGGCCACCTTGTCACCACGTTGCGACGTTGGCTGAAAATCTATGGATAAGTTTTAGCCATTTCTGGAAAAGATTTCATTTTGAAGAAAATTAAAGAACTTTCTGCTCTTTCACAAGAATAATCAAGGAAGAAGACAAAAGGTGTAATTCAAAGGAAGGTTCAATACTCCTTCTTAAAGCTACTTTTTATGTTGGTCACATCAACACTTCTTCTTCCTTGGGCTATAAATTGAGGCTTAGAGGCACCATTTCAGCATCACCACTTCCAGGAGCATTCAATAGCATCTGGAGCTTTACATTTAGTTTACATTCTCTCTTTAAAGTTTGTAGTGTAGTTGCATTTAATTTTTGTAAGTTTAATTTCTTTGTAACAGATGTCGCCACGTTGTCACCACGTTGTGGGCACCTTGGCAGTAGCCTTTAAGTTTCATTTATACAATTTATGTTTATGTTCTCTCCTTCTTCTCTCATGTCTTTTACTGTTATTATGAGCTAAACACCCCTTTGGGTGTGGGTATGAGCCAAAGCTACGACTAGTAGGCAACACTTGGGTGTTGCCATTTTTGCTAACTCTTAGACTTGGTCGCTCGAGTCGGGACTTCAACTCAACATGAACAAGCCGATCACTTGTTAGTGTTAATATTAGATATTAGATATTAGACCTCGAGAGGGGCGGATCCGAAATACGGCTTGAGTGATGCAAAGAAGATTTAAGAAAGTCTTTTATAACCACGTAGAGATACGGGTTTTGCATGACTTTAACTAAGGTTCAAAATGTCGGTCGATATGGGTGTCACAAAGAGATTTGGGCTTCTATATCCATACTGGTGGAACTGAAATCCTTAGAGGTTTACTTAGTTAAGTCGGCAAGTCTTGAGTTGGCGAAAGTGATGACCTTGTGGGTGCAACGTGGCCACGTTCCGAGGAAATTCACTTTCGAGAGAAAGGGTTTTTTATGGATACTGTGTGTCATTTTGTTTCTGACCATATTGTTACTACATCAGTCTTAGTTAATGATTGTACCCACATCCTACCTTTAATCTTATTAATCCCTTTTAATCGTTGTTTAGTTTGCTTAATACTCACAAATATTGATATTGTTCTCAAAACTCAAACAAGCACTAGAAGTTCATGAAAGTTCTCTGATTCTTAGTTGACTAGTTTCTTTGGAAACGATCTTGGTACTCTACCACTTTATTATTTAATAGTGACCATAGTGTCCGGTGTGCACTTGCACCGCCACTATGACAACATAGTGGCCACTTTGTGGACCTACACGATTTTCTGCTATCAAGTTTTTGGCACCGTTGTCGGGGACTAGCGCGATTTTAAATCCTAAGATATTGACTTTCATTCGATCCTGAGTTGTTTGTTTCTTTTTTTTTAGTATTTTCCGTGTTGTATGTCAAGACTACAACACGGTGAACTTGTACCTCTTGACCCCGAAATTGAAAGAACCGTTAAAAGACGAAAAAGAGGTAGAAGAGGTCGGTAAAATCAAAACATGGCTGGAAATGGTGGAGATCCTCCGCCACCACCTAATGAAACAACCATAAGAATTGGCGACAATAAAGAACGGGGAATACGGGACTATGCTACACCCGAATTTGATCAATTAAAACTGGGTATTCTTAGGCCCAACATTGCGGCACAAACTTTTGAACTAAAACCGGTAATGTTTCAAATGATCCAAGCAATGGGTAAATTTGGAGGGTTACCATTGGAAGATCCGCATTCGCATTTAAAATCATTTTTAGAAATGACGGATCATTTTCACATTCAAGGTGTTACGGTAGATGCCTTACGGCTTACGCTCTTCTCTTACACATTAAGAGATAGAGCCAAAGCTTGGCTAAATTCTCAACCTCCTCACTCCATTGATAGTTGGACAAGTTTGACCGAAAAATTTCTAAAAAAATATTTTCTTCCAACTAGAAATGTGAAGTTTAGAAATGAAATTTTAATGTTTCGGCAAGAGGAGGATGAAGCGGTTTCGGATGCATGGGAGAGATTCAAAGACTTAATTAGAAAATGTCCTCATCATGGAATCCCTCATTGCATCCAATTAGAGACATTTTATAATGGTCTTACTAATTCCGCTAAACTTATTCTTGATGCTACGGCCGGTGGCACTTTCACCTCTAAAACTTATAACGAAGGATATGACATTTTGGAAAAAGTAGCCAACAATAACACCGATTGGTCAAACCCTCGTGCTCTTGCTCCTAAAAATGCATCGGGTGTTCATGAAATTGATGCCATCACCGCCTTAAACGCCTAAATTGTAGCTTTAACTAACTTGGTAAAAAATAACATGAATTTAAATTGAGAAAAGAACCAAGTCCAAGCTATAAATGAATCTTGTGTGTTTTGTGATGAGAATCATGCTTTTGAATGTTGTCCCGGTAATCCCGATTGGTTCAATTATGTAGGAAACCATTCAAGGAATAACCCATTTTCTCCAACTTACAACCCAAATTGGAGAAATCACCCGAACTTCTCATGGTCGGGAAATCAAGGACTTCAACCCCTCGGGGTTCATCAAGTTCCAAACCGACCACCAAATTTCCTGGGATTTCAAGAAGGACCGTCTCATACGTACCAAAGAGGGCAATCCTCACAACCGTATGTACCGAGACAACAATATGCATCGGAGAGTAATAGTTCACTTGAATCTTTACTCAAAGGTTTTATAAACCAAACCAATGCAACCTTGAGAAGTTTTGAAACTCAATTGGGGCAATTTGCCACTGATTTGAAGGGAAGACAAATGGGCACATTACCTAGTGACACCGAAACCCCTAAGGGTAATCACAAGGAGCACATTAAAGCCGTGACTTTAAGGAGTGAGACAAGCGCATCTAAACATAACGATGAAGTCTTAATTGATACCATTGTGCAAGATGAGACCACACATTCTTTTGACAAAGAAAATTTTCCGTCACTTTTCCCACCCAACATGGCTGGAACGTGCCCACCTTCAGGACATAATACAGCAGGTCCTTCACCTCCTGTTTTTCCATCAGCACAACCTCGCCAAAGTGGTGAGACAGTGCCTGTTGGGTTACGGGATCTCAAGCACAGCGGAAAATAAAACCGTAACCCTCCAAGGACCCATACGAACCAGAATAAATTGGGTGTTTCGAAATTATACCTCACAATTAACGAGACTGTGAATCACAAAAACAAAGCAAGCTTGATGCCTCCACGGTATCCACGCGAACAATCCGAATCCTTTGCCTTCTCGTGATGCTAGTCACGGTTTCAAAACTTAGAAAGGAAAGGGAGCATATAGTTGTAGGTGATTTTAGAGAGAATTTCATGAACAAAAATATTGCATACAATGTCATACATTATATATGCACATGAGAGTGGCATGAAAGCACCACCATCCCTACACCTTACTTGAGTGTAGAAGTATCCATGCACCATAACTCATCTTTTCAAGACCATACCTAGCTATCTTTATTTATGTCTAACATAAATAATATCTGATTTTATTTAATCAGATTAAATCAATATAAATCAGATATAATAATTAAACGTTTTAATTATTAAAACTCCTTATTAGAATATGTTCAATGCGTGTGACTCAATGGGTTCTCGACATGTTGGTAATAAATATAAATATCGTATTTATAGTTATAAACAATGAGCAGTATCTAGCAATACATCATCATCATCACCCAAATGACGAGAATTGGTGATACAAACAATTACCGGTATGTAGTCAATTTTAGTGTACATATTTAATTCTTTTGTCCTTGATGTCCAGATTGAACACGAGACATTGAATGTGTCATTCTCGTTATGTCCAATCTCTAGTTTCTTGATTCCCTAATATAGTAATAAAAACAGAAATTGATATCTCATATCATTTATCTGAGCATGCATGCATTTCCTTAGTATATATTTATCAAGGGGCCTAGAGACATCACTCCCGTCATAAAGGAGGGACAAATCATATCTCGATACATGCTAGTTCTACCATGTGATTTATAACATATCCAACAATAATTTTGTCACCCAGTTACGGAATGATTAGAACAAATGTCAAAATACATTACTCACAAATAACACACTCCATATTTCTCAAGTCAAAGAATTCCATGTACATTGAACACATGAGAAACACTTATGACACTCACATGACATCCAATGAAGTGTTCTCATAGCGAGTCAGGTCCGATACACAAAATCTCCATTTTGTACCCATATGCAGATTCAATATCTCTATATGAATCCCTACATATGCTTACTTCAACCTTAAAACCAAAAATAATATTTAACTAGGGACATTTAGAATACATTATTCTAGGGTTATTTATTATGAATAATTAAAAACACATAATATAACATAGACATAATAAATTAGGCAATGCCTTTTATTTATTTATTTATTAATTTCATGAAACAAAACGCAAAATTACAATCATCGTATGATTAGATTTTGGGCATTCACTAACAATCTACCACTTGCACTAAACCCAATCATCCATGCATCATATACCAATGGATCTACAGTGGCCATCATGCTTCTGCTGTGTTAACAGTTTGGTTAGTGGATCAGCAACATTGCTGTCAGTTGACACTCTGCTTATACTAACATCACCTCTTTCAATAATCTCTCTAATGAGATGATATATTCTAAGAATATGTTTGGATCTTTGGTGAGATCTAGGTTCCTTGGTCTGTGCTATAGCTCCATTGTTGTCGCATAACAACTCTATAGGACAATCACTGCTAGGAACAACTCCAAGTTGAGAAATAAATTTCTTGATCCAAACGGCTTCCTTAGCTGCATCTGATGTTGCAATGTACTCATCTTCCATTATAGAATCAGCTACTGTTGCTTGCTTAGAACTCTTCCAGCTTACAGCACCACCATTAAGACAAAACACAAAACCCGACTGCGATCGAAAATCATCTTTATCCGTTTGGAAACTTGCATCAGTGTAACCCTTTACACTTAACTCTTCTTCACCGCTATATACCAAGAATGAATCCTTTGTTCTTCTTAAGTATTTTAGGATATTCTTGACGGCAATCCAATGACCATCACCTGGATTGGATTGGTATCTACTCTTCATTCTTAAAGCATACGATACATCAGGTCGAGTACATATCATGGCATACATAATAGATCCAATTGCCGAAGCATATGGAATCTTACTCATCCGTTCAGTCTCTTGAGATGTAGTAGGGCATTGCGTCTTAGAAAGTGATATGCCATGAGACATAGGTAAGAACCCTTTCTTGCTATCAGACATGTTGAACCATTTCAACACTTTGTCTATATATGTACTCTAACTTAAGCCAAGTAATTTTCGCGATCTATCTCTATAGATCCGAACGCCTAATACATAGGCAACTTCACCTAAGTCTTTCATTGAAAAACATTTTCCTAACCAAGCCTTTACAGACTCAAGTGTCGGAATATCATTTCCAATGAGTAGTATGGCATCTACATACAATAAAAGAAATGATACGGTGCTCCCACTAACCTTTTTGTAGACACAAGGTTCATCCTCATTTTTTGAGAAGCCAAACTCTTTAATCGCTTCATCAAAATGATGATTCCAACTCCTTGAAGCTTACTTCAATCCATAAATAGATCGTTGCAACTTGCATACCTTATGATATTTTTCATGAGCGACAAAACCTTCTGGTTGTATCATATATACGTCCTCAAGTAACTTTCCGTTAAGGAAAGCTGATTTGACATCCATTTGCCAAATCTCATAATCGTGATATGCTGCAATGGCTAGTAAAATTCTAATAGACTTAATCATTGCGACTGGAGAGAAAGTTTCATCATAATCAACACCTTGAATTTGTTTGAAACCTTTTGCAACCAATCGTGCTTTATAGGTAATCACATTACCATCCATGTCGGTCTTTTTCTTGAATACCCATTTGCACCCTATAGGTCGTACCTCGTTGGGTGGGTCAATTAAGTTCCAAACTTGGTTTTCATATATGGAGTGCATTTCTATTCTCATAGCATATAGCCATTTCTCAGAGTCAGTGCTTGCCATAGCATCTTGGTAATTAGTGGGCTCATCATCCATGAGCATCACATCCCCGGTATGAGTGATGAGAAATCCATATCTCTCAGGCTCATTCCGTTTTCTACTAGATCTATGAGCACTTTGTGTTACAACATCAGACTGCCTTTCCACATCACTTTGTGTATCCACAATTACTTGTGGTGTCTGTGTTGGTTCCATCTGTGTTGACATATTTTGATCTTGAATAATTTCAAGTTCTACATTCCTCCCATTAATACCTTTGGAAATAAATTCCTTTTCCATGAAGACACCAGTACGCCCAACAAACACTTTATTGTCGTGAGGATGATAGAAGTAGTATCCCACAGTTTCTTTGGGATATCCTACAAACATGCATTTATCAGATTTTGGTTCTAATTTAGTTGTGATTAGACGTCGTACGTAAACCTCACAACCCCAAATCTTCATAAAAGATAATTTATGACTCTTCCCAGTCCATATCTCATATGGTGTCTTTTCAACAGATTTTGATGGAACTCGGTTTAGTGTGAAAGCTGCTATCTCTGGAGCATATCCCCTAAAGGATGTCAGAAGGTCAGCTTGACTCATCATAGATCGTACCATGTCCAATAGTGTACGGTTCCTCCTTTCGGAGACACCATTCCATTGTGGTGTTCCAGGTGGAGTGAGTTGTGATACAATACCACAATTTCTAAGATGATCAAGAAAAGCATGTCTAAGTATTCGCCACCTCGATCAGATCGAATAATCTTAATACTCTTTCCAAGTTGGTTTTGTACTTCATTTTGAAATTCTTTGAACATTTCAAAGGACTCGGACTTATGTCGCATTAAATATACATAGTCGAACCTACTGAGATCATCAGTAAATGTAATGAAGTATCTATAACCACCTCTAGCATGTATGTTCTATTAGTGAATGTCCAAAAGCTAATCATAAGAAGATTGTAATTTTGAGTTTTGTTTCATGAAATTAATAAATAAATAAAAGACATTGCCCAATTTATTATGTCTATGTTATATTCTATGTTTTTAATTATTCATAATAAATAACCTTAGAATAATGTATTCTAAATGTCCCTAGTTAAATATTATGTTGGGTTTTAAGGTTGAAGTAATATGATAATGACTAGCATATGTAGGGATTCATATAGAGATATTGAATCTACATATGGGTACAAAATGGAGATTTTGTGTATCGGACGTGACTCGCTATGAGAACACTTCAGTGGATGTCATGTGAGTGTCATAAATGTTTCTCATGTGGTCAATGTACATGTAATTCTTTGACTTGAGAAATATGGAGTTTGCTATGTGTGAGTAATATATTTTGACATTTGTTCTAATCATTCCGTAACTGGGTGACAGAATTATTGTTGGGTATGTTATAAATCACATGGTAGAACTAGCATGTATCGAGATAGGATTTGTCCCTCTTTTATGACAGGAGTGATGTCTCTGGGCCCCTTGATAAATATTTACTAAGGAAATGCATGCATGCTCAGATAAATGATATGACATGTCAATTTCTGTTTTTATTAGTATATTAGGGAATTAAGAAACTATAGATTGGACATAACGAGAATGACACATTTAATGTCTCGTGTTCAATCTAGACATGAAGGACAAAGGAATTAAATGTGTAAACTAAAATTGACTATAAATCGATAATTTGTTGTATCACCAATTCTCGTCATTTGGGTGACGATGATGTATTGCTAGATACCGCGCATCGTTTATAAATATAAATACGAGATTTATATTTATTACCAACATGTCGAGAACCCATTGGGTCACACGCTTTGAACATATCCGGATAAGGAGTTTCAATAATTAAAATGTTTAATTATTATATCTGATTTGTATTGTTTAATCTGATTAAATAAAAATCAGATATTATTTTGTTGGACATTAAATAAGTTGACTAGGTATGGTTATGTAAGAAAGTGATGGTGCATGGTCACTCTTACACTCAAGTAAGGTGTGGAGATGATGGTGATCTTTTAGGCCATACTTCCATCACCATATATAATGTATAAAATCACCTACAACTATATGCTCCCTTTCCTTTCTAAGTTTTGAAACCGTGACTAGCATCACGAGAAGGCAAAGGATTAGGATTGTTCGCGTGGATATCGTGGAGGCATCAAGCTTGCTTTGTTGCTATGATTCAAAGTCTCGTTAACTGTGAGGTATAATTTCAAAACACCCGATTTATTCCGGTTCGTATGGGTCCTTGGAGGGTTACGGTTTTATTTTCCGCTGTGCTTGAGATCCCGTAACCCAACATGTTCATTGGACCACATACATCACTATGTATGATTCCCAATACATCACTTGCTCTCTCACTTTGTCCAACAAAAGGAGCCTTTGTCATCTTTCCAATTAAACAAGCTTCACACGTCCCATATGATTCAAAATCTAATTTGTTCAATAATCCATCTTTATGGAGTTTGGAAATACGAGTTTCGTTTATATGGCCAAGACGACAATACCATAGATAGGTTAAATTTGAACTATTCGATTTGACCTCCCTTTTATCTATGTTATAAATCGGATTATCCATATTAAGAACATAAAGACCATTAATCAAACTTGCATCACCATAATATATATTACCAAAAGAGAATGAACAACATTTGTTCCCAATATTAAAGGTAAAACCTTTCTTGTCCAAGAAAGATACAGAAATCAAATTTCTAGAAATAGATGGTACACAATAACAGTCATCAAGTTCTAATAATAATCCGGTCGGTAAAGTTAACAAAATAGATCCTACGGCTATAGCAACAACCTTTACCCCATATCCAACACGCAGATCAACTTCACCTTTGCTCAACCTTCTAGTCCTTTTTAGTTCCTGCACGTTTCTACAAATATGAGAACCACATCCAGTATCTAATATCCATGATGTATAAGAAGTAGAAAGATTAGCTTCTATCACATAGATACTTGAAGTGGAAGTTACACTTCCTTTCTTCTTTTCCTGAAGGTAGAGAGGACAGTTCCTCTTCCAATGCCCGGGTTTGTTGCAATGAAAGCACTCACCCTCCTTAGGTACAGTTACCTTGGGTTTCTTAATGCCTCCTTTTGGCTTCAAAGATTTAGAAGTGGGTTTGGCAATGGACTTTCCTTTGCTTTTCCCTCTCTTGTCCTTACGGACCATCAAAATGGTGGACTTGTTCTTTGCAAGCTCTTGCTCGGTTGTTCGTAACATATTGAGCAATTCTGGAAGGGATTTTTCAAAGTCATGCATGTTGTAGTTCATCACAAATTGACTGTAGCTATTTGGCAACGATTGCAAAACTACATCAATGGCCAACTCCTTTCGTAAAGAAAAACCTAGTCCTTCAAGACGCTCAATATGCCCAATCATTTTAAGCATATGAGTGCCAACAACACTACCTTCGGACATTCTACAACGGAACAGTTCCTTGGATGTTTCGTACCTCTCATGTCTAGCTTGCTCTTGGAATAGCAATTTTAGGTGTTCGGTCATATCGAAAGCCCCCATGTTTTCATGTTGCTTCTGAAGCTCAGGTTCCATGGTTATTAGTATTAGACATGAGACATCCAAAGCATCTTCATCATGTTTTTTAAAAGTGTCCCTTTCAGTTCTAGGAACACTAGAATTAGGTTCTTCAGGGATTTGTTTCTCCAAGACATACAGTTTCTTTTCAGCTTTGAGGACAATTCTCAAATTACAATACCAATTGATGAAATTTGTTCCATTTAGTTTTTCTTTCTCGAGAATCGATCACAAAGTGTTTTTGTTTCCATTGTTGGTTTGTGCCATTGGTAATCTACAATAGAGAAGCAGAGTTCTTAGTGTCATAAAATTTTATTGTTTAATAAGGACTTTCATCAAACAAGCTCCCACTATTTTAATTAAAACAACAACCCTCTTTTATTGTTTCGGAAAACGTGATAAGCTTTCTAGCGGGCCAAGATCCATATTCTCATTATCGATCAATTTAACTTTAGCTAACCGATCAACCAATAATGTTTTAGGTAAGCAACAACATTGCTAATTACATCTTTATGTAACTCTTGGATAGTTAGGTAAATAACTTTTATTTAAATTCATCATATGAATGTTCCCAACACATGCCTCCAAATCCCCAATCCTATTAGGCTTAGTTTGGTTAAGTCCGACCCAAAATGACTTGTAGGAATCCTATGCTTACCTTATCTTACTAAGATTAAAGATAGTACCCAGCTTTAGCATGACCCACCCTCGATGATCAAAGTCTTGACAAGTGCCATGTTTGGAAGACATCTTAAACTTAATATTTTGGTGAGGGATTTTAGTTAGTTTGATTTTTTCCATTCTTTCTTTTGTAATAGATCGTTTCCTCATAGTTTGATTTAACCGGAATCCAGATTGGAGGAGGATCACGAGGATTACTTAAATACCTTCCTTTCTTTGGCGGTTTAGGCCTTTGTGACAAAACCGGTTGAAATCTAACTATGATGTACTAAGACCTTATCACTCAAGATCGACGGTCCACTTTATATCTTATATAAATACCAATTTTTATTTCATCAAAACTCATTTTGATTTGTAAAACTCCTTTTACTTATATATTTTAAAATCATATTTTGTTTTAGAATGTTGTAACAAGTATCACATACATACAACCACGCATAATATATCACAATATATATAAAGCGTAAAATAAAGCGTAAAAATAAATGTGAGATGATTATAGCCCCCCTATGCGATATTCATAGAGCCAAGTATGAATATCATTACATAAAATAAACTCTTATGGTTCTAAGTCTTCTCATCTTCATCACTTCATAACGCCTCCATCTTTTGTTTTCTTTTATACAAAATATTTTACATTTCAAATAAAGAAACCTCGAGTTACATTCGAGGGGATTGGATGAGAGGATAATGTACAAAGAGAGTATATAGAGAAAGGCACGACATGCAAGTCGTATTTATCAAATATAATACATCCATGACTAAGGGCTATAACCATTCACCAAGCAAATCACATTATACATATTCAATCACATTGAAACATAAAGCCGATTTGCAACACCACCGTATAAAATTAATACAAAATTCATACGATATCGAAAAAGGGTGATTCAAAGTTATTTAGAAAACTAACAAAAATATGCACATCCTTTATGTTTTAGGATTTCAAAGATCCAGAACCCTTATGGGTCGAAAATCAAGTCAAACCCGTAGTGGGTTCGATTTTCGGACAGCATTGCGACACTGTCGTAAAAAATTCATACGAAGTCGAAATGATGCGATTCAAAAGTCTGTGGAACCCTAACAGAAAGCTCCACGTTTTTCATGTTTTAAGTTTTCTTAGATTAAGAATATTTCTGGGACGAAAAAACCAAAACATTTACGAAACAAAAACATACAGCAGCAAAACAGTTTTTAAAAATGCATCCATGTCACCAAAAACCGATCTAGAGGTTCGTACGTAGCTCTGATACCACTGTTGGGTAACGGGATCTCAATCACAGCGGAAAATAAAACCGTAACCCTCCAAGGACCCATACGAACCAGAATAAATTGGGTGTTTCGAAATTATACCTCACAGTTAACGAGACTGTGAATCACAAAAACAAAGCAAGCTTGATGCCTCCACGGTATCCACGCGAACAATCCGAATCCTTTGCCTTCTCGTGATGCTAGTCACGGTTTCAAAACTTAGAAAGGAAAGGGAGCATATAGTTGTAGGTGATTTTAGAGAGAATTTCATGAACAAAAATATTGCATACAATGTCATACATTATATATGCACATGAGAGTGGCATGAAAGCACCACCATCCCTACACCTTACTTGAGTGTAGAAGTATCCATGCACCATAACTCATCTTTTCAAGACCATACCTAGCTATCTTTATTTATGTCTAACATAAATAATATCTGATTTTATTTAATCAGATTAAATCAATATAAATCAGATATAATAATTAAACGTTTTAATTATTAAAACTCCTTATTAGAATATGTTCAATGCGCGTGACTCAATGGGTTCTCGACATGTTGATAATAAATATAAATATCGTATTTATAGTTATAAACAATGAGCGGTATCTAGCAATACATCATCATCACCCAAATGACGAGAATTGGTGATACAAACAATTACCGGTATGTAGTCAATTTTAGTGTACATATTTAATTCTTTTGTCCTTGATGTCCAGATTGAACACGAGACATTGAATGTGTCATTCTCGTTATGTCCAATCTCTAGTTTCTTGATTCCTTAATATAGTAATAAAAACAGAAATTGATATCTCATATCATTTATCTGAGCATGCATGCATTTCCTTAGTATATATTTATCAAGGGGCCTAGAGACATCACTCCCGTCATAAAGGAGGGACAAATCATATCTCGATACATGCTAGTTCTACCATGTGATTTATAACATATCCAACAATAATTTTGTCACCCAGTTACGGAATGATTAGAACAAATGTCAAAATACATTACTCACACATAACACACTCCATATTTCTCAAGTCAAAGAATTCCATGTACATTGACCACATGAGAAACACTTATGGCACTCACATGACATCCAATGAAGTGTTCTCATAGCGAGTCACGTCCGATACACAAAATCTCTATTTTGTACCCATATGCAGATTCAATATCTCTATATGAATCCCTACATATGCTAGTCATTATCATATTACTTCAACCTTAAAACCCAAAACAATATTTAACTAGGGACATTTAGAATACATTATTCTAAGGTTATTTATTATGAATAATTAAAAACATAGAATATAACATAAACATAATAAATTGGGCAATGTCTTTTATTTATTTATTAATTTCATGAAACAAAACGCAAAATTACAATTATCGTATGATTAGCTTTTGGGCATTCACTAACAATGACCACCTCACTGCACAAAAAGGCAAGTCCTAGGTGTTAAAGCACATATTTATTGGATTCAAGATCATAATTATCTGAAGATGGAAATCTGAAGTCAAAGCTGATAAAGTCGTCTCAACAAATAGTCTAGGGTCCTTTTGTAATAAATAGTCAAAGTCTGTTTACGTATTTTATTTATTTATTAGTTAGTTTTAATTTTAGTTAACTTAGTTTGTTTTTGGGCCAAGCATTGTAAAGCCCATTACCAAACCTTGTCAAGCCCATTAGGCTTAGTTAGTCTAAGTATAAATTAATCTTGTTTAGTGGTAATTAGGTTAGAGATCTAAATTAGAGAATTAATATTGTGAGGAGGCTGCAGTTCTGCTTGGTGCGCCATGAACAAGAGGAAAGCAGAGAGATTTCAATTTCAGTTTATCAAGAACACTTGTAATCGCTTGCTTAATCAATATCAGGTTTGAATTATTGTGTTAATTATTTGTTTACTTGATTGAATGATTGCGTATTGGGACACACAATTGGTATCAGAGCTAAACAGATTGAATTGAATAAGTTTTTGTTCGGTTCTATTTTTCTGTAAAAAGATTCATAATTTTTATTGTGTGATTGTTCTTTCAAGTTATTATTGGTTGGATTGTGTTTGTTTTACCTATTATAGTGATTGGGTATTGATTGATTTGATTATTGCATCGATTTTGATTATCAATTTGTTGAATTTGTTGTTCTGGGTTCGTTCATGAAGTCGACATTGTGTCATCAATCAATTTGTTCTTAAAGTGGTTTTTATTGAAATTAATTGATTGCAATAAGTTCTAGTTGGTTAATCAATCGTTTTAGCAAAGTTTGGTTGTTTAATTTTGAGTTTTGATTTGTTTTCTGGGCTGATTTTGGTTTCTGGGTCGATACTGCATCAAGAACATATCGGTCTTTGCTCTTCCGGTCGAACTCTTTTCTATCGGTCTATTGCATTCGACCAATACACTCACAGTTCACCCGGTCTAAGCTTTTAACGGTCGAACATATCGGTCTTGTTTAGTGTCGGTCGAACATCCATCCGGTCTTGCATTCTATCGGTCTATTGCATTCGACCGATACACTCACAGTTCACCCGGTCTAAGCTTTTATCGGTCGAACATATCGGTCGAGTAACACCAGTCTAAGAGTATATCGGTTGAGTCATATCGGTCAAAGCATCTATATCGGTCAAATCACTCGACCGGACTTTACAAATTCCCGATCGAACTCTATATCGGTCAAATCACTCGACCGGACTTAACAAGTTACCGGTCGAATCAATTTTACCGGTCAAGCAAAGTTCCGGTCTTACATCTTATCGGTCGTTGCAATTCCCCGGTCGAACAAGATCCCGGTCGAACTCTCTACCGGTCTTTACAAGTCTCCGGTCGACTCAATACCGGTTGAAGCACATCCCCGGTCGTTGTTTTGCAAACTGTAACAGGGCATCTATATCAAGGCTGAGATGAAAAAGGCTGACAAAGCAGTTGTTGATCCAGTTGCTCTTGTGGTTAAGAAGTCTAAGAAGAAGAAGGTGATAGAATCTGAATCGGAAGAAGCTGATTGCGAGGCAAAGTCTGACTCTGACGATTGTAATGAACTGAAGGAAGCCATGTTGTTGATAACCAAGGCTCTCCAAAAGAAGTTCTATAAAAAGCCAAACTCCAATAGTCAGAGATACTCGTCTGGTCCTAATAACTACAAGCATAAGGAGAAAGTTGAAGAAAGGAGACCAGAAAACAAGAAGAAGGATGAAGCTGAAGAGACCAAGAAGGAAGAACCGATTAAGTGCTACAATTGTGGGAGACTCGGTCATTTTGCCAAGGACTGTCGCAAATCAAAAGTCCGAAACTTCGACTATTACAAGAATAAGATGCTTCTAGCCAAGCAACAAGAGGCTGGAAAAGCATTAATGTCCGAGGATGAATATTGGCTCGACCATTCGGACGAAGAATCTGAAGAAGGAGAGAAGGACGAGACAGCACATCTGTGCTTGATGGGAAAGAACCAATCAGAAGTTGAAGCTGATTCTGATGATGGAGATAATGATGAGGTATGTAACTTAACTCAATTTGATTTAATGAACCAAATGAATTCCATGATGTCTAAACTCCAAGAGTTAGAGTCGAAACTGAAGCGTGAGAAAGGTGTCATAAATGAGAAAAATCAATCTATACATAAACTTAGTAATGATATTGCTGAGAAAAATGTATTAATTGAAACTTTGCACAAAAATATAGACACCAACGCTAAAGAAAAGACTATAATTAATAAAGAGTTATCTGAAACTGATTCAAAGTTTAAAGAATGTGAGTTTAAGTCTAGAGAGATTGCTAAAAGGTACTTTTATACTTCAAAAGAGAATAAATCTTTAATAGAAAAGGTGAATGCTTTGGAAGAAAAATTACATACTATTGGTCAAACTGAACACACTATTCATTTGAACAAACCTAAAGAGAAACCTGATACTTGGGGACTTGGTTACAAGAACCCACATCATCTCAAAAAGGTTATATCTGAAGTGCCTGCACTTTATGACTTTGGGTTTATGTTGTTGGCTCCTCAACATCCTGAACTCAAACCCTTTTGGACTAGTCTGTCTGAAAAAGATAAAGCCATGGAATATGATAAAATAAAGAACACATCTAAAGTTCAACTTCCATTTCGCTATGAGAAGTTGAATAACAGTTATAGTTCTAATAAATAAAAATTTCTTTCAAATGATTACTTTGAGAGTTATTCTGTACAAGAGTTGGAGGCTAAACCCATCGAAGGTAAGCTTTACGTCCCTCCTCTAGTTTTGGAAAGTAAAATTTCTGAACTCGAGAATACTCTTATAGAAGAAAGAATTTTGATGGACTTAGAACAAACAGTTTTTTCAACAGTGTTCACAACTTCTAATTTTCCTAAAATCTCCAAGGCTTTAAATTCGGATGACAAATCTGGTTCCCTTGATAATGAGCTTAATTTATTAAACTCTGAAGGTGTTTTAAATGATTGTGTTTCTCAGTTTGATTCTTCTTCTAAACTTACTTATCATTCATCTTGTGTTGTTAATTCCTTTGGATTACCCAGTGTTTTTGACAAAGGTGAAACATCAACGAAAGTTGATAAATCAGTTTCTGTGAAATCAAAGAAAGCAAAAGGTAAGAAACAAAAATCTCAGCTTTCACAGAAACCGATCCCCACTGGTAAGCCAAAGAAGAAGCATTCTCTTAATTCTCATCATTCTAACTCTAAAGTTTCACATGTTTCAGATTTGAGAAAGCAAAGGGTTGGAGTTAAGACTGCATGAATACCGAAACAGAAGATAGACGAGAAAGCTAAATCTAGTTCTAGTTTTATTTTTAATAAAAAGACTTCTAGCAAAGATGATGTGATTGTGAATGTTGCTACTTTTAAATCTAATCTTGTTGATTCTCGCAAGAAGTACTCTATAAAGCAATTATTCCAGTTAGCACCATCAAATAAAAAGTTTTTAAATTATGGTGAATGTGATTATGCTTCTCGTAAATATTCTGATGTTTGGTATGGTTCATATAATGTTTCATCTTATCATTATCATTCGTCTTATCATGTTTCTGGTTTTCAAAGAAAAAGCGGACCCAAATTTAAATGGGTGCCAAAATCAAGTACTAACAGTGGAGGTCCCATTTTTAAATGGGTTCCTAAACCTCTTCTTTCTTGATTTGTGTTGTGCAGACCCGTCATATGTGGTACTTGGATAGCGGGTGTTCCAAGCATATGACCGGGCAGAAGAGTATGTTGTCTAATTTTACAGACAAATATTGCGGCACAGTTCATTTTGGGAATGATCAGTTTTCACCTATTATGGGATATGGTGATGTTGTACATGAAAATCTTACGATCAAAAAGGTGAGCTACGTTGAAGGCTTAGGGCACAACCTATTCAGCATTGGCCAGTTTTGCGACAAAGACTTAGAGGTTAATTTCAAGGCCAAGACATGTTCGGTACGCACTGAAGATGGGAAAGAACTCTTGGTCGGCACTCGCAAGTCAAACCTCTACACCATCAACTTGTCAAAGGTCCAGGCTGACAATCAGGTCTGTCTACTATCAAAGGCCTCGATGCAACAAAGCTGGTTATGGCATCGACGACTTTCTCACCTTAACTTTCGGTACATCAACAAGTTGGTCAGTGGCAAGCTAGTGAGAGGACTTCCAAAGCTGAAATATGAAAGAGAACATCTATGTGCAGCGTGTGAAAAGGGAAAGATGAAGAGAGCCCCACACAAACCAAAGCCTGAACCTAGTACCAGCTCTCCTTTAGAGTTTTTGCATATGGACTTATGCGGTCCTATGCGAACGCAAAGCTTAGGAGGAAAGAAGTATGTTCTAGTTATCGTGGACGACTATACGCGATACACTTGGGTTAAGTTTCTACGGTCTAAAGATGAGACTCCCGATGTTCTCATTACGTTTCTGAAGACGACCCAAGTCAATCTACAAAAACAAGTAAAGATTCTCAGGACTGACAACGGCACAGAGTTCAAGAACAAGATAGTTGAAGAATATCTCGAATCGGTCGGGATATCACATCAATACTCTGTTGCTCGCACGCCTCAACAGAACGGAGTCTTAGAAAGGCGAAATCGTACACTTGTTGAGGCCGCTCGAACAATGCTCAGCCAATCTGACTTACCTTTATTTTTGTGGGCTGAAGCTGTATCGACTGCGTGTCACACTCAGAATCGCTCCATGATACACCGCAGATTTCAGAAGACTCCGTATGCGTTGATCAACAATCAAACACCAACCATTAAATATTTTCATGTTTTTGGTTGTAAGTGTTTTGTTCTAAACGATAGAGAGAATCTGAACAAGTTCAGTGCTAAGGCGGATGAAGGCATCTTCGTTGGTTATTCCTCGACATCTACTGCATATCGGGTTTACTTGAAGAAGTCGAAGACTGTGATCGAAAGCATAAATGTTACATTTGATGAGGACATGGCTTCTGAGCACATCAGTTCAGAACCCGTCATTACCGGAGTATTAGCTTCTGGACCAACCAGTCCAGGACCTGCACCTCAAGAGAATAAATCAGATGGCGCTTCGTCGTCTACTTCTAATTTATCTGATTTGGATTTATTATTTGAACTGCTCTATGATGAATTTCTTGGTTCTAAATTGCCTAACTCTGTTGTGGTTGACAGGATAGAAGACTCGATGACTACTCATCCAACCACTTCCGATATCTCTACTGAATTTGGTTCTCCTATTCAGCAAGAAGTTCCAGTTCAAAAGCCTACTCCGACAGTTGAAGTTGTGACCAACAATGCCGAGACAGAAGTAGCTGACTCCGTAGGATGTACTGTAAGGACTGATCAACAGATTGACCAAGCTGTACCTACTGCTACTTCTGTAACGACTACTTCAACTGAAGCCCCCGTTAATTATGAACCATCTGAAGGAGATACCAGTGGATTCCTAGATGCAGACGATGATCAATCTACATCTAATCCACTCCCTCATGAACATAAGTGGACCAAAGAGCACCCGATACATCAAATTATTGGAGATCCTTCTGCACCGTTGCAAACTAGGTCTGCAACATCAAATCTATGTATGTATGAATCCTTTCTGAGCAAGATCGAGCCTACACGCGTATCTGAGGCTCTAGCCGATTCAGATTGGGTAACTGCGATGCAAGATGAGCTGAATCAGTTTGAAGCACTGAAAGTCTGGAGACTCGTACCCAAACCGCAAGGTAAAACCATCATTGGTACGAAATGGGTGTTCAAAAACAAGAAAGATGAAGATGGTATCGTTATCCGAAACAAAGCACGACTTGTCGCCAAGGGATATAGGCAAGAGGAAGGAATAGACTATGATGAGACTTATGCTCTAGTGGCACGTATAGAGGCAATTCAGATGTTCTTAGCCTACGCAGCCCATAAGAACTTCACCGTCTATCAAATGGACGTGAAGATAACTTTTCTGAATGGAGTACTTAAGGAAGAAGTCTACGTCTCACAGCCAGAAGGGTTTGTAAATCCAGATAAGTCGAACCATGTCTACATCTTGGATAAAGCTCTTTATGGACTGAAACAAGCTCTTCGCGCCTGGTATGATATTCTATCTCAATTCTTGGTCAAGTCGGGTTTCACAAAAGGTACGGTTGATACCACTCTTTTCATTAAAAAGGATAAAGGCGATATCATTCTTATTCAAATATATGTGGATGATATTATTTTTGGTTCTACAAATCCTAAGTACTGTAAGAACTTTGCAAACCTCATGGTGTCACGTTTTAAGATGAGCATGATGGGAGAGATGAATTTCTTTCTCGGATTGCAAGTCAAACAATTTTCAACGGGGATTTTTATCAATCAATCTAAATACATTCTGGATATTCTTCGGAAGTTCAAAATGGAAAATTGTAAACCGATTGGTACCCCAATGGCACCTGGTACTAAGATTGGCACCGATCTTTCGGGAAAGGATGTTGATGTTAGGACTTATAGAGGGATGATAGGTTCTTTAATGTATCTTACTTCTAGTAGGCCGGATATAATGTTTTCTACATGCTTATGTGCTAGATATCAGGCCAATCCTAAAGAATCCCATTTGTCTCCTGTAAAGCGGATCTTCAGGTATCTGAAGGGGACTGCAGATCTTGGTCTGTGGTATCCTAAGGATACAAGCTTTGAACTAATATCTTATTCAGACGCAGATCATGTTGGTTGCATGTTAGACAGGAAAATCACCTCGGGTCATATCCAATTTCTCGGAGATAAACTCGTTAGTTGGGCTTCGAAGAAGCAATTATGTGTATCCATATCAACGGCCGAAGCGGAATATGTAGCTGCTGCTAGCTGCTGTTCTCAAGTCTTGTGGATGAGAACACAACTGCGAGACTATGGATTTCAATTCAATAGAATCCCGATCTATTGTGATTCGAAGAGCACTTTTGCGATTACCGCTAACCCTGTTCAGCATACTAAGACCAAACATATAGATGTCCGGTATCATTTTATAAAAGATAATGTAGAAAATGGGACAATTGAACTTTACTTTGTAAAAACCGATTATCAGCTTGCAGATTTGTTTACCAAACCTTTAGACGAAAAGACATTTAATTTTCTTGTCTCAAGACTTGGTATGCTAAATCTTAAGACCTAATCGTTAGTTACCTATTAAAGTTTCTTATTGTATCTCTTTATCATTTCTTTATTATTATTTCCGCATGATACCTGCTCTTTAACAGTTTGTTCATGATCTCAGGGGGAGTGTGAGAAGTATTTCATTGATGGTCAATGTTAGTTTGAGGGGGAGCATATTTAAATGCATTGTGCTTACTGATAATTGTTAGTGATGCATGATTCTAGGGGGAGCATACAAGTAACGAGTATGGCTATGACTTCTGATTACTTCTGATTAGAACTCGTACACTAAGTGTTTTACTGCTTTATGTCATTTCAATTTTTGTGAATAAAGTTACTTTGACTAGACCTTAAGACTTTTATAGGTTGAGAGATGCTTACAAGATCATATCTTTATGACTTTAAGCTTGACTTCGCGAGATGTGAGACTGTACTCGAAAGGTATAATTTCTTTTCTTCATCTCATTCATGGTTGAAAGAAGGACAACTTTCAATCATAAGAAAACATGTTCTTAAATATTCAAACCACTTCCCGATTCTCAAACAGATTTCTTGAATTGGAAGTGTGATTTTAAATGTTTTCTGATTCTTCATTGAGTTTTAACTGATAAAGTTAAACCATCTGAGCATCATATGCTTTATAGGAAAACATGGGATCAGTGTGCTAGGACTTCAAAGAAACTTCTATGGATTCACGTTAACCAGTGTTTCCTACCCAAGAAGTTAATCCTGTAGTGATTGAATGTGAGGAGTTCAAAAAGAAATGAGTGTGGGATGTGTGATGAGAGAATATGTCAAAAGAGAGTTCGGTTAGCTGTGAGCTTAAAGATTAAAAGAAAGAGGGTGAGCAATCAGAGTAAAAGAATATCAAACTCTGCACCAAATACTTTCTAAGCCGGGCAGCCACATTTCTAATGCTTCACAATTCTTGGTGAACATTATTGAAACAGGCAACTAGCCCATGCCAACTCTTGACATTACCACACCAACCACTCATTTTCTTCTCAACAAGAAAATGTTTCATTTTCAAAGGGGACGCAACACATATGCTATCTAATTTTCATTTGGAAAATCTGGATATTGAAAAGAAGGAAGTTTGCCCCACCTTCACACTTCATTCATGCACATTGAGTCTGTGTTTAACTAACTGTTGTCTCAGTGGTTTACACATTTTGAGCCTTATAAGCAATCATCATATGCTTTATTTCTTTCTATCACTTGCACGAACACACAAAGAATTTGTTTCTTTCTCATAACGTTCATAGAAATTACCTTTGTGGTTTTTCGATGATTGAATGGAAGCCTTGGGGGAGTGAACATCATAAAAGCTCCTTTATATTGTGTATTCGTTACACACAGTGACTTTGTGTTACTGACAGGCCATTTCAACTGATTCATGTGTTGATTCAGGTGTTACACTTTATTTTCTAATTTGTCTAGATTTGCAAAGATCTGGATGAACATCTTAATGAATTGACGGATAATCAGTGGTTCTGTTTGCAAGATCAATGGTGGAAGAAATTTCTTGAAGACACGTTTTGATGAACTCTTTTCTCTTTTCATCAAAAAGGGGGAGAAGCGTCAATCAAGAATTGCGGAGATCAAAAGTTTTTGAAAGAATTTCTGAAAATGTTATGAAGTTTTGCTGCTTTGAAGAAATTTTCTTTGAAAGACAAAGAGGAAGATTACATTTTCTGAGCTTAAAGAATGATCTTGATCCAAAGGGGGAGATTGTTAAAGCACATATTTATTGGATTCAATATCATAATTATCTGAAGATGGAAATCTGAAGTCAAAGCTGATAAAGTCGTCTCAACAAATAGTCTAGGGTCCTTTTGTAATAAATAGTCAAAGTCTGTTTACGTATTTTATTTATTTATTAGTTAGTTTTAATTTTAGTTAACTTAGTTTGTTTTTGGGCCAAGCATTGTAAAGCCCATTACCAAACCTTGTCAAGCCCATTAGGCTTAGTTAGCCTAAGTATAAATTAATCTTGTTTAGTGGTAATTAGGTTAGAGATCTAAATTAGAGAATTAATATTGTGAGAAGGCTGCAGTTCTGCTTGGTGCGCCGTGAACAAGAGGAAAGCAGAGAGATTTCAATTTCAGTTTATCAAGAACACTTGTAATCGCTTGCTTAATCAATATTAGGTTTGAATTATTGTGTTAATTATTTGTTTACTTGATTGAATGATTGCGTATTGGGACACACACTAGGCAACCGGATCTAGACTTAAGAGACCTCCCTTTTCCCGGTAGGATGAAGAATAAAAATGTCGATAATCATTTCAAAAAGTTTTTGGACATTTTTAAACAACTCCATATTAACATACCTCTGGTAGAAGCTCTCGAGCAAATGCCAAGCTATGTTAAATTTTTTAAAGACATCCTTAACAAAAAGAAAAGGTTGAGTGAATTTGAAACGGTAGCTTTGACAAAAGAGAGTAGTGCCCTCCTCATTTGTAAAATTCCACCTAAGCTAAAGGACTCGGATAGTTTCACCATCCCTTGTTCGATAGGAGGTAAGGAAGTTGGTCATGCCTTGTGTGACTTAGGAGCAAACATAAATCTCATGCCGTTGTCCATCTTCAAGAAGTTAAGAATACGAGAAGTTCGACCCACCACCGTGACCTTGCAATTAGCGGATAGATCTTTGGCACATCCCAAGGGAAAGATTGAGGATATTTTGGTCCAAGTTGACAAATTCATTTTCCCGGCCGACTTTTTAGTTTTGGACTATGAAGCCGATAGAAACGTCCCCATCATTTTAGGACGACCATTTCTTGCCACGGGTAGAACTTTGATCGACGTCCAAAACGGTGAGTTAACTATGAGGGTAAATGACCAACAAGTGACATTTAATGTTTTAAAGTCCCTTAAGTTCCATGATGAATTGGAAGATTGTTTGGCCATAAATTTGTTGAGTGAGGATCTAGGTGTAGATATTGAAATGTGTGGTGAGAAGTTTGGAGAAGAAAGCGAAAATGAGTTTGAGAGTCCAAAGAAAATCTAACCACCAATAAGAGGGAAACCATGTTTGAAAGAAATGAGATTGAGCCACCATAAACACAAGAAAAAACATTTTTTGTTCAATGGTGTGTCATCACCTTCCAAAACCTCTCATTGAAGTTCAATCGAGAAGGCTAGAAATAGCCTTTTAATAAAATGTTTTTTTTCAGTCCTTTTTAGTATTAACCGTTTCAATTTTTGTTGCAAAAAAAAACTTGGAGATTTTCGGAATTGTGCAAAGTGGCCACTTTGGTCGCCACTTTGGGGACTGAGTTGTTGGAGGGAATCTGTGAAATTTAATTTCCAGATCTGTTTTAAAAAATTTTATGCATGGATGGAAAAACTCCATTTTGTCCACTAGTCATCCCATGCAACTCTCAAATTTTCAGCTTTGTCTAGGTCCCTCTTTGTCCTTTGTTTTTTATTATCTTTGTACTTTATTATTTCTTGTGCAGGTGGTTTTAATTTTCAGAAATTGTTGAAAAAGCAGGGGGTTAAAAGGAGTTTCTTTTAAAACAAATTGGTTTTCCAAAAAGAAGACATCTTTTCAAAACAAAAGGTAACCACCTTTTTGTCCCATCACCCTTTAACCATCATACCTCTCCAAACCTCTTGTCATCTTTTTACCCATCACTTTTTTTTCTTTTCAAGAAACTCATCATTACCTCTTACAACCCTTTTAGCTCCCTTTCTCTTTCAACGGTTACCACCATCACCTTTAAAAAAAAAAGAGGCTTTGGTTCCCAAGAATCCCCCCCCCCCCCCCCAAAAAAAAAAAAAACTTCCCATCCTATCTTTTTAGCCATCATCACCCTCTCTAATCCCATCAACCCCTTTATCTTTCTTTTTACTCATCACTCCCTTTTCCCACACCTCTATTTTATTTTTCAGATGTAACTTGGAGCCATATGTAAAAAAACAAAAAAAAGAATTGGTTTGCACCCCTTTCTGAATAGCCGGAGGAGTCACTGACAATCGGCGGTGAAAGCTTCGACCACCACACCATCGATTTCCGCCGTCGGTTTCTACTATAATCACCACCACCCCTTCATCTAGACGTTCCTCTACCGCATCCGTTCCGCATGCCACCACGGTGTCCGAAGTTGGTCGACCTGCTCAGGTTAGTGAATCGTGAGCATCCTTGGTTCGTCATCACTTATGTTTTGAACTTTTCGTTGGTTATTTCTTTTGGGATTTTTGTGGTGTTTCTTTGTTGTGTTTTTCTTCTCACTCGTACTATATGGGTTGTGCACTTGTGCTAATCATCGTATTCTTGGATGCTTCATATTTGAAGGTTTCTTGTATTTTTCGCTCGTTGTTCATCTATTTTGTAGGACCGCTTACTGGATTGATACCATATTTTTTTTATTTTAAAATGATTTAGGCCTTTATTTCGTTTTTTAGCTCAAACACTTTTCCACTTGAAACCTAGCCTAGCATATTCTCACTATCAACATGTCTTGCATTTTTTCAATGGGGACATTGAAGGTTTCTGTTTGGGTGGTGGGGGTTGTTGCAAAAGCAGAAACAATTTTTCTCTGATAACCCAAAGCCAAAGTGGCCACATTGTCACCACTTTGGCAGCAAGCACAAAAATGAAAGATAAATCCAAATGGGATCAGTCAAAAGTCAAATGGTTAAGACAATACAAAGAATAAATAGTCAAAAACCAAAGAAAATTGGAGTTGTGCAAAAAGACAAGTTTGGGGGTTAGATCGAGAAATTTAAGTGAAAACCCAAATACACAAGCCCGAAACAAGCCTTATTGATTAAAGTCAGAATTATGGGATGCATGAAAGGAGGTGGTACCTTGTTGAACGAGAATGCTTCATTCAAATCAAGAATCATTGAAATATTCGGTAAGAGTTTTCCATTCAAAAGAAAGTTTAGTCAACTCTTTTTGGTCATCATTCGAGTTCTTTTCTTTCGTTCTTTTCTTTTTACTTGAGGACAAGTAATTACTCAAGTTTGGGGGTGTGATAACTCTCAAATCTTGAGAGTTAATTTCTCTCTTTTCGTACTCATTTTACCACATTTTCACCTATTTTGTCTATAACACCCGGAAAATCTAAAGGTAAGTAATTACTCCTTCATACCCTGTTAATTGTATTATTTGAGAATTTGAGGCCTTTTATGTATACATGCTCTTTTATAATGTCACTTGAATTATATAATTATCGGTTTGTCTAATCTCATACTCGTTATCGAATTTTAAACCAAGTTTTCGAGCTGCAGGGGTGTGGCGCGATAGTGCCAATGGCACTGTCGCCGGTCACTATCGCGGCATTTGTACTGTAAGTCTCGAGGTTGGCGCGATTGTGACCGCGCGATAGTGACACTGTCACTATCGCAGGTCACTATCGCGGTGAGTGTACCGCGGGCTAAGAGCCTGGCGCGATTGTGACTCGCGACAGTGCCAATGGCACTGTCGCCGGGCACTGTCGCCGACGGGGTCTGTGACTTAAATGAGCTCCTTGCCCGATTTTAACCTCATTTCTTCACTTTTCTCTTTTCTTTGGCGATTTTTGGAGCTCCCAAAACCGATTTTCTCCCTTCATAAACCCTAACCTTCATAAATAGAAATCTTGTGGTGGTTGGAGTATTTGATCTTGCATTAAATCCTCCAAGGAGCATTGCTAGGGTTTCTCAAGTCTATAAAGCTTCTCATTCAAGTCTTAACCTCACCATCTAGGGTTTCCCATTTTCAAGGTTTTAATCAAAAAACTAGATAGTGAGTTTACTAACCCTTTGTTAAAACTAGATACACATCATAATCTTCTACTTGCTATTATTGTATCTTTACTTGAAATGTTCATCTCTAAATGTCTAAGTATTTGGGGTTTCTTCATGGAAATATGTTTATGTGTAACTTGCCATGATTTAATGTATGCCTATCTTGGTATTATGTTGATTGCTACTTGGGACACCTTTTGGTAATATAATACCCACATGATGAAAATGGTTGTCATACGAGTCTTATATTGGACTTTATGTTGATTAGGATGGTAATATTGTACCCATGGTTGGTATCGAAATATTATTAGTTGTAATATGCCTCAAGACCTCCTATAAATTATGTTGGACGAACCAAGTCAGTAGACACTAGGAGGATGTAGTATTGGGTGCCACCGTGATGGTATGTGCCTAGACCTCCGCCATTCGGGGTAATGCCATGGTTGTAGTCCTCGGGTGTGTCGGGCCTTTCGGATGTCACTCTTAGTAGTTGGCATCAAGGTATATCGACTCTTTGGGTGGAACTTGATTGGTGCTGTAACACCCAGATTTTCGCAGAGTGAGTTTCCGTCATTCATTGGTAATATTTCCGCCTTCCTTCTATCTTTTGGGAGAGTTATGTTGTTCTTTCGAGCCTTAAATCGACCCATGTGAGAATCGCGAGTTTTTGGACTTTTTGGGCTTCGGTACACTTGGCGCGATTGTGCCACACGATAGTGACAGTGTCACTATCGCCAAAGCACTATCGCGGGGGAAGTTTTAGCCGCGGTACATTCCGCGCGATTGTGCCACGCAATAGTGACAATGTCACTATCGCCGTGCACTGTCGCGAGCGGGGTCTGACGAATTAAATCCGATTTTTGACTCCATTTCTCAGATCTTTCTCATCCTCTCCTTTTCATTCTCTTTCAAATCGTCCCTCCTTCATTCCCCACAAACCCTAGCCTATTTTCGAGGGTTTTTCTCCTAAACCACATAATCCTTCATCATCTAGCTAGTTGAGATCAAGAAACCCAAAACCTTCATTTTCATCTTCATCTTCCTCACCAAGTTCTTGGGAGCCACACCTAACCTTTCCACCATTTGAAGATTTGGAAGCTTATGGTTCGTTTTGGTGACCTTCATGTGTTTTGGTTGGTGGATTCAAGCTATTAGTTGAGGTAATCTTCTCCTTCTTCAAGTATGGAAAAATTAGGGTTTTGAATTTATGTTGAGATCTTGTGTAAATGTTTGGGGATCAATTATATGGTGGAATATGGATATTTATGGTTGGTAATGTGTGGATCTAGGTTTTTGGAAGCTTGAGTTGAAGAGTTGGAATGGGTGTCTTCGAAAAGTTTTGGGTTGGAATCTATGCTTTTGGAGGCCAACGGTTGGGGATTGAAACCTAGGTTTAACTTAACCTAGCAAGGTGAGTTCAAGTTGATTTGTGAAAACGTTGTACATGCCAAAATGTCTATTTTAAAGTGTTTATGTGTTTTACATGAAATTATCAAATGATGGGTTAGTTGGTAATCTTTGATTATTTGAAGTATTTAACTTTATAAACTTTGTAAAACACCCACGTGTGAGATTTTTGGGCATTTCGATAAATGTGTCATAAATGAATGAGTTTTGATGATTTATTGCATAAATGGGTCTTTGGTCAAAAATACACTTTTAAGTGTTTGTCGGGTTTATGCATCATTCATGAAAGGGGATGTTTTATAAATTATTACTTGCACATCTATGTGAACTACATGAAAGAATGTATATAGTCTCATTTTATGATTTTCATTCTTATCAGCAGTTAACCATCAAAATGTGATTTGGAAACTATATGGCTGTATGAACTATATGTTTGATTATAGTTGGTCACAAGTGTATTGTGATGAGTCTAGACTATTACTATTGGATCCATAGGTATTTAGTTGACTTATTATTTGGGGGTAACTCCCGTATGTAGCTAGTTGAGACATTGGACCCTAGAGGGCACCTTGGTACGGTTATGTGGAGTCGGTTACTAGCCGCGGGTCGTAAATGTAAATCCTAGTGAATGAGTATGATTAGGATCATTGGGTGCCATCCCCCCACATCTTTATTTGAGTCGGCGTGTTCACGACCTTGATCCTAATATGGTGAGCTCAATAACTTAGAATGTGGCCTACTTTTGTGTTCCGCCACTAGCCTTGGAATTCGGGGATCCCCCGTCACCGAGAGGTGTTGTTTTGTAGTATTTAGTTTTATTCGTGTTTTCAGTAACACTTTGAGTTTGGGATATCTCCCTTATTCTACAATATTGGATACTTGAGTTTACTCACACTTTCGGTCGTTTGTTTTATAAAGTTATTCAAATGTCATTATTTGACCATTACCATTATCCTCGTTTTGAATAAGCGTTGGGTTGCATTATTTCATAAAAGAATGTTTTGGCGTTGAGGCGTCCATTTATAAATCGCATATTATTGGAAAATGGTTCACTTTCATATCTAAAGTATTTCACTTTAAAGGATCATGATTTAAGTTGCATTACTTCCATTTAACGATCTTTATAATCATGATGAAAACTCTTGAACTCACTAGGCGTTAGCCTAACCTTTTATTTGTCGGCATGTGCAACAGGTTTAAGGTTGGGAATAGTTCTAGTGACACCGTGAAGAGACGAGTCCTAATTGTGTGCTTGAAGAGGTGATTAGCTTGATGAAGTATTTCGCATTATTGGTTTTGGGATAGCGACTGTTATTGGATTATAATAACACCTATCTTTAGTTAATCTCCATGTAAGATTTTATTTACTCGTTGATGGTTCAACCTAGAAATGTATTTCATTTGTGGACTTGTAGCAATAGATTTTATCCCTATTTAAGGTGTTATAGAAAGTTTTAATTTAGTCGCTCTTTCCAATTTTTGAGGGTGTTACAGGTGCTATGGGTCTCCCCTATTGAATCCACATTTAATGAATCTTGGTTAACTACTGATAAGAATTGTAATTGCTCTTATATGTTATTTCTTGTGCAAACTCACTAGGCTTTTTGTCCTAACATTTGTTTGGTGTCGATGTATATCTCAGGTTCTAGTGGCGCCGCTTCTAAGCAGGCCTAGTTAATCTTCGGCGAGAGTTTGGGGAGTGTGCTTTGGAGTGCATTTTTGGTGAAGATATTGTTCGGACTTTAGGCAACACCCTTTTTGTAATCTTCTTTCTATTTTAGGAATTAGATTAGTTGGTTGTTGTTTATTTCCATTACATTACAACTGTAATGAACAAGTTTAAATATTTCCCCAGTTTTGGGAGACTCTTGCTATGGCAATTTTAGTATACTTTATGTCCGTTTTTCGGATTTTTGTTATCCCTATTTTTAGGGTGTTACATTGTCCCTTACCTCCTTCGTTTGGTCTTAATTGTTCAAACATGGTGATGAAGTCTCAAGGTTGCAAAAATTTCGGTTTTACTAACTTTTTGTGCAGAACGTGGCCACCTTATCACCACGTTGCGACGTTGGCTGAAAATCTATGGATAAGTTTTAGCCATTTTTGGAAAGATTGCATTTTGAAGAAAATTAAAGAACTTTATGCTCTTTCACAAGAATAATCAAGGAAGAAGACAAAAGGTGTAAGTCAAAGGAAGGTTCAATACTCCTCCTTAAAGCTACTTTTTATGTTGGTTACATCAACACTTCTTCTTCCTTGGGCTATAAATTGAGGCTTGGAGGCGCCATTTCAGCATCACCACTTCTAGGAGCATTCAATAGCATATGGAGCTTTACATTTAGTTTACATTCTCTCTTTAAAGTTTGTAGTGTAGTTGCATTTAATTTTTGTATGTTTAATTTCTTTGTAACAGTTGTCGCCACGTTGTGGGCACCTTGGCAGTAGCCTTTAAGTTTCATTTATGCAGTTTATGTTTAATGTCTCTCCTTTTTCTCTCATGTCTTTTACTGTTATTATGAGCTAAACACCCCTTTGGGTGTGGGTATGAGCCAAAGCTACGACTAGTAGGCAACACTTGGGTGTTGCCATTTTTGCTAACTTTAAGACTTGGTCCCTCGAGTCGGGACTTCAACTCAACGCGGACAAGCTGATCACTTGTTAGTGTTAATATTAGATCTTAGGCCTCGAGAGGGGCGGATCCGAAATACGGCTTGAGTGATGCAAAGAAGATTTAAGAAAGTCTTTTATAACCACGTAGAGATACGGTTTTTTGCATGACTTTAACTAAAGTTCAAAATGTTGGTCGATATGGGTGTCACAAAGAGATTTGGGCTTCTATATCCATACTAGTGGAACTGAAATCCTTAGAGGTTTACTTAGTTAAGTCGGCAAGTCTTGAGTTGGCGAAAGTGGTGACCTTTGTGGGTGCAACGTGGCCACGTTCCGAGGAAATTCACTTTCGAGAGAAAGGGGTTTTTAAGGATACTGTGTGTCATTTTGTTTATGACCATATTGTTACTACATCAGTCTTAGTTAATGCTTGTACCTACATCCTACCTTTAATCTTTTTAATCCCTTTTAATCGTTGTTTAGTTTGCTTAATACTCACAAATATTGATATTGTTCTCAAAACTCAAACAAGCACTAGAAGTTCATGAAAGTTCTCTAATTCTTAGTTGACTAGTTCCTATGGAAACGATCTTGGTACTCTACCACTTTATTACTTAATAGCGATCATAGTGTCCGGTGTGCACTTGCACCGCCACTGTGGCAACATAGTGGCCACTTTGTGGACCTATACGATTTTCCGCTATCAATATCATAAAGGTGTTATCTTGCTCTCTCATTTTCCTATCCATCAACTAGGGAGAGAAGGTATTTGCCAAACAAAATATCATCATAATAGAGCCAAAACAAGGAGAAGAACTCCAACAATCTGATATAAAGCATTCTTTCGGTAAATACATTTTGCCATGAACAAGATATTCAAACAACCATTGATCACAATAATATTGAACTAAAAAAGAAAAGAGTCATTGAGCCTGTAGCCTGTAGCCTGTGAAATTAAGAACAACTGCATATTAACTTTCTATCATAATTAGGATGAATTGACCAAATTTTAACCATTTTTAATTTGCAGTTTTTATCTTCAAATATGAATCACAAGTTCACCAAAACCAATATTTCATAATAAAAACAACAGATCAATAATCAAGTAACAGAAGTAACTTCATAAACCCTCTACCCTCAAGTTGCAACAAGAAACATAACCCATCAACAGATGATAAATTAGACCTAATACATATAGTAGGTAAGGTAAGATAATCGCAAACACGGAAAGCAAATAGGAAGTTGACCTAGAGTTGTCTAAGTTCAATCAATGTAACTAGTTGCAAACTGTTGATCCAAACTCTCTCAGTGATTTGATAACGACCCTCTTTTATACTTGGTGAAAGTTACGTTATTATATGTATTAAGTGTTTCATCATCAGCGATCAGACTGAGTCTGTTCAGTTATCGCTGATGACCATTCTGTAAACATCTAATATGTATGTGTTTCACTTTCAGCGATCAAACTGAGTCTGTTCAGTTATCACTGATAGTTTCCTATGTAACACAGTTAACGTAATCCCTGAAGACAAGTCTCGCGTCAACATAGTTCATAGCTGAATCGAAGACGAAGCCACTGAACAATAGATAAGTCTACTAGTGACCTGATGCGGATATCAGCGAAGACCAGACAAATCTACTTACGCGAAGAAGCCTGAGGAAAAGCTTCAGCGATAGCTGAACTTCTTTATCTCTGGAAGAAGATATACTCAGCGATCAACGATCACAAAGCTTATGCCTCAAGTTTTCTTTTGTCTTACCTTGCACAACCAGTACGATGTGTCAGAACGGACAAGTCTCTGCCACAAATCGTACACCAACTCTGTCAACTACACTGTTCATAAAGTGGCCAAAAGCATGTCTCCAAAAGTGAGACTACCAAAGCCAATCTATGAATGCCACGTGTAAAGTACCCTGCCATGCATTTAATGCATAGGGTATAAATAGGAAGCTCACTCCTTCATCTGAAGGTGTGCTCAATCCTTGAACTCCAAAATAGAAACCCTTGTTTTCTATCTCTCTAAAAATCCCCCATTCTCTGAATTTCTTGTGCAACCATCTTAGTGTTTCTTAAGTTTGTTTAGATTGAGTCTGTCTTAATCTTATTCCGCAACAAACTTGTAAATTGTATTTTGATTTATCAATAAACAATTTATTAAACTTTAATTTCTGTGTTTGTATTCAACCCCCCCCCCCTTCTACAAACTTGTTAAGCACCTTCGGGACCAACAAGTGGTATCAGAGCAGTTTGTTTAATCAAATAAACAAGATCTTGCTGTATACTCTTCCTTGCTATTCTAAAATGGCACTAAACACAAACACAAACTACTATGATAATGGTTCACTTTCTAAACCTCCTCGATTTAGCAGAGATAACTTTTCTCTATGGAAAAATCGAATGATGCTATTTCTTGAAGGTGCGGATCCTACTATACCTGAATATATAGAAAACGGACCCTATGAACCTGTTAGAATTATAGCTGCGGTTCCCGCTACTGCCACCACTGAAGCTGTCCCTGAACGATATGTCGTTAAGGAAATAAGACAGTGGAGTGATGAAGATAAAAAGAAGGTAGGCATAGATGCAAGAGCAAAGACCATTATATCAATGGCTCTGCCTGATGAAGTTTTCCATTCCATCATGCATCTAAAAACTTCTAAAGAAATGTGGGAAACCATATGTGTTCAATATGAGGGCACCACTGAAATCCAAGAGACCCGAAAGATTAACTTGGTAAGACAGTATGAAAGTTTTATCGCTGGTAAGAATGAATCTCTTTCTGACATTCATCAGCGGTTTAACTGCCTGATCATTGACCTAAGAACTGTTGGAAGGACCTATTCTAATTCTGAGGTCCTAACAAAATTCTTGGAAAGTCTTCCTGAAAGCTGGGACAGTTATTCAATATGTCTTAAGCTGACAAAGGACTTACATACTCTCTCTCTAAGCACTCTGTATGGAATATTGCTCAACTATGAGCAATCTAATCTCCTGAAGAAGAATCTTGTAAAAGATTCTCAAGACTCCAAAACCACTGCTGTTGCTTTAGTCTCATCAGAGATAATTCCATCCCAGCGATCTACTCTCACCATCACTGAGTTAGATTCTGAATCTGAGGATTTATCAGACCCTGATCTTTCAGAGTTTAATGAGTCCTTAGCACTCTTGACAAACTCTTTTAAGAGATTTGCAAGAAAGAGTAACTTCCGAAGAAGTAAACCTCTCTCTCTTACTGAAAAGCCAAAATCAACTCCGGTTGATAAGGCTACAGCCACTTGCTATAACTGCGAAAAAATTGGACATTTTGCTAGTGAGTGCAGGTCTAAGAAGGTCTTCAAACCTTCTACCTCAAGAAGATCCAGTGATGACAAATACCATAAGCTGAAAAACAAATATCAAAAGCTGAAAAGCTATCAGCAAAAAGGTAAAGGTCTCATCGCTGAAGAACATGACTGGGCTGAATCAGAAGAATCATCTTCTGATGAAGAAGAAGTCGCTAATCTTTGCCTCATGGCTGAGATTAAGGAAGAAGTAGAAGAACCATCTGAACCTTCTATGAGCTACATATCATCTCAGGTATCTATCTCTACAAATCCCTCTCTGCCTGAAGCTGAGAGAAGTCGCGCTGTTGATGTGCTGACGATTGACCTTTATAATGCTCTAAACGACAAAACTCAAGCTGAAAATAAAAATGTTTATTTAACACAAGAGCTAGAGAAATGTCATGAAAAGATCAGTGAACTAAATCTTTTAGAAGAAAAGCTAAAAGATCAAGTCATTATAAATGAAATCATCAGCATTGAACGCGAACAAGCCATCGCTGCTCTAAAAGCAGAAAAGGCTCATGTTGAAAAATGGTGCAAATCATCAACAAAGATCTCTGAGATAATAAATGCTCAAACTCCTGAAAGTGATAAAACTGGTCTTGGTTTTTGGACACCACAGGATGATCCTAAAGAAGAAAGTTCCTCGCTTAAGTTTGGAACTTTTGTCACATCTTTCTTTGACACTTCTTATAATCAATTCTATCCCTGTTCTTCTTCTAATCCCATCCCTGAGGAGATATCTGCAAAATCTAAGCCTGCAGATAAAGGAAAGTCTATTCTCTCTCAGAAGGCTTCCAAGAAAACCAAACTGAAAGTTCCCTCCAAACCTTCAGTGGATAAACCTTTTAGCTCAGTGACAGAAATCTTTGATATCTGTCCTCCAAAGCTGAAGGTTGATCTAAAGCCCGTGAAATCTGAAGAAATGAAAATTCCTCCCAGATCTCGTGCTAAAGGCATTCTTGGAGCTGGACCTGCTCATCTTAAGTTTTCAAAACCTTTTGGTTATAAATCCACCATCAGATATAGAAAATGTTATCACTGTGGATTCACTGACCATATTGCGAGCAAGTGTCCAAATACCACCGAAGCTGATAAAACAGCCAAAGTGAAGAAAAATGCCTCTAAGGCAAATAAAGTCACCAAAGTGAAAAATACCACTAAGGTTAAGAAATTAACCAAAGTGAAGATTACCACTGAAGCTGAATCTTCCTTATCCACTAACTCTGAAGGACCCATTGAAAAGTGGGTACCAAACAAAGCTTAATCTTCCTTATGTATGCAGGGATCAAAGGGCATCTGGTATCTCGATAGCGGATGTTCTCGTCATATGACTGGACAAAGAGACCTGCTCACTGAATACAAGGAAGAGAAAGGTCCCTCTGTGACCTTTGGTGGAAATGGAAAAGGATTTACCCGTGGGTTTGGTGTCCTCAGCAATGGGACAACTACCTTTCGAAGAGTCGCTTATGTAGATGGACTGAAGCACAATCTTCTAAGCATCAGTCAGCTATGTGACAAAGACTACGAAGTTCGCTTTTCTAAGAAAGCATGTTCAGTGGTAGATGAAAAAGGAAAACTTGCTCTCAGTGGTTATAGAAGAGAAAATGTCTATGTAATAGATATGGACTCTACTATCACTGATAACTTATGTTTTCTCTCTAAGGCCTCTTCTGATGTCAACTGGCTATGGCATAAAAGGCTCTCTCATCTAAACTTCAAAACCCTGAATTCTCTCTCATCTAAGGAACTGGTTTCTGGTCTTCCTCAGCACTCATATGCTAAAGAATCTCTCTGCTCAGCATGTGAAAAAGGAAAACAAACAAGAGCTAGTTTCAAGTCGAAACAAGTTTCCTCAGTAACAAGTCCTCTTCAGCTCTTGCATATGGATCTATTTGGCCCTGTCAATATCCAATCAATAGCTGGAAAGAAATATACACTTGTCATTGTAGATGAATATTCTCGTTACACATGGGTTATTTTTCTTCGCTGCAAGAATGATACTCCAGAAGAACTAATATCTTTTGTCAAAAAGATGGAAGTGCTGAATAATCTTACTGTTCGATCAATAAGGAGTGATCATGGAACTGAATTCAAAAATAGTTCCCTGAACAATTTCTTTGAGAACAAGGGAATCTCTCACAACTTCTCTTCAGTAAGAACACCTCAGCAAAATGGAGTCGCTGAAAGAAGAAACAGAACGATCATTGAAGCTGCTAGATCAATGCTCAGCGATTCTCACCTCCCTACTCAATTTTGGGCAGAAGCTGTAAACACTGCATGTTTTACTCAAAACAGATCGCTGATAATAAAGCGATTTGGGAAGACAGCTTATGAACTCTTTCTTGGAAGGAAGCCTTCTATCAGCTTTCTTCATATCTTTGGTTGTCAGTGCTTTATCTTAAACAACAAAGATCAACTTGGAAAGTTCGACCCAAAAGCCGATGATGGAATATTTTTAGGATATTCCTCCATCTCAAAAGCCTACAGAGTTTTCAACAAAAGAAGACAAACCGTAGAAGAAACCATTCATGTCACGTTTGATGAAACGCGCTCAGCGAACTCTAAACCAATCGCTGACAATGAAGAACTGAATACGTGGATGATCTCTCACTATAAAGGAACAGAACCTTTCTTCTCAAACCAACAGCACACTGAAACTCCAGCTGCTGATGAAGAACCAAGTATCATACCTCCCACCGCTGAATCCAACTCATGGATTTCAGCTGAACCTCTAAACACACTTCTACCATCAAATCCATCTACGTCTGAAAACCCTTCTGAAAGTATTGGTGTATCTAATGTTCAACAATTACTAGCTGATGAACCTCAAGCATCTTCATCAGTGACTGCTCCTATTGTTGATCCTATCACTGAAATAAGCAATCTTGCTCCTGCTCAGAGATGGACCAGAGATCACCCCATAGATCAAATTCTTGGTAATCCAGATGCAGGTATTCAGACACGACGAAGCTCAGGTAATATCTGTCTCTTTGTAAATTTTCTCTCCTTAATAGAACCAAAGAAGACTGATGATGCCCTCAGAGATCCAAACTGGGTCAGCGCTATGCAAGAAGAGCTGACTGAATTCTCTCGAAACAAAGTTTGGAATCTCGTTCCTAGACCATCTGATAAAACTGTAATAGGCACCAAATGGGTGTTTAGAAACAAGTTAGATGAACATGGAATTGTAACCCGCAACAAGGCTCGACTTGTTGCTCAGGGATACAGACAAGAGGAAGGCATAGACTATGATGAAACCTTTGCCCCTGTGGCCAGGCTCGAAGCATTTCGACTATTCTTAGCTTATGCAGTCTATAAAGACTTCATCGTTTATCAAATGGACGTAAAATCAGCTTTTCTGAATGGAAAACTGAATGAAGAAGTTTATGTAGAACAACCACCAGGGTTCTATGACCCTAAGCATCCAAATTATGTTTATAAATTGGATAAGGCTCTCTATGGTTTAAAACAAGCCCCTCGTGCTTGGTATGACACTCTCTCATCTTTTCTTATCTCTGAAAATTTTGAACGTGGCAAGATTGATAATACGTTATTTTTCAGGAAGATAAAAGGTCATATAATTCTTGTACAAATATATGTCGATGACATAATATTTGGTTCTACTAACCCATCTCTATGTACTCGCTTCGCTGAAAGAATGAAGAAAGAATATAAAATGAGTATGATGGGTGAGCTGACATATTTTCTTGGTCTTCAGATTAAACAATCTGACAAAGGTACTTTTATCTGCCAAGGTAAGTATGTTAAAGACATGCTGAAGAAGTTTGATTTAACACAAACTTCAGCGATGAAAACTCCTATGGCACCACCACTGACACTTAACAAGGATCCATCTGGAAAACTTGTTAATGTCACTGCCTATAGAGGAATGATAGGCTCATTGCTGTATCTTACAGCAAGCCGACCTGACATCATGTACTCTACTTGTTTATGTGCACGCTATCAATCTGAACCCAAGGAATCCCATCTGATCGCTGTAAAGCGAATTTTCAGATATCTGAAAGGAACTCCTAACCTAGGTCTTTGGTATCCCAAAGACTCAGGGTTCGATCTAACTGGTTATTCTGATAGTGATTTTGCAGGCTGTAAACTTGACAGAAAAAGTACCACTGGTGGATGTCAACTCTTGGGAGGAAAGCTGGTAAGCTGGACAAGCAAGAAGCAAAATTCTGTGTCCACTTCCACAGCTGAAGCTGAATACGTAGCCGCTGGAAGCTGTTGTTCACAAATCTTATGGATGAGAAATCAACTATTAGATTATGACCTTCAGCTGTCAAAGATTCCTATCTATTGCGACAGCACTAGTGCTATCGCTATAGCAAATAATCCAGTGCTACATTCAAAGACAAAACACATAGAGATCAGATATCACTTTATCAGAGATCATGTAATGAATGGTGATATTGAACTTCACTTTATCCCTACTGACTTTCAGCTTGCTGATATATTCACCAAACCTCTTGATGAGACAAGGTTCAACTTTCTCATCAGTGAGCTTGGAATGCTGAACCTCGAAGAATAATTCTTCAGCGTTCATGTATTGTGTCAGTAATCAAAAGTTCCCCTCTCATCATTCTCTCTGATAAACATTCTGACTCTCAGGTATGTTCTCTCTTCCTCAAAGATGTTTTTCTTCAAAATATAAACTTTAATCACTGAACTTTCTTCAAATGATTAAAAGCTTTTTGAAAAATACATTAATCACTGATATTTCCAGTCAGTGATCCTTTAAAAGGAAAATCTATCCCTATCTTTACAATCAGGGATACTTTTAAAAAGGAAAATCTATCGCTGATTTTTCTTCAGTGATCTTTTCAACGGACAAAATGAACAGTCTCTCTCCTCTATGACGTCATTTGAACCGACAATCCACGACATGCCTTTTCTGACACGTTCGTCCGTTGCCCTCCTATCCAATCAACTTCGTGGAACGTGTCAATGTCATGATGATTTCTTTTCCCGCTTCATTCTCTCTCTTATCTCTCTTCTCTCTCTTCGTATAAAAGGAATTCTTCTCTCCTTTATACGGTTTACGCTTTCAAAACTTTCAAAGCAAGAAACATTCTCTCAAGAACACTCAAGCAAGTAAACCCAGAATATTGAATCTGCAACTCTTTTTCTTCAAGATACACAGGTTTATTTCATGTTTATATGCTTTGTTCATATGCTTTTTATTCTTTTAAAATCCTACTCGCTTTCTATGGATTTTATAAAACGTTTTTTTAAAAAACTAAAGATCATTCCTTCTGATTTTATGTTTTTAAATAAAAACCTTTTGGTTTTAAAGTGTTCTTCATTCTTTCTACCCAGAACACTATTTTTTCTCTTAAAAATAACTTGATAATTTTCTAGTTTCCCTTCTTCTATGGAAACTGGTAATCATATTATTTTTAATCTAAATCATTTCTTCTATTATGCCTCTTTCCATAACAGAAATGACACAGTCTTCAATCGTTGCTTCCAAGCATGTACGATTCGCCATCACTGAAGTTGAGATTACTAAATGTAATCATTTGGCCAGACTCGACTTCAAAGCTGACAAATACCCACATCTGGTGGAAGCTGCTGAATTCCTCAAGCAGTCATGCATAGCTTACGCGATCACTGTGGATCCTAAGCCCTCCAAGACTCTACTTCAGCAGTTCTGGTTCACTGCTGATGCAACTGAACTTACCAACAGGAAAGGCGAACGAGTCCCTGCTATCTCGTTCAGCACGGAATTAGGGCCAGGGAGCATGACCGCTCTTAGCCTCAGGAAATCTTTAAGATTCCCTGACAAACCAAAGAGTGGATTCGACGCACTCCCCACTGATGATGAGCTGATATTCTTCCTGGACGCAATGGGCTATTGTTGGGAAAACAAACCAAGATCTTCTATTCCTAACAAGAAGCTCACCAAGATTCTTAAAGCTCAGATGCCATCACAACTGAACTTTATCTTCTCGCACATAATTCAGTGCATGAGTGGGAAGAGTGGTTCGCTGGATCAAGCCAGCAAAACACAACTGCAGATGGCATACTCCGTTATCGCTGGTCAAAACTTTGACTACGCCACAGCCATCTTTGAAGATCTGAGGTCGAGATTAGAGAAGCCTGAACGAGATCCCAAGATCTCATATGTACGTTTCATATGTACGTATATCAAGTTCCTCTATCCCAACACCGATCCCACCAAAGATGATGGCACCTTTGCCAGGGTTGGTCAAAGATCACTGGAGGTCAAGCCACTCGCCGACGAGGTAAGTATCTCTCTCCTTCGCTCTCGTCTCTCTCTCCATTCTTCTTCATCTTCAGCGACCACGCAGACGGTTCCTTCGTCTGCTATCCCTGTCGCTACCACTACTTCTAAAAGACCATCAGCTAGTCCGATTGGTCCTTCCAAAAAGGCCAAAAAGACTAAGGAAAGTACACCTTCTAGTACTATACCTGAGGGAGCTTCTCAACAAGCTACCTTAGATGTTTTTGTGGGTCTTTCCTCCACAACTTCAGCAGTCACTCATACTGCCGTGTCAGCGATCTCACTCGCTGTCACATCATCCGTAACCCCACCTACTATCTCATTCCCTGAGATTAACCCCATCCCTACTTCTATTCCCAAAACTCTTCCCTTCTCTCCTCATTTGGTCTCTGAACCCGCCACCTCCTCTTTCCCTATAGGACCTGAGCATCAAACTTTTGAGGAATCTATGCAGTTCTACAAAATGTTTGATACGTCAGGTACACCTATACTCCTAAACACTTCTCTCCCCCCCTCTCCAAATAAGCCCATATCTGAACTAACATTATTTTCAGGTCCTAGCTTGGCGACTGTTGACACGCATGTCAACAGTCTAGGAGAAAAGGTGGATGCACTCACCAACACCATCAATGAAACCACCAACGCCGTCAATCAGGCTGGTGAGGAGCTGAAGAAGTTGACCGCCACTTGCTCATCTAAAGCTGAGAACTCTCAACTTTCAGCTGTTGAAGAACAAGTCGTCCAACTCAGAGAGTCCTCTCGACTCTTTCAAGGGCGATTTGAGTCCCTTACCGCTGAAGTTCAGGGTCTCTCTTCAAAGGTGGACCTCTGCACGTCCCTTCTTCAGCAAATTCTACAGAAAGTCAATGCACCAGCTCCAGCGCTGCCTCCCTCATTCACTGAAGATGATCGTACCAACCTCAACATCGCTGTGGAATTCATTCATGATGCCACATGCGACATACCTGCGGTTGAAGACCGAGTTAAGCGTCTGGAGGCTGACGTTCAAGTGCTAAAAGCTTCAACAGCTACTCCAGCAGCTGAACAATCCCCTACCGCTGATAATGACAAAGTGGGGGAGAAAACTGAAGAAACCTCTATTGCTGCTGGGGAAGCTAAGGAACCTCCCTCTCAATCTGAGGGGGAGAAGGCAAAAGAATCCTCATCGATTCACTCCATTCTCTTTGAAGAGGATGATGAAGAAGATGATGAAGAGGAAGATGATCTAGATCTTGTTGATCAAGAAAAGGATCAGCCCTCCGATGACGACGACGACGATGAAGACCAATCTATGTGGTTCTCTAAGCCGAACGTCGTATCAGGGACAACTTCGCAAGAGGTTGTCAAAACAGGGGTGAGAGGTGATACATCTTCAAGTGTTCCTTCGCAAAGCAAAGACAAGCAACCAATCGCTGAAGAATGCTTGAGGACTGGATCACAATCTGAGGGGGAGCATCCTTCTCAGGTATGTCTTTCAATTGTACCACTTTTCTACTCTTTCCAAACCCCTATGTCTTTCTAGCCTTTATCTCTCTCGTTCTAAAAATACACTTATCCCTTCTTTCCTTCTTTTTCTAACCAGACAGTTCTCACCCCTGCTTAAGGGTTCTGAACTACAAATAATACCAGCGGCTATCGCTGAAGAAATAATCCCAATCTCTATCGCTGAGATTGATGAAGAAGAAGAAGATTCCCTGGTCCATCCAGGAAGGCCCTCTCGACCATCTCATTGGTCAGAGGAAGTGATGAAGAAAAGAGTTGAAATGATCGCTCAACTAGAAAGTCAACGGTTGAAAATCCCTCTTCAAACATCCACAGAGCTCGACTTCCTCACTGACGCTGAAAGAGAAGAATCTGCCAAAGCTGAGAAGCTGATCGCTGAATGCAAACGAGATGCCCAACTCGCTTTAAAGATTCAATCCTCTCAAGTTAAGGACAAAAAGCTGAAAAGCAGACCTGTGGAAGTTCAAGCAGCACTACTGAAAGAAATTGAAGAGGAACGCTTCAAAGAACAAGAGATCAACGATAAGTCTATCGAATGGTGCAAACAAAAGATGGATTATCGTTCTGATCTTCTTCCAATATCAGCCGTGACTATCTCTGGTCGCAAGAAGAAAGATCAACTCTCAGTGACCATGGAGATTACCAGAGAGGATGGAACCCAAAAGGCAATGTACGTATCAAAACTTGAAAGCTTCGGATTTACGGAATGGTTAGAGTTCTGGGATGCGCTGAAGAAATCCAAATCTACATACAGAGGCTACGTTGAAGGACTCCTTGAAGCCCTCATACATAGAGTCGTTTCTGTACTAAAGCTGCCATCTCCTCTTCCTCCCAAATCTTTGAAACTCAAGAGAAAAATTGGGTCCTCCTCCTCTGAAGATGTCGCCATCATCAGGAATGAAACTTCTATCAAATTTTCAAGAGATGCACTGTTTGGTCCTCCTCCTGATCTTTCAGTTCTGGACTTATCTCTGCCTCCTGGTGGTCCCTTCCAAGCTGGTCAAGTAATCGACAAGCCTTATGGAATATTCTTCAGAGATGATGATGAGGAACTCAGATTTCAAAGAATCTCTGAGATTCCTATCTGTCCTCTTAATCATCTCAAGGATCTCTTATGCTTATGGTGTGACTTCTTCCCTGCTGCTGACAAAATTAAAGAAATTATCAGTCAAGAATCTTTGGAACGAAGACAGAAAGGAGAAGAAATACCTGAGTATATGATCAATCCTCCCAAATCTTCTTATAGCTGATAGATTAGTTTTCTTATCTGTAATCTGTTAGTTATACTTACAGTAGTTAGTTAGTCACTTGTACTTATGATTTTCATATCTTGTAATTCTATCCCTGAATTAAATGAAAATTGCAGTGATGTACTTAACCCTATCAGTACTGTAAAAGATCCCTCAAAATAGTAATTGGGACATGCATTCTATGAGTCCTTTTTATTCCTATATTTTGAATTAAAAAGTAATTTTCTTTTGTTACTTTGTCATTATCAAATAGGGGGAGATTGTTGATCCAAACTCTCTCAGTGATTTGATAACGACCCTCTTTTATACTTGGTGAAAGTTACGTTATTATATGTATTAAGTGTTTCATCATCAGCGATCAGACTGAGTCTGTTCAGTTATCGCTGATGACCATTCTGTAAACATCTAATATGTATGTGTTTCACTTTCAGCGATCAAACTGAGTCTGTTCAGTTATCACTGATAGTTTCCTATGTAACACAGTTAACGTAATCCCTGAAGACAAGTCTCGCGTCAACATAGTTCATAGCTGAATCGAAGACGAAGCCACTGAACAATAGATAAGTCTACTAGTGACCTGATGCGGATATCAGCGAAGACCAGACAAATCTACTTACGCGAAGAAGCCTGAGGAAAAGCTTCAGCGATAGCTGAACTTCTTTATCTCTGGAAGAAGATATACTCAGCGATCAACGATCACAAAGCTTATGCCTCAAGTTTTCTTTTGTCTTACCTTGCACAACCAGTACGATGTGTCAGAACGGACAAGTCTCTGCCACAAATCGTACACCAACTCTGTCAACTACACTGTTCATAAAGTGGCCAAAAGCATGTCTCCAAAAGTGAGACTACCAAAGCCAATCTATGAATGCCACGTGTAAAGTACCCTGCCATGCATTTAATGCATAGGGTATAAATAGGAAGCTCACTCCTTCATCTGAAGGTGTGCTCAATCCTTGAACTCCAAAATAGAAACCCTTGTTTTCTATCTCTCTAAAAATCCCCCATTCTTTGAATTTCTTGTGCAACCATCTTAGTGTTTCTTAAGTTTGTTTAGATTGAGTCTGTCTTAATCTTATTCCGCAACAAACTTGTAAATTGTATTTTGATTTATCAATAAACAATTTATTAAACTTTAATTTCTGTGTTTGTATTCAACCCCCCCCCTTCTACAAACTTGTTAAGCACCTTCGGGACCAACACAAACCCAATCGGAGAATCAATCATTGAAACAATAAGGAATCGAGATAATACGCAATTTGGGAAAACCAGTCATTGAAACAATAAGGAATCTAGATAATACAGCAGCATCGATGGCCAAAAACAGCTGCATCGATGGTCCAAAAAAACAAGTTCAAAAACAACACAAGTGGGTCGATGGAGTCGTGGGTCGATGGAGTCGATGAGAGGAGAGGACGGGATGAGAGGTACCTAATATGAGATGGAGTCATGGGTCGATGGAGTAGTTGCAGTCGATGGCGTCGATGAGAGGATTAATTTTGGAATCGATGGATCTAAGATGGAGGCGATATCTGATGGAGTCGTGGTACCTCTAAGCGAATTAGAGGTTAAGCCAACTCTTTTTCATTTAGATGTAATTTAGGGATAAGAGCCTCTGAATTTTTCAGAATAACAAACGCTCTTAATTGCTTTATATCTGACCGATTCAAATAAAAGGGGCATTTAAGAGCTGAAATCATAAAAACAAACAAGGCCTTAATGAAACATCAAAGTTTTATTTAGTTAATAATTTATATTTAAGTTTCATTGACCAAAATTATAATAAAATTATTTATATTTTCGCTTTTACTAAATTTCATTGTTAATAAAAAAAATTATTCAATAAAAATAAATTAAAGACATGCGTTTTTTGAATTTTAATATAAAACATAACATATATATTATAGAAAAATCTAGCGCATATTAAAACGATATATGAAATTACGTTTAAAAATTAATTATAACTAAACTTAATATCTTATTGAACTCGACTTTTTTAGATTTTTTTAAAATAAATTACCTACGATTATTAAAATTATGTAACATGCAAAAATATTAAAGCATATAGATTTTGTTAGAGATGTTTGAAAGAGGATGAGTGACCGAATATTCCTAACAAAATTATGTAACATCCAACCCATTTTTATGTTTTTTTGATTGAACCTCCTTCTCAAATATTTCTACCAAAATCCATATGCTTTAATCTTTTTGCATGTTAACATCATTTTAATAATTGTATGGTAATTTATATAAAAAAATCTATTAGAAATTCGAGTTCAATAAGATATAAGTCTAATTATAATTAAATTTTTTTAAAAGTTATTTCATATATCGTTTTAATATGTGCTAGATTTTTCTATAGTATATATGTTATGGTTTATATTAAAAATTCAAAAAACAAATGTCTTTAATTTATTTTTATTGAATAATTTATTTTTTCATTAAAAATGAATTTTAGTAAAAACGAAAATATAAATTATTTTATTATAATTTTGGTCGATGAAACTTAAATATAAATTACTAAGTAAATAAAAGAGTAAATTACATATTTGGTCCCTCACGTTTGTGGTTTGTTACGGATTTGGTCCCTAAACTTCAAAAATAACAAATAAACCCTCCATGTATGCATTTTGTTATGGATCTAGTCCCTCGAGCTAACAACCGTCTATTTCTTAAACTATAAATCCTTGTATATAGTTTTTGAAAATACAACATCAAAAATAAGAATTGAACGAAACTTCACTCAATTTATAGTGTATTACTAATACCGATGTAACAAGATCTTTCAGGAAATTGAAACTCTTAAATAACTGTGTTTTTTTCTCTCTTGGAAACTAATCTCTTGATTATGTTTTATGACACATATTTTAAACTTAAAATAATGTAAATTACATGTCTAAAAACTTTATTTGAAATACTGCTAAAAGATGTACCATAGTTAATGAAAATTAAAATGAAACTATATTTATCTACCAAACATAAATTAACACTATCTACTCGTTACAACACCAGACCAAAATATCATAAACTGAACCCATAAAATAAACATTTATGTCATTCAGGTTGTTTATTCAACACAAATGCCAAACAACAATTTATTTAAAACTATACTAGAAAACTTATTCCAAGAACGATAACTCAGTTTTACTAACACGTTCATTTTTCCTAAGAGATCAGTTGAATCCATGTAAAACGCAACACCATATTTCGTCATTTGGACTTGCAATCGACTATAGCCACCCCAGGGTAATTGATACTCCCTCCATTTTGAGCTATCACAAAAACTTGCACGATCTTTGTGGTTGTATTTCGAATTTGAGCTTGTTGCAAACAATCAGGTTTATGAGTCTACATTTGGAAGAACAAAACCTGAGAGATGTAAAAAATCTCAAGCCTGAAGCCTTGCTTGCAAAAGCCCGAGCTTACGCCAAGCCTTAAAGCCCGATCATACCAAAAAAATCAAGGCCTAGGTAAAGCCTGACCCAAAAGGACCTGAAAAAATCAGACTTGAAAACAGATTTGGAAGACCATGTCCAATGGGTCGGGTTGATAGGGTTGAAGATATTTGAACAACCCGACCCAATGTTTGCGGTCCAAGCCAACCCAAACCAAAGTGCAACTCAACCCAACCCAAACCGTACGGGTTGGTCGGGTTGATACTTTGGTACATCAAAATATTTTCCTAACCCTAAATATGTTGTTTTATCTATTCAAGTATTCATAATTCCTTTTCATCATCATTTGGTACAACTTCTCCTCCTTAAATCTTAAGTATATCACATGAAACTAGTTTTCTCTATTTGCATATATATGTTCACAGTTAGGGGTACTCACGTGTAACACCCTCAAACCTGGAAATAGCGACTAATTAAAAAAATTCTAATTTCATCAACAACTGAAACAACTACAACAACAATCTAAGGTTTAACTTCAATAAACACAAATCAATCTCTATACACAATCTAATATAGGTACGGATGTTACTAAATCCCAAAAACAGTCACCATCTCCAATTGCGGAAGACTTCGCCAAGCTACTCACTCTCACGTAATCTAGTGCTCATCACTTCATTGCACCGCTAGAACCAAACCCCAACTGAAATCTGATGCACATGCCGACAAATAAAAGGTTAGGCTAACGCCTAGTGAGTTCAAGAGTTTTAACTTGAATAAATATATCTTTAAAAAGAAAGGAAATCAGTTCAAATCAAGATATTTCAAACTAATTTACTTTAGGAATAGAAATGACTCGTTTTCCCATAATATGCACCTTTAAATCGATGCAACCCAAAACTCGCTCAAAACGTGAGTATAAATCAACTCCCAAATTGTGAAACCGTGAATAACACTTCACATCCCAAAACACCAAAAACACGGGTGGGACATAACACTCAACCCATAAATCATGGTTAATAAATCCCATATACAATATGTCACTGAAAACATGGATACAAGACTCAGTACCCAAAACAACACCTTTCGGTGACGGGGGAGACCCGATTCCATTGAATGTGGTGGGCACACAAAGTTAAGCCACATATCTATGTTATAAGCCTATCTTCAAGGATAAACAACCATTGACATCAACTCTATTCAAGTCTTTAGTCAAGGTAGACATCAACCCTATCCAGGTCTTTAGTCATAATAGGCATCAACCCTATCCAAGTCTTTAGCCGTTTGAACATCAACTCTATCCAAGTCTTTAGTTCAGTGCAAACGTGGGTTCAACTCTATCCAAGTTTTTAGCCCCAAAGAATCACCAAGTTCAACCCTATCCAGATCTTTACCTTGGGATCTCGCCATCCTTGACACGCTTGATTATTTAGGACTTACATTGTATCACTAACGCCTATTTCCAGATTACAACACAGGAATCTTATCCCACTTACACGATAAGATCGACCTCTATGCATATGGATCCTGTTGGTCCCGAAGGTGCTTAACAAGTTTGTAGAAGGGGGGGGGGGGTTGAATACAAACACAGAAATTAAAGTTTAATAAATTGTTTATTGATAAATCAAAATACAATTTACAAGTTTGTTGCGGAATAAGATTAAGACAGACTCAATCTAAACAAACTTAAGAAACACTAAGATGGTTGCACAAGAAATTCAGAGAATGGGGGATTTAAGAGAGATAGAAAACAAGGGTTTCTATTATGGAGTTCAAGGATTGAGCACACCTTCAGATGAAGGAGTGAGCTTCCTATTTATACCCTATGCATTAAATGCATGGCAGGGTACTTTACACGTGGCATTCATAGATTGGCTTTGGTAGTCTCACTTTTGGAGACATGCTTTTGGCTACTTTATGAACAGTGTAGTTGACAGAGTTGGTGTACGATTTGTGGCAGAGACTTGTCCGTTCTGACATATCGTACTGGTTGTGCAAGGTAAGACAAAAGAAAACTTGAGGCATAAGCTTTGTGATCGTTGATCGCTGAGTATCTCTTCAGAGATAAAGAAGTTCAGCTATCGCTGAAACTTTTCCTCAGGCTTCTTCGCGTAAGTAGATTTGTCTGGTCTTCGCTGATATCCGCATCAGGTCACTAGTAGACTTATCTGTTGTTCAGTGGCTTCATCTTCGATTCAGCTATGAACTATGTTGACGCGAGACTTGTCTTCAGGGATTACGTTAACTGTGTTACATGGGAAACGATCAGTGATAACTGAACAGACTCAGTTTGATCGCTGAAAGTGAAACACATACATATTAAATGTTTACAGAAAGGTCATCAGCGATAACTGAACAAACTCAGTCTGATCGCTGATGATGAAACACTAATACATATAATAACGTAATTTTCACTAAGTATAAAAGAGGGTCGTTATCAAATCACTGAGAGAGTTTGGATCAACAATCTCCCCCTATTTGATAATGACAAAGTAACAAAAGAAAATTACTTTTTAATTCAAAATATAGGAATAAAAAGGACTCATAGAATGCATGTCCCAATTACTATTTTGAGGGATCTTTTACAGTACTGATAGGGTTAAGTACATCACTGCAATTTTCATTTAATTCAGGGATAGAATTACAAGATATGAAAATCATAAGTACAAGTGAGTAACTACTGTAAGTATAACTAACAGATTGCAGATAAGAAAACTAATCTATCAGCTATAAGAAGATTTGGGAGGATTGATCATATACTCAGGTATTTCTTCTCCTTTCTGTCTTCGTTCCAAAGATTCTTGACTGATAATTTCTTTAATTTTGTCAGCAGCAGGGAAGAAGTCACACCATAAGCATAAGAGATCCTTGAGATGATTCAGAGGACAGATAGGAATCTCAGAGATTCTTTGAAATCTGAGTTCCTCATCATCATCTCTGAAGAATATTCCATAAGGCTTGTCGATTACTTGACCAGCTTGGAAGGGACCACCAGGAGGCAGAGATAAGTCCAGAACTGAAAGATCAGGAGGAGGACCAAACAGTGCATCTCTTGAAAATTTGATAGAAGTTTCATTCCTGATGATGGCGACATCTTCAGAGGAGGAGGACCCAATTTTTCTCTTGAGTTTCAAAGATTTGGGAGGAAGAGGAGATGGCAGCTTTAGTACAGAAACGACTCTATGTATGAGGGCTTCAAGAAGTCCTTCAACGTAGCCTCTGTATGTAGATTTGGATTTCTTCAGCGCATCCCAGAACTCTAACCATTCCGTAAATCCGAAGCTTTCAAGTTTTGATACGTACATTGCTTTTTGGGTTCCATCCTCTCTGGTAATCTCCATGGTCACTGAGAGTTGATCTTTCTTCTTGCGACCAGAGATAGTCACGGCTGATATTGGAAGAAGATCAGAACGATAATCCATCTTTTGTTTGCACCATTCGATAGACTTATCGTTGATCTCTTGTTCTTTGAAGCGTTCCTCTTCAATTTCTTTCAGTAGTGCTGCTTGAACTTCCACAGGTTTGCTTTTCAGCTTTTTGTCCCTAACTTGAGAGGATTGAATCTTTAAAGCGAGTTGGGCATCTCGTTTGCATTCAGCGATCAGCTTCTCAGCTTTGGCAGATTCTTCTCTTTCAGCTTCAGTGAGGAAGTCAAGCTCTGTGGATGTTTGAAGAGGGATTTTCAGCCGTTGACTTTCTAGTTGAGCGATCATTTCAACTCTTTTCTTCATCACTTCCTCTGACCAATGAGATGGTCGAGAGGGCCTTCCTGGATGGACCAGGGAATCTTCTTCTTCCTCATCAATCTCAGTGATAGAGATTGGGATTATTTCTTCAGCGATAGCCGCTGGTATTATTTGTAGTTCAGAACCCTTGAGCAGGGGTGAGAACTGTCTGGTTAGAAAAAGAAGGAAAGAAGGGATAAGTGTATTTTTAGAACGAGAGAGATAAAGGCTAGAAAGACATAGGGGTTTGGAAAGAGTAGAAAAGTGGTACAATTGAAAGACATACCTGAGAAGGATGCTCCCCCTCAGATTGTGATCCAGTCCTCAAGCATTCTTCAGCGATTGGTTGCTTGTCTTTGCTTTGCGAAGGAACACTTGATGTATCACCTCTCACCCCTGTTTTGACAACCTCTTGCGAAGTTGTCCCTGATACGACGTTCGGCTTAGAGAACCACATAGATTGGTCTTCATCGTCGTCGTCGTCATCGGAGGGCTGATCCTTTTCTTGATCAACAAGATCTAGATCATCTTCCTCTTCATCATCATCTTCTTCATCATCCTCTTCAAAGAGAATGGAGTGAATCGATGAGGATTCTTTTGCCTTCTCCCCCTCAGATTGAGAGGGAGGTTCCTTAGCTTCCCCAGCAGCAATAGAGGTTTCTTCAGTTTTCTCCCCCACTTTGTCATTATCAGTGGTAGGGGATTGTTCAGCTGCTGGAGTAGCTGTTGAAGCTTTTAGCACTTGAACGTCAGCCTCCAGACGCTTAACTCGGTCTTCAACCGCAGGTATGTCGCATGTGGCATCATGAATGAATTCCACAGCGATGTTGAGGTTGGTACGATCATCTTCAGTGAATGAGGGAGGCAGCGCTGGAGCTGGTGCATTGACTTTCTGTAGAATTTGCTGAAGAAGGGACGTGCAGAGGTCAACCTTGGAAGAGAGACCCTGAACTTCAGCGGTAAGGGACTCAAATCGCCCTTGAAAGAGTCGAGAGGACTCTCTGAGTTGGACGACTTGTTCTTCAACAGCTGAAAGTTGAGAGTTCTCAGCTTTAGATGAGCAAGTGGCGGTCAACTTCTTCAGCTCCTCACCAGCCTGATTGACGGCGTTGGTGGTTTCATTGATGGTGTTGGTGAGTGCATCCACCTTTTCTCCTAGACTGTTGACATGCGTGTCAACAGTCGCCAAGCTAGGACCTGAAAATAATGTTAGTTCAGATATGGGCTTATTTGGAGAGGGGGGGAGAGAAGTGTTTAGGAGTATAGGTGTACCTGACGTATCAAACATTTTGTAGAACTGCATAGATTCCTCAAAAGTTTGATGCTCAGGTCCTATAGGGAAAGAGGAGGTGGCGGGTTCAGAGACCAAATGAGGAGAGAAGGGAAGAGTTTTGGGAATAGAAGTAGGGATGGGGTTAATCTCAGGGAATGAGATAGTAGGTGGGGTTACTGATGATGTGACAGCGAGTGAGATCGCTGACACGGCAGTATGAGTGACTGTTGAAGTTGTGGAGGAAAGACCCACAAAAACATCTAAGGTAGCTTGTTGAGAAGCTCCCTCAGGTACAGTACTAGAAGGTGTACTTTCCTTAGTCTTTTTGGCCTTTTTGGAAGGACCAATCGGACTAGCTGATGGTCTTTTAGAAGTAGTGGTAGCGACAGGGATAGCAGACGAAGGAACCGTCTGCGTAGTCGCTGAAGATGAAGAAGAATGGAGAGAGAGACGAGAGCGAAGGAGAGAGATACTTACCTCGTCGGCGAGTGGCTTGACCTCCAGTGATCTTTGACCAACCCTGGCAAAGGTGCCATCATCTTTGGTGGGATAGGTGTTGGGATAGAGAAACTTGATATACGTACATATGAAACGTACATATGAGATCTTGGGATCTCGTTCAGGCTTCTCTAATCTCGACCTCAGATCTTCAAAGATGGCTGTGGCGTAGTCAAAGTTTTGACCAGCGATAACGGAGTATGCCATCTGCAGTTGTGTTTTGCTGGCTTGATCCAGCGAACCACTCTTCCCACTCATGCACTGAATTATGTGCGAGAAGATAAAGTTCAGTTGTGATGGCATCTGAGCTTTAAGAATCTTGGTGAGCTTCTTGTTAGGAATAGAAGATCTTGGTTTGTTTTCCCAACAATAGCCCATTGCGTCCAGGAAGAATATCAGCTCATCATCAGTGGGGAGTGCGTCGAATCCACTCTTTGGTTTGTCAGGGAATCTTAAAGATTTCCTGAGGCTAAGAGCGGTCATGCTCCCTGGCCCTAATTCCGTGCTGAACGAGATAGCAGGGACTCGTTCGCCTTTCCTGTTGGTAAGTTCAGTTGCATCAGCAGTGAACCAGAACTGCTGAAGTAGAGTCTTGGAGGGCTTAGGATCCACAGTGATCGCGTAAGCTATGCATGACTGCTTGAGGAATTCAGCAGCTTCCACCAGATGTGGGTATTTGTCAGCTTTGAAGTCGAGTCTGGCCAAATGATTACATTTAGTAATCTCAACTTCAGTGATGGCGAATCGTACATGCTTGGAAGCAACGATTGAAGACTGTGTCATTTCTGTTATGGAAAAAGGCATAATAGAAGAAATGATTTAGATTAAAAATAAGATGATTACCAGTTTCCATAGAAGAAGGAAAACTGGAAAATTATCAAGTTATTTTTAAGAGAAAAAAATAGTGTTCTGGGTAGAAAGAATGAAGAACACTTTAAAACCAAAAGGTTTTTATTTAAAAACATAAAATCAGAAGGAATGATCTTTAGTTTAAAAAAAAACGTTTTATAAAATCCATAGAAAGCGAGTAGGATTTTAAAAGAATAGAAAGCATATGAACAAAGCATATAAGCATGAATTAAACCTGTGTATCTTGAAGAAAAAGAGTTGCAGATTCAATATTCTGGGTTTACTTGCTTGAGTGTTCTTGAGAGAATGTTTCTTGCTTTGAAAGTTTTGAAAGCGTAAACCGTATAAAGGAGAGAAGAATTCCTTTTATACGAAGAGAGAGAAGAGAGATAAGAGAGAGAATGAAGCGGGAAAAGAAATCATCATGACATTGACACGTTCCACGAAGTTGATTGGATAGGAGGGCAACGGACGAACGTGTCAGAAAAGGCATGTCGTGGATTGTCGGTTCAAATGACGTCATAGAGGAGAGAGACTGTTCATTTGTCCGTTGAAATGATCACTGAAGAAAAATCAGCGATAGATTTTCCTTTTTTTTAAAAGTATCCCTGATTGTAAAGATAGGGATAGATTTTCCTTTTAAAGGATCACTGACTGGAAATATCAGTGATTAATGTATTTTTCAAAAAGCTTTTAATCATTTGAAGAAAGTTCAGTGATTAAAGTTTATATTTTGAAGAAAAACATCTTTGAGGAAGAGAGAACATACCTGAGAGTCAGAATGTTTATCAGAGAGAATGATGAGGGGAACTTTTGATTACTGATACAATACATGAACGCTGAAGAATTATTCTTCGAGGTTCAGCATTCCAAGCTCACTGATGAGAAAGTTGAACCTTGTCTCATCAAGAGGTTTGGTGAATATATCAGCAAGCTGAAAGTCAGTAGGGATAAAGTGAAGTTCAATATCACCATTCATCACATGATCTCTGATAAAGTGATATCTGATCTCTATGTGTTTTGTCTTTGAATGTAGCACCGGATTATTTGCTATAGCGATAGCACTAGTGCTGTCGCAATAGATAGGAATCTTTGACAGCTGAAGGTCATAATCTAATAGTTGATTTCTCATCCATAAGATTTGTGAACAACAGCTTCCAGCGGCTACGTATTCAGCTTCAGCTGTGGAAGTGGACACAGAATTTTGCTTCTTGCTTGTCCAGCTTACCAGCTTTCCTCCCAAGAGTTGACATCCACCAGTGGTACTTTTTCTGTCAAGTTTACAGCCTGCAAAATCACTATCAGAATAACCAGTTAGATCGAACCCTGAGTCTTTGGGATACCAAAGACCTAGGTTAGGAGTTCCTTTCAGATATCTGAAAATTCGCTTTACAGCGATCAGATGGGATTCCTTGGGTTCAGATTGATAGCGTGCACATAAACAAGTAGAGTACATGATGTCAGGTCGGCTTGCTGTAAGATACAGCAATGAGCCTATCATTCCTCTATAGGCAGTAACATTAACAAGTTTTCCAGATGGATCCTTGTTAAGTGTCAGTGGTGGTGCCATAGGAGTTTTCATCGCTGAAGTTTGTGTTAAATCAAACTTCTTCAGCATGTCTTTAACATACTTACCTTGGCAGATAAAAGTACCTTTGTCAGATTGTTTAATCTGAAGACCAAGAAAATATGTCAGCTCACCCATCATACTCATTTTATATTCTTTCTTCATTCTTTCAGCGAAGCGAGTACATAGAGATGGGTTAGTAAAACCAAATATTATGTCATCGACATATATTTGTACAAGAATTATATGACCTTTTATCTTCCTGAAAAATAACGTATTATCAATCTTGCCACGTTCAAAATTTTCAGAGATAAGAAAAGATGAGAGAGTGTCATACCAAGCACGAGGGGCTTGTTTTAAACCATAGAGAGCCTTATCCAATTTATAAACATAATTTGGATGCTTAGGGTCATAGAACCCTGGTGGTTGTTCTACATAAACTTCTTCATTCAGTTTTCCATTCAGAAAAGCTGATTTTACGTCCATTTGATAAACGATGAAGTCTTTATAGACTGCATAAGCTAAGAATAGTCGAATTGCTTCGAGCCTGGCCACAGGGGCAAAGGTTTCATCATAGTCTATGCCTTCCTCTTGTCTGTATCCCTGAGCAACAAGTCGAGCCTTGTTGCGGGTTACAATTCCATGTTCATCTAACTTGTTTCTAAACACCCATTTGGTGCCTATTACAGTTTTATCAGATGGTCTAGGAACGAGATTCCAAACTTTGTTTCGAGAGAATTCAGTCAGCTCTTCTTGCATAGCGCTGACCCAGTTTGGATCTCTGAGGGCATCATCAGTCTTCTTTGGTTCTATTAAGGAGAGAAAGTTTACAAAGAGACAGATATTACCTGAGCTTCGTCGTGTCTGAATACCTGCATCTGGATTACCAAGAATTTGATCTATGGGGTGATCTCTGGTCCATCTCTGAGCAGGAGCAAGATTGCTTATTTCAGTGATAGGATCAACAATAGGAGCAGTCACTGATGAAGATGCTTGAGGTTCATCAGCTAGTAATTGTTGAACATTAGATACACCAATACTTTCAGAAGGGTTTTCAGACGTAGATGGATTTGATGGTAGAAGTGTGTTTAGAGGTTCAGCTGAAATCCATGAGTTGGATTCAGCGGTGGGAGGTATGATACTTGGTTCTTCATCAGCAGCTGGAGTTTCAGTGTGCTGTTGGTTTGAGAAGAAGGGTTCAGTTCCTTTACAGTGAGAGATCATCCACGTATTCAGTTCTTCATTGTCAGCGATTGGTTTAGAGTTCGCTGAGCGCGTTTCATCAAACGTGACATGAATGGTTTCTTCTACGATTTGTCTTCTTTTGTTGAAAACTCTGTAGGCTTTTGAGATGGAGGAATATCCTAAAAATATTCCATCATCGGCTTTTGGGTCGAACTTTCCAAGTTGATCTTTGTTGTTTAAGATAAAACACTGACAACCAAAGATATGAAGAAAGCTGATAGAAGGCTTCCTTCCAAGAAAGAGTTCATAAGCTGTCTTCCCAAATCGCTTTATTATCAGCGATCTGTTTTGAGTAAAACATGCAGTGTTTACAGCTTCTGCCCAAAATTGAGTAGGGAGGTGAGAATCGCTGAGCATTGATCTAGCAGCTTCTATGATCGTTCTGTTTCTTCTTTCAGCGACTCCATTTTGCTGAGGTGTTCTTACTGAAGAGAAGTTGTGAGAGATTCCCTTGTTCTCAAAGAAATTGTTCAGGGAACTATTTTTGAATTCAGTTCCATGATCACTCCTTATTGATCGAACAGTAAGATTATTCAGCACTTCCATCTTTTTGACAAAAGATATTAGTTCTTCTGGAGTATCATTCTTGCAGCGAAGAAAAATAACCCAGGTGTAGCGAGAATATTCATCTACAATGACAAGTGTATATTTTTTTCCAGCTATTGATTGGATATTGACAGGGCCAAATAGATCCATATGCAAGAGCTGAAGAGGACTTGTTACTGAGGAAACTTGTTTCGACTTGAAACTAGCTCTTGTTTGTTTTCCTTTTTCACATGCTGAGCAGAGAGATTCTTTAGCATATGAGTGCTGAGGAAGACCAGAAACCAGTTCCTTAGATGAGAGAGAATTCAGGGTTTTGAAGTTTAGATGAGAGAGCCTTTTATGCCATAGCCAGTTGACATCAGAAGAGGCCTTAGAGAGAAAACATAAGTTATCAGTGATAGTAGAGTCCATATCTATTACATAGACATTTTCTCTTCTATAACCACTGAGAGCAAGTTTTCCTTTTTCATCTACCACTGAACATGCTTTCTTAGAAAAGCGAACTTCGTAGTCTTTGTCACATAGCTGACTGATGCTTAGAAGATTGTGCTTCAGTCCATCTACATAAGCGACTCTTCGAAAGGTAGTTGTCCCATTGCTGAGGACACCAAACCCACGGGTAAATCCTTTTCCATTTCCACCAAAGGTCACAGAGGGACCTCTCTCTTCCTTGTATTCAGTGAGCAGGTCTCTTTGTCCAGTCATATGACGAGAACATCCGCTATCGAGATACCAGATGCCCTTTGATCCCTGCATACATAAGGAAGATTAAGCTTTGTTTGGTACCCACTTTTCAATTGGTCCTTCAGAGTTAGTGGATAAGGAAGATTCAGCAGTCTTCACCGCTGATGAAGATTCAGCTTCAGTGGTAATCTTCACTTTGGTTAATTTCTTAACCTTAGTGGTATTTTTCACTTTGGTGACTTTATTTGCCTTAGAGGCATTTTTCTTCACTTCGGTTGTTTTATCAGCTTCGGTGGTATTTGGACACTTGCTCGCAATATGGTCAGTGAATCCACAGTGATAACATTTTCTATATCTGATGGTGGATTTATAACCAAAAGGTTTTGAAAACTTAAGATGAGCAGGTCCAGCTCCAAGAATGCCTTTAGCACGAGATCTGGGAGGAATTTTCATTTCTTCAGATTTCACGGGCTTTAGATCAACCTTCAGCTTTGGAGGACAGATATCAAAGATTTCTGTCACTGAGCTAAAAGGTTTGTCCACTGAAGGTTTGGAGGGAACTTTCAGTTTGGTTTTCTTGGAAGCCTTCTGAGAGAGAATAGACTTTCCTTTATCTGCAGGCTTAGATTTTGCAGATATCTCCTCAGGGATGGGATTTGAAGAAGAACAGGGATAGAATTGATTATAAGAAGTGTCAAAGAAAGATGTGACAAAAGTTCCAAACTTAAGCGAGGAACTTTCTTCTTTAGGATCATCCTGTGGTGTCCAAAAACCAAGACCAGTTTTATCACTTTCAGGAGTTTGAGCATTTATTATCTCAGAGATCTTTGTTGATGATTTGCACCATTTTTCAACATGAGCCTTTTCTGCTTTTAAAGCAGCGATGGCTTGTTCGCGTTCAATGCTGATGATTTCATTTATAATGACTTGATCTTTTAGCTTTTCTTCTAAAAGATTTAGTTCACTGATCTTTTCATGACATTTCTCTAGCTCTTGTGTTAAATAAACATTTTTATTTTCAGCTTGAGTTTTGTCGTTTAAAGCATTATAAAGGTCAATCGTCAGCACATCAACAGCGCGACTTCTCTCAGCTTCAGGCAGAGAGGGATTTGTAGAGATAGATACCTGAGATGATATGTAGCTCATAGAAGGTTCAGATGGTTCTTCTACTTCTTCCTTAATCTCAGCCATGAGGCAAAGATTAGCGACTTCTTCTTCATCAGAAGATGATTCTTCTGATTCAGCCCAGTCATGTTCTTCAGCGATGAGACCTTTACCTTTTTGCTGATAACTTTTCAGCTTTTGATATTTGTTTTTCAGCTTATGGTATTTGTCATCACTGGATCTTCTTGAGGTAGAAGGTTTGAAGACCTTCTTAGACCTGCACTCACTAGCAAAATGTCCAATTTTTTCGCAGTTATAGCAAGTGGCTGTAGCCTTATCAACCGGAGTTGATTTTGGCTTTTCAGTAAGAGAGAGAGAGGTTTACTTCTTCGGAAGTTACTCTTTCTTGCAAATCTCTTAAAAGAGTTTGTCAAGAGTGCTAAGGACTCATTAAACTCTGAAAGATCAGGGTCTGATAAATCCTCAGATTCAGAATCTAACTCAGTGATGGTGAGAGTAGATCGCTGGGATGGAATTATCTCTGATGAGACTAAAGCAACAGCAGTGCTTTTGGAGTCTTTAGAATCTTTTACAAGATTCTTCTTCAGGAGATTAGATTGCTCATAGTTGAGCAATATTCCATACAGAGTGCTTAGAGAGAGAGTATGTAAGTCCTTTGTCAGCTTAAGACATATTGAATAACTGTCCCAGCTTTCAGGAAGACTTTCCAAGAATTTTGTTAGGACCTCAGAATTAGAATAGGTCCTTCCAACAGTTCTTAGGTCAATGATCAGGCAGTTAAACCGCTGATGAATGTCAGAAAGAGATTCATTCTTACCAGCGATAAAACTTTCATACTGTCTTACCAAGTTAATCTTTCGGGTCTCTTGGATTTCAGTGGTGCCCTCATATTGAACACATATGGTTTCCCACATTTCTTTAGAAGTTTTTAGATGCATGATGGAATGGAAAACTTCATCAGGCAGAGCCATTGATATAATGGTCTTTGCTCTTGCATCTATGCCTACCTTCTTTTTATCTTCATCACTCCACTGTCTTATTTCCTTAACGACATATCGTTCAGGGACAGCTTCAGTGGTGGCAGTAGCGGGAACCGCAGCTATAATTCTAACAGGTTCATAGGGTCCGTTTTCTATATATTCAGGTATAGTAGGATCCGCACCTTCAAGAAATAGCATCATTCGATTTTTCCATAGAGAAAAGTTATCTCTGCTAAATCGAGGAGGTTTAGAAAGTGAACCATTATCATAGTAGTTTGTGTTTGTGTTTAGTGCCATTTTAGAATAGCAAGGAAGAGTATACAGCAAGATCTTGTTTATTTGATTAAACAAACTGCTTTGATACCACTTGTTGGTCCCGAAGGTGCTTAACAAGTTTGTAGAAGGGGGGGGGGGGTTGAATACAAACACAGAAATTAAAGTTTAATAAATTGTTTATTGATAAATCAAAATACAATTTACAAGTTTGTTGCGGAATAAGATTAAGACAGACTCAATCTAAACAAACTTAAGAAACACTAAGATGGTTGCACAAGAAATTCAGAGAATGGGGGATTTAAGAGAGATAGAAAACAAGGGTTTCTATTATGGAGTTCAAGGATTGAGCACACCTTCAGATGAAGGAGTGAGCTTCCTATTTATACCCTATGCATTAAATGCATGGCAGGGTACTTTACACGTGGCATTCATAGATTGGCTTTGGTAGTCTCACTTTTGGAGACATGCTTTTGGCTACTTTATGAACAGTGTAGTTGACAGAGTTGGTGTACGATTTGTGGCAGAGACTTGTCCGTTCTGACATATCGTACTGGTTGTGCAAGGTAAGACAAAAGAAAACTTGAGGCATAAGCTTTGTGATCGTTGATCGCTGAGTATCTCTTCAGAGATAAAGAAGTTCAGCTATCGCTGAAACTTTTCCTCAGGCTTCTTCGCGTAAGTAGATTTGTCTGGTCTTCGCTGATATCCGCATCAGGTCACTAGTAGACTTATCTGTTGTTCAGTGGCTTCATCTTCGATTCAGCTATGAACTATGTTGACGCGAGACTTGTCTTCAGGGATTACGTTAACTGTGTTACATGGGAAACGATCAGTGATAACTGAACAGACTCAGTTTGATCGCTGAAAGTGAAACACATACATATTAAATGTTTACAGAAAGGTCATCAGCGATAACTGAACAAACTCAGTCTGATCGCTGATGATGAAACACTAATACATATAATAACGTAATTTTCACTAAGTATAAAAGAGGGTCGTTATCAAATCACTGAGAGAGTTTGGATCAACAGATCCATTGCATTACAGTCTGACACGTTACATGACTCCAACGGATGAACTAACGCATCCAAAACATGTAACTCACAAATGAGATACAACTAGGTACACCATACGACAAGGCTCCATATCGAGCTACCAAAACCGAAAAATACTCCAAAGACTCATCTGAGTTTAAATCAAGCCCAACGATATAATAAATATTTGGCCAAAATACATAAGTCGATAAATTACCTCATTTTCCAACAATCCTTGACTCTCCATTTCAAATTGGCCTTCGACCCAAAACCAAAAGGTTTATGATTGCTAAAATGTTCACAAAGTCGGGAACGACCCAAAATCAATATGACTCACACATTTGTATTTTCAAAACGTCCTACTACAAGAATGATGCATATTTCCAACAAACATCAAAAGTGCATTTTGACCAAGTAAACTCCATTTATGTAATAAAATCATTAAAACACTTCCATTTATGACTTATTTGCCGAGATGCCCAAAATTCCCAAATATGGGTGTTCTACGATGTTTATAAAGTTAAACACTTCAAATAGTCAAAAGTTACCAAATAACTCAACAATTGATAATTTCATGATAAACACGTAAATACTTTAAAATGGACATTTTGGCATGTACAACGTTTTCACAAATCAACTTGAACTCACCTTGCTAGATTTAGGCTAAATATAGATTTTACCCAACTTGAGCTCCCTTGAAGAACACTTGGATCCTCAAGCCAAAAACTTCCAAAAAACCTAGATCCATACATTTCCAACTATAAATATTCACATCCAACCATTAAGAATCATTCCCCAAACATTAAACATGAAGACCTCGACTTATACCCAAAACCCTAGCTTCCATATATGAAGAAAATAGAAGATTACCTTAACCCAAGCTTGAATCCACCAGCCAAAACACCTGTAGATCATCAAAATGGCCACAAACCCCTAATCTACAAAAGGGGAACAAGGGTGGATTGTAACACCCGTAAATTTGTTACGCAATTGACCACCTTTCCTACCCTTATCGAGTTTTAGTTACACCTTAATGTTAGTATATTTGAGTTGTTGCGGTTGTCAAGCAAATCGAATGAGGGAAAAGACGAATTTTTGGGGTTCGGGGGCACTTGGGCGACTATGCCAACGAGAGTGCCATAGGGCACATTCGCTTGGCATTCTCGTCGAACCCCTCAGACTTGCGGTACAATCTGGGCGATTGTGCCAAGGAGAGTGCCACTGGCACAATCGCTTGGCACTCTCGCCGAGAGGTACCAGGAGGTTAAAAAGAATTCGACTTTCAGCCCTTTATTTCATTTTCTCTTTCCCACCCTCTTCCCTTTCTCTCCCAAAACGTTCCTCTACCTCCCATTGCGAATCCTAACTCATTTTTGGGTGTTTTTGTCATAAAACAAAGTGTTCCTTCATATTCTAGCAAGGTTTTGGAAGCTAGAACTAAGATCCTTTCATCCTCACCTTCTTCACCCAAGCTTTCTAGGATTTCATCCATCTTTCCACCATTTTGAAGACTGAGAGTTTGTGGCTGGTTTTGGTGTCCTAAAAGTGTTTGATTGATGGATTTAAGTTGTGGTTGAGGTAATCATCTCTTCTCTTCATTTATGAAAATTAGGGTTTCGATGTAAGTTGAGGTTTCATGTAAAATGATTTGGGGAAAGATTATAGATGGTTGAATATGGTTATTTACGGTTGAAAACTTGTGGATCTAGGTTTTTGGAAGATTTGATTGAGGACTCGGATTTCTTCAAGGAAGCTAAAGTTGGGGTAAAATCTAGATTTAGCCTAAATCTAGCAAGGTGAGTTCAAGTTGATTTGTGAAAACGGTGTACATGCCAAAATGTTACTTTAAAGTGTTTGTGTTTTACATTAAATTGTTAACTGTTGATAAGTTTTGGTTATTTGAAAATGGTTAACTTTATAAACTTATATAACCCACATCTTTGGGATTTTTGGGCATTTTGATAAATGTGTCATAAATGAAGGTGTCTTGTTCATTTATTGCATAAATAGATATTGGTCAAAAATGCACTTTTAGTGTTTGTTGGGTTTTATGCATTTTTCATGAAATGGGATGTTTGAAAATATGAATGTGTGAGTCCTTTGGTTTTGGTCATTCCTGATCTTGGGAACATTTTGGAAATTGTAAACCTTTTGGTTTTGGGCTGAAAGCCAAATGTAATCTGAGAGTCAAAGATTTCGGGAAATGATGTATTTTGGTTTGTGTAACCTTACTGACTCGCGTATTTTAGTCAATCGTTCATTATGCCTTTTTGGGACTTGGATTACCCTCAGATGAGTCTTTGGAACATTTGTTCAATCTTCGTAGCTCGTTAAGGAGCCTTGGTCGTATGGTGTACTTAGTTGCACCTTAGTTGGAAATTACATGTTTTGAGTGCGTTGTCATTCTTTTGAGTCATTTAAAGCTTTGACCGTAATGCATTGGATCCATAGGCATAGAGGTCTGTTTATCATGTAAATGTTGAAAACTCTTGAACTCACTAGGCATTAGCCTAACCTTTTTATTTATCGGCATATGCATCAGGTTTCGGATGATGGGAAAGGGTTCTAGCATTTCTGTGAAGTAATGAGTGCTAGATGGACGTGCAAGAGTGATTGGCGTGGCGAAGTCTTCCACATTAGTCTTTGAGAAGAGCAATTATTATTGGGTTTTAGTAACACCTGACCTCTAATTAGTCTTTGTGTAAGACTTTATTAATATTGTTGACGGTTAGACCTAGTTTAATATTTCAAATATGGATTTGTTATAAGAGATCTTGTCTATTTTGAGGCGTTATTGAAAATTTTAAATTAGTCGCACTTACCGAATTTGAGGGTGTTACATGAATGAAACCCTAGAAAACCCGATGAAGAAGATGAAGATGGAGGACTATGGTTCTAACCTTCAAACTTGCTCGATGATGAGGAATCATGAGATTTTAGGAGGAAAACTCCTCAAAATGGGTTAGGGTTCATTTGGGAAGGTGTGGGTCGGTTTGGGAGAGAAAGGGGGAGAGAATTTGAGGGTTTTGAGAGAAAATAGAGTTGGAGGCCGGATTCTCCTCTTTAATCAGCGCATAGTGCTCTTGCGCGGATGGCGGCGTGACCTGACCGGCACGGAGAGCCGCGAGGAAACAGAGCCTCGTGCGGTTCGTGGCGTGGCTTAGCCCGCGCGGAGAGTCGCGTGGGGCACTGTAGAGGTTTTCCTTCACTATCTCTTCAGCCAACGATTTTGGGGTGTTACATCACGGGTTAGGTTGATCGGGTTAAAGATATTTGAACAACCCAACCCAATGTTTGCGGTTTGAAAAATCTCAACCCAACCCAACCCAACCCAATGCAACCTAACTTGTTTTCTCTAACCTACTCATAATTTTTTTTTCATCATTAACCATTTGGGACAACTTATATGTAAATAATTCTTAAGTCTTAAGTATATCACATTCAATTAATTTTCTCAATTTGCACATATATGTAAATATATGTGTGTGTGTGCGTGTATTCATAGTTATTGAACATATATACAAAGGAGTTATACAGAGATGGAAAATGGATTGAAAATATACGTATCTGAAGATGGTATGTGATAGTGTAATTTTCTAATGTACATATTAATAGAGACTCAACAATCATATTAAATCCACGAAATAAAAGAATATCGGGTTCATCGGGTTGGGTTGGCTTCAAATAAAAGTAACCTAATATCAACCCAATACCTACGGTTTGAAGATTATACAACTCGATTAGACATCAGGTTGCTTCAGGTTGAGTTATTTCGCATTGGGTTGGGTTGATCGGGTTCGTTGGGTTTTTGAGCACCCCTATTCACAGTTCTTGAACATATACGAAGGGTTGTTTAGAGATGGAGAAAATTTGAAAATATATGTATATCAAAAGAGTACGTGATGATATAATTGTCAAATGTACATATTAATAGGGACTTAACAATCATATTAAATCCAAAAAATAAAAGGATATCAGGTTATCAAGTTGGTTTGGGTTCAAATGATTGTAACCCAATTCCAAACCAATACCTATGGTTTGAAGGTTGCAAGTTGGGTTATTTTGCGTTAGGTTGGTTTGAGTGGGTCGGGTTGGTCGACAGTGGCATATCCAAGATTTTTCCCTTGTGGTGGCACCTTTAAGGTATTAAAGGCCCACAAAGTCGTGGGATGTGTATTTTAGTCTAATTCCACGGTTTCGAGGAATTTTTAAAGTTTTGTGCTTGATTTCAAGGTATTTTTAAGTTCTTTTATTGATTTCGAAGGACTTTTTTTCGAGTTTTATGGTTGATTTCGAAAGACTTTTTGGTTGATTTCAAGGTACTTTCTTTGGTTTTTTGGTTAGTAGGGGCATAGACGAAAAATTATTGGGGTCAACTATGATAGAAAGTTAAAAAAAACTGTTTTTAACCTAGGTAAAAGAAATTAATAGGGTCCCATCCCCCATCTTTTACATACCACATCCGCTCCTATTGGTCGGGTTTTTAGGCCCCTCTAGCTGCAATCGGTCAAGTTTATGAGTCTACATATCTGGAAGAACAAAACCTGAGAGATGTATAAAAAATCCCAAGCCTGAAACCTTGCTTGCAAAAGCACGAGCCTAAGCCAAACCTTAAAGCCTGAAAAGACAAAAAAAATCAAAGCCTGACCCGACACAAAAAAGACCCTGAAAAAATCACACTTAAAAGCAGGCTTGGAAGATTATGATTTTTCAAACTTAAAACATTTTGTCAAATTTAAAAATGACTTTAAATGCATTTTAAACTTGAAAAATAAAATAAAAAATACATGTCCTAAAACATAATTTAAAATACTGCTAATAAAATTTTGTAGCAAAGTATAAAAATTAAAATAGAACTACATTTATCTGCCAAACAAAAATTAACACTATCGACTTTATACAACAATATTTGCCGTTTCCCATGGTAATAACACAACTCCCATTTCATTTCATGCCAAACTATATATATATAATCAACATCCTCCGATTAGTGAGACCAATCCAATCAACAATAAGGTTGTTACCACCACATCAACGGCAATTCGTGGCTGGCCGGATTCCGATGAACCACCCTTGCCATCGTTGCCGCCGCCGCCACCACCACCGGAGGAGTCGTCTTGGCGTGCAGCAGTATTCACAGGAGGAAGTGGCGGATCGACAACGTCAGTCACCTCAAGCGGAGGGAGTGGTGGTGATGCTGGCGGCAACGCCTCCGGTTGAACTTGAGCAAGGTAATCACCCGGTTTAACTGGTTGGAAAACGAACGAAGCCGCACTGTTCGGGTCAACACATGGACTCCCTGCAACATGAGACCGCAAAATTATAAATTGAACGTGTAAAATCGTCATTTATGTCATGCAAATCGTTTATTCCACACAAAAAGGGTTGTTTGGTTGTTTTTTCATTAAGTCGATAAAATTGTATCTATCTGTATAGATTAGGAAAGTATTTTTTGGGAGGGTTTTTTCATAGATGGAAGGAGCATGTTTTTCAATTGGGAGGGACAGGGTTGGTAAAAACTTGACCTTTCTGAAGCTTCCTCCTAGAAGCTTACTGAATAAGTTATTTTCTATATGATTAGGCCACTACCAAACAATAATTTATAGTTGATCCTATAAGTTGAGAGTCTCGTTAAACTCGTTAACTTAATTACTAACAAACATGCTTTTAGTTTCACTTACTCAAAAATGCACTTGCGGTCTTTGGGTTATCGGTGATCACACCATCGATACCCTCTGTAAGGAACGTAACAAGCTCCGTGTACGGATCACTATAGAAATCGAGCATCATACTTAGAGTCTCCGTAGAGAATCCCGAAACATACACCGAGATGTTTGCGGTATGCATTTCTTCGAGAATTTTTGTCGATCCGGTGGTAATGAAGATCTTGTTCTCTTGTATAAGCGATTTCTTAACCACGTTAACGGCATCGGCGTATTTCTTGATGTCATCAGTGACAGGCTTCGGTGCATCGCTGATCGGCTCGGTGAACAACAGAACTCTTTGGTATGTTGGGGACGATGCCTTGAATTTTGCTAGAACTGAGGTGTCATCAGACTGGATCAAAACTTGTTTTTTCGGGTCCAATGTCGCTTTTTTTAGCGCACCCGTGACCGTACGGACAATGTCGAGGCCTTTTTTCGCTGCTAGATAAGCCGCATGCTGGGATATATATGATCGAATCGCAATGTTATTCAAACATGCATCATATATATTCATTGATATTTATTAGAATCCCGTTAAATTGCTCCGAGAATATAACGCGACCCATATATTCTTCTCCAAAAGAGTGCTTGAGGAGAGAAAGTATGTTGGAACATATATCAAGGATAAATGGTCCAAGTTAAACTTATGTGGAACTCTAACAAATATCGGGGAGATCGATCTAACAAAGAAAACATCGAACTTACTTGAATTCCAATGAGAACACCCGTTGCCGTGTTCTTCTTGGCAAGCTCCAAGAACTCGAGAAGCGTTAGAAACTTTCCGGCGTTCTTTGATTTAGGATTCCGTTGCAATCCGCCAGACTGAAACGGGTTTTGAATCAACGCTACAACAAAGTGAAAATAAGTAAAAGAAACAGAGGTTTCATTTGTTCATTGCAATCAACTGTCCCAAAGTTACACTTTACGTTCCTTTCCCTGTCCCATCAATCAAATTCCGACACATAATTAATTTATAGTTTTTTCTCTCTCTTTAGTAAAGTGACGATGTGTCATGAATTGATTGGTAAACAGGGAGGGGATATGGGATTTGAGGATAGTTCATTTATATTCAAGAAAACTAGGCTAAACAACTAAACTTACGCTTAACGGATTTGATCTCAGTCCAGGTGACATCGAATGTGAAAACGCCACTTTTTGGTTGAATTTGAGGTATTAAAGTCGATCGATCCATAAAAGCCATTGCCGCGTTGGTTTTTCCTAGAAGATCAGCCGAATCCAGGCAAAACGCAACACCATCTTTTGTCATTTGGACATTGCAATCGATTATATCCGCCCCATCGCTGATCGCCTTCTTATATGCAAGATCTGTGCACCCAGGGTAATCGATACTCGCTCCATTGTGAGATATGATCAAAATTTGCACGATTTTTGTGTTCGATGTTGGGTTTTGAGCTAAGCATGCTGCAATCAAACGTGGAGTCTGCATAAGCAGAAGAACAAAAGGATGCACAAAAAAGCTCAAGCCCAAAGCTCGTCCTAAAAATGGCCCGCCAAGCAAGCCTGGGCTCGGGCCAGACCTTATTTGGCCCGGTTAAAGCTCGGACCAAAAAGCCCAAAAAATCCATGCTCGAAAACAGGCTTAGAAGGCCTGGGCCTGAAAATTCCTGGGCCTTGTGCATCTCCATTAAACAACTAGGAACTTGACTTCTCACCAATTGCGTTTGAAGCAGATCCGGGGAATTCCGTAACGACCCCGTCTACGGAAAACTGTGAATTATCGACAAACTGTAAGTACTCGACCGTTGGATCATAGCTGTAATTGTAACTCGAAAACACATCCGATGCAAATCCCGAAGCAAAGACTTCGAGGCCTTCTTTATGAGCATCATCCACGAGGGTTGTTGCGGGTCGCAAGTATCCGTCTTTACCCACAGGCCATACGTAGTCTTTCGGGACGAGAATCCCCGATGCGAATGTCTTGATCATCCCAAGCTTGTTTACGAGGGCGCCATACGTTTCCTTGGAAGTCGGCTCGACCTCCACTGGGTTTAGGAACCGAAAAACGAGCTTTGTTATCGTCCTGTCGAAGGTTTTGCTTCCACTTACGGCCTTCAAGAAACCAATCTCTGGTGACGAGATGAAATCGGCCACGAAAAATTGCTTCGACTCATCGATGTATCGTATTACATTCAATTGGTGTTGGCTCCAAAACACATCATTCTGCAACACATAATACATGAAAACATATAAACAAACTAATCCAGTATAACTCACTTAAAACTAAAATATGAATTTACGTGGGACCCACATAATCTTATATGGGTCCCACTTAACCTACCTGAACATTCAACCATAGTTTTCCTTTAGGTTCGAGGCCGAAAATACTATCAGGTGGGAGGGGAGGGAAAACGAAATCGAAAACACTTGCTCTCGAGAAAATATTCTGCATCACTGTTTAATTATCAGTCAAATATATAAAAATGTTATAACAAGTAACTTTGACACTCTTGTGATTCAAGACTTGTGGGGTCCATCTCATTTTTCGTGCTAAATAAATGTTCACAATATATTAAAAATGTGATTATTAATTTTTTAATTAAATAAAACCACTGTATTTTTGTACAACAGAGAGAGTAGTGAATTTCTCTTCTCATAATTAAAGATATAATTGAAAAGTAAACACTTATTCTTTTTTAAATGAACATTTATTTTGAGACAAACTAAAGTAAAATACTTATTTTAGGACAAAGAGAGAAATTGGCGATATCGAAATGATAAAGTGAACCGAAAAGACCCTGTTAACTACGACACTTACAACGAATATCCTTCATTATCTCGTCCATAGTGAAATCGATAGGGAACCAACCATCGATATCGTGCCCGTTAACACTGTACCTTCGTTGTTGCTTCGGGAACGCCATAGGCGCATTCGTGCAATTATTAAGCTTCATATCCGCAAGACAAACCCCGAGATTATCTTTCGTTAATTGCAAGTTACAATACTTAAGGGTACCGACCACGCCCATTGCAATAGCCGCGGCATAACCCACCTCAGAAGAATCCGGAAACAACCCCGGAAACCCGCCTTGGGCTATCACCAACGGCTCCCCGCCTACCAATAGGCGGAAACTATCATTTAAATAGAACATAAATTAAGTTATAATGAAATTAAAACGGTATAAGAAGAAATAAAGATGTTACTGTTCAACGTTAGCCATTTCTTGCTAGGTCCTGGGCCAGGACCAGGGGCTGCTTGCAACCGTCTGGTCTGAACCCGTCTTGCGGGTTTGTTATTGCCGGAGCGGTCTTGTTTGGCGAGCGACGAATGGATTAATAGGAAACCAAAGAGTAACTCCTTGATCATATCTTGCATCCAAACAAGTCAAAATGCACATATATATACACAAATATATACGTAAAAACGTTGTTTTTATGGGTCGTATATCTTTACGCACATCCAAAAATAAGAACAAGATAAAAAATAAAAAAAAAACGGGATGATTTCTAAACCCCGTCAATTTTAACGAATGGCAAAAAATGTCGAATCTAAGAGAGGTGAAACATAAGAAACTAATCTCTAAACGATACGTTAAAAGAACGATTACAAAAGTGTTTTCGATATCGAAAATAAAACAAACAAACAAAAACCAAGTTGATTAATTAAGGGGATTAAGAATTAAAACATGATGAATTTCCCTGTGGAGTTTCAGAAAATAAGAAACTCTCAAAGGGAGTGTAAAGAAGATTAAGGAAGAAAATGGAGATATAGAAATGGAAAGGGGAGTTTTAATTGTACCCACAAATTAAACGTATTTATAGGTTGCTAATATTCGGAGACAAATAAATTCGGTCGATTTGTATTTCTTATTTCTTAAAATAGCAAGATTCTAGTTTCAGTATTCTATTATATTTCGAATAAAAATCTGTTGTCCCAAAATTTACTGTCTCTTTCTTGTGCCATTGATTGGGTTATATCTCCAATTTCTTCCATAATCTTCTCACAAGTGTCTTATTTTTTTGAAAGGACAAAATGCGTAAATAAAACATTATTTTTGAGGTTTACGACATGATATCTCAGATATTTAAAGAACTTAATAACTATCTTTCATCATAAATACACGATCCACCAAAATATATGAGTTGTCACTCTAGTTTTGTTTTAGAAACACTTAAATGACATCCACTTACACAAGATCAAGCTCGCACAGAAGGTCCCTTTGACCGAAGTTTGACCCGATATTTTTTTATTCATTATGATATGCCAAGTGAAATAGTACGAGTTCCTATATACATACATGAGAGAGGGACCGATGCGATGGGACGCCTCGGAGGGTGACGTCTACCCTTTTTATGCAATATGTATAGGTCGTATGCAAGCAAGGACAACTAGCCTACACTCGAGTCAAATATATGTGTGTGTAGAGGTGAGTTCATACTAGAACAACATCTATTTAAGAAAACACGAGAACAACCGAGTACATACAAAATCATATATGATTCACGTATAAAATCATATATGATTCAAGGGACTATGTGGGACATCGCTCGCGTCCGATTTTTTCGGGTTAGTGTAAAATCACATATGATTTTGTACATGATCTGTTGTTTTTTGTTGTTTTCTTAAATAGTTAGCGTTCTCGTTTGAACCTTCTTCTATGTATGGATGGTTTTCAAGCATGTTTATAATGATTATTTGAGCATTCTGTGTTAAATTTTTTTTTTTGTTGCTAAAAGCCTTAAACATGCTAAATGTATTAAATATTTCATGAAAAGAGTTATGCATTGATGTTATCTGTGTGGGGGTGAAGTATATATAAGGACACAGATACTCCGTTAGTGACAAGGTGGGAATTGATGCAAGGAGTCAAAAGAGATGTACCAAAAGGGGGGGGGGGGGGGGGGGGGGGGGGGGGGGCGCTTACGAACTTGATTAGTACACCATTAACAAGTTAAATTTCATCACGAGATCTCCTCGATTTTTCACATTCAAAACTTGGATATATAACTCTTGTGAGATTCATACATCAACAAGATTGATTCTACATGATAGTTATCTTTACATGTGGTTTAAATGTTGACAGATATTCTATGAATAACCTTCAAATGTATTATTTGACTCACTAAGCGTTAAGCTGACTAACAGTACAGAAGGTTCTAAATGGCGTGAGGTGTGACGTGGCAGCGAAACCAAGCCTCAAGCCTTAGGAGTCACGGCTCCGACATCTCTCAATGCGTAACTTGTGGCGGCAAATCATTATATCACACACACACACACACACACACATATATATATATATATAGAGGCAGGTTCAAACGAGAAGCTAAACATTTTGCAAAAATGCGAGAAGTGTTTAATCATATATGATTAAACACATGTTATATTGGCAATACATAGACGTTTAATCATATATGATTAAACACACCTACATGACGTGTAATCATATATAATATCACACTTCACGTCTTCTCGCAAAATGTTTACCTTCTCGCATGATTCTTCCTATATATATATATATATATATTAAAACATAACAAGAGATTAAAAATGTAAGAAAAATCAAATATCGAGTTCCAGAAAACCGCGTATTAGGTTATGACATGCCACAGGTTTAACGTAACGTCAGACACAAACCTTGACCATAATGCATCATGGTAAGATTGATTAAAAAATGAGACTCTATAAATATATAATATTTAGATAAATGATTAAAAATGAAAAAGAATTTTCTTAAATAATTGATACATGGAAAAGAAGTTGACTTATTATTATATAATAAATAAGAATCAATTACAGTTAATAAAATTAAACTACCAAATCCACCCTCAATGTGGAAGCATATCTACCAAAGTCAATCTTCTTGGAAACCTGGGAGGCAACCTTAGAATCATAGCATCTTGTATCTGAATTGGTAAATGTGTTGCTACAATTACTATTCCACCCTGGCTCCTATGGTCTGCAATCATCTGCTCCAAAAGCTTCACACCTTCATCATCCAAAGCAACTGAAGGTTCATCAAGCAGCCAAATTGGTCTATCCATGGCCATCACTCTCGCAAGCTGCAATCTTTTTCTTTGACCCATCGAAAGCATCCGAGCCTTCTCATTGGCCAACCGACCCAGCCCCATGAACTCCAGAGCCGGTAAAGATTTGCCTTGCTTATATTCAAGAACTTCGAACCACTGAACGTTATCCAGAACTGTGAAGTTGCTTTTTATGGCTTCTTTCAATGAGAGCCAGTTGAGTTGAAGTTTGTATTGGTGGAAAACTCCGGATTCGGTTATGTCGTGTCCGTTCCATAGGATCTCACCGGCTGACGGTTTAGAGAATCCAGCGAGCATGCGTAAGAACGTGGACTTGCCTGATCCGTTTGCACCTGTGAGTACAAGGGCCCCACCATCGTGAATCGATATGTTTGTATGACGTAAGATTTGTTGGGCGTTTCTCATGCAAGAAACATTGTTTAGAAGCAGCCGAGGAAGTGGGGGTCTGCGTAAAGACATCGGGGGTACTTCGAGAGTCTGAAATTGGTCTTAGAGTGGATCATGCAACCAAACTATGACCTGAATTTAAAGAATCAAATAACATTATACAAGTCGATTAACCAAATTAATACGCTTTGTAAACGTAAACCAAATGAACCTGGTATATCCCACTCGAAAGTAGGAATGGGGGCGGGATGTACACAGTCCTGTCCTCTGCCCCAAAGAGTAGAGAGAAAGTTTCCCAGTTTGTGCGAAAGTGTGAACGGAAAAAAGAGAATAACCAAATAAAACGAGCCTAGTATATATCCCACACGAAAGTGGGGTTGGAGGAAGGGGCAGAGGAAGATGTAGGCAGACCCGACCTCTACGGCTTTACCCTAAAGACTAGATTGGTTATTTCCGTGTTGACACCTGGCTACTGAAATTTGTGTGAAAAGAACTGAAGAATCAAGACTAGTAAATAGAAAGCAACAGAAAAAAAGTAGAAAAAATAGGCACATTGAAACATAAAAAAAGTAAGAAAAATCACACATCCCTCCATCTATTGAAGGATTCTTATACCCTATTTGCAGCTCCCTAACCCACCATGACCCACCCAACCTCTCTCAGGGCCTGTTTGTTAGCAGCTTAATGAGCTTAATAAGACTCACAACTTATTTGGTTAGCTATACATGACTGTTTGGCAGTAGCTTACTGATAGACAAAGTGGCCTATTCAGTAAGCTTCTAGGGGGGGTGCTTTATACAGAAAGCCAAAGTTTTTTACAAACTTGCCCCTCCCAATTACAAAACATACTCCTTCCATCTACAAAAAAATCCTCCCAAACAAAAATCTTCCCAATTTATACAGACGGATTAATCCACACAGACAACTTTATCTATACATGACTTAATAGAAAACCAACCAAATGGCCCCTTACTCGTTTCTTCTCATCCACACTGGCTACACGGCCCTACACCTAGTCTACTACCCTAGTCCTGAAAATTAATATGCAATGGAAGTGAGCTACTCTTTTATGATTTTCTTGATTCTCCACAAACCAGGGTTTTGATCAAGCAGGGCAGCAGGCTGTTCATTCTGTGCAATGAAGAAGGATTGTAGTAGATCATTTGTTGATCACTGATCCAACCTAATAGCTTATATGCATAATTCAAGTTTTGTACATACTCTTTGGTACCAACTACCAACAATTATTTCTCTATAATGTACACATACTGAATTTCAGAAAGAAAAAACAAAACTTTATACTTAATGGGATCCATCAGGTTACACAGAGATGCAATTTGTAATACTTGCATATAGATTGGCCTACCTAAAATTAAATTAATTAAATGATTTCCAACACAAGATAAGTGTTATAAAAACCAAACCTTTCAACAGTGGATAACTATCCTACCTTTTATCCGGGGGAAGACAGGATGTTTTTTCCGGTGCAGGCTTATAGAGGTAGGGCCTGTAGGGTCCACAAAAGTGGGCCACGGGGCCTTGGGTCCCCGCCAATAAACCTTTTATCCTACCTTTTATTTCTCCATTGGCTTACCTCCTTTCGTTCGTTACTCTCTTTGAATAAATTACATTATGAATGGATGTATTTTTATGAAACAATCACAGAACATATGCCTACGGATAAACAGGAAGTGAAGGCGCTAATATAATTAGTCTTACAAAATCTTAAGATGAGAAATTCAGAACTCACATCCTCTCGACCCATGGTAAGGTAGCTTATTTTTATAAGCCAACTTTTTTAAAAGCTACTTCAGCTGGCTTATTGAGAGTTCTTTTCACTTCTTTTCCAATTATGCCCCTTGTAATGTACATAAATTCCCTTTTTATTTTCCTTTTTATGTCATTTTACATTGTCATCTAGCTTCTCAGTTAGATTTTACCAAACACGACTAGTTTATCAGCTAGCTTACTGAACAAAGTAAGAGGATACAAGCTTGGAAGAAATCCCTATCCGTAAAACCTAACAAGATGACAAGAGGAGGCAATGGCAACAAATTTGGCTCGAACGTCGACATACTGTACGCCTTTTAGTGCATAAAAAATTGATTTTTAAATGTCACAAACTAGCCATATATAGAATTATATTAGTTGCTTTTATGACAGGAAAATGTGCCAAAAGAACTGACACATTTTTTTTTGGAGATTCGTTACTATGAATGGAACCCATTGAATCATTCATACTATTCGGGTTTTCTTTATTTCTAATGAACTAACAATTGACAAGAAGTAACTATGTCAACAGTCAATAACAGCGTTACATGAAGAAAGAATGATCGAACAATCTAACCAATTGTAACACCAACAATGTCTATTACAATTAGCATCATAACATCTTCAAATAGAAATAAACAACACTAAAGCACTCGAATGAAGAAAAACATAGATCATGCACATTCTAATTTAATACTAGATTGGTAATGTATTCATTCTACAGTTAGTAACAAAAGGTACTCTGAAACCCAAATGTCAAATGTCAAGGTATTCTCAGCAAGGACATGGTGCATACACACTGAACACACACAACGTTAAGGAATAACAAAAGGAGGATCCAACAAAAAGGTCAATTACTGTCTACACAATGGCAAACACAGAAGAGTGGTAGGATTTGTAACCCTTATACCAAGATAAATGACAGACCATCTTAAACGCAATACCTATGAATCATCTTGTGCTCAATAAGTTTCGGTGCACCGATTACAGAATAGGTTTTCTATTGATGAGTAATCTAACTTTTTGACATGGAAAATGTTTAAGGACCCGTCAACACCAAAAACTCTCATTGGAAACTTTTATCGAACACTTGGTGTTCATTAATTTAACACAAGAAACCAAGTAACCGACCACAAACGTAGTTGAATCAAAGAAATTTAAGAGAAGAAGTCGAAGAGTCTACAACAAACAAGAAGTATGTTAGGGCAAGATTCGAACCTTGTGGCTGAATTCTTCACAGCAGAAGACAACTCTTTGTTCTGAATGGCACATAATACGATTCAGTGATATTTAAAATGTAACCAACCCCTTACTCGGTAACTTGTATCGTTCAGATTTCAGATGCAATAACCTTCATTTCAACCATTTCACACCCCCATTTAAGGACCTTTTATGTCTATTGTGTTTTTTACCTCATAATTTTTGAAAATGGCAATCGAATAAAGTTGTTTCATTTTGTTACAGTTTTCAACTAGTATGAGAACCGGACGTTGTGCGGTAGTGTAAGGATTTTTGGTACTAATGTGTAAATTGTACATATAAAAAAATTATAAATATTAAATATAACAATCAATAAATCATATTCAAATAATTAATTTGTAAAAAGTATACTCGATCACTTGCCTATGTTCCAACTTCCAACTACTATTCCCATGCCAACATCCACAAATTGTATACATTCACCTTTCTTTGATAATGTTACTTTACTCCCTCTCCAGTTAACAGTGACATTGAAGAGCATAACAACCCACGAATTTCCAGAAATCATGGCAATAGCAGCATCAAGTATGAAACTACCAATATAGCAAATTAGCAACTAATTACGCACAACTAAACAAAGATTCAAAAGTAACCCAAGACTGAAGAGTAACAATTTTTACATCAGTCCAACCAACGTTATACATGAATTGGAATGCCAACATATGAAATTTTATCTTTTATTTAAGTGACCAAAAATAAGCTTGCCTTCGGAAGGATGTTCAATTCCTGAATCCACAATAGCACGAAGCAGCTCTGGCTTTAGAAGGAACTCTCTGAATCCAGAGCTATAAATTCCAACGTACCCCTTGCATTCAAAAATCAATTTTGGTATGCTATCATACTTCAGGACCTATAAAGGAACAAATGCAACAGCCGAGAGGATTTTTTAGGTATAAATAGATACATCTATACACCATATTAAATCAATGGTTCCAACTCAATTAAAATTGTTAATGAGTACAGTAGCCAAACATCACATATATCAAAATGAATTAATTTACATCAACACCGATTTAAGGCTATAACCTTTTTAATGGTGTCCTAGGCTATGCCTAGACTAATCCATTAGCAAATTATGTCTGTAAGACATCATCCTTAATTAAACCTCAGTGGACACAATTGTTGTATATGCCTGAATTCGAACCCTGGGCAGATGGGATAAATTAAAATACCAATTAGTTGGTTCAGAAACCGGAATTTTATATAATAATTAAAATACAATGTATACTAATTAACAAATCTAAAATTTATAATTATTCATACAAATAAAACCACATTTTACCTGAATTTTGTAAATTATTTGTATTTTTTTAAATTAAAGAAAATTTAGTAGGTGTTAAAAAGAGAGCTCTTGGTGTTGGACACCTAAAGAAATTTATGAACTTGGTCCACGGTTGTGCCAGCGCTCTACTCACCTACATCCAAACCCACAAAACAGATTAACTATTAACTATTAACCGATTAGATAATAATATTAAAAAGTGCAAACCTTAACCTACTCAATTGCCAAGTGCCCTTTGTTTTTTCCTCTAAATCCACATATTCTCCTTGAGGATTATCATTTAAATGGCTATCTCCCATTTTATCATATGAAGATAATACTTCAGCAAGGGCACCACCATCTGCTTAACGATCTCGAGAGACACGCTCCACACAGACATTTGAGGCAGGTCCAGCATAAGATACTAAAAACTACACATGAAATACAACGTCTATTAGCCTTTTAATCAAAACCATGATTTTCAATTTGCCAACAAAAACAACATCATTAATGCAATACTAACATATAAGCAGAAGCAATTAGCAAACAAATTTATTCATATAGGGACATAATCAAATAAGATGCATTGTTTCACGAAACATACAACAAAAACTATACCTAAAAATGTTCAGCATTAAGAAACACATACATGTGTATCGAAACAAATAGCCCCTATTCATATAATGCTTATTGAGTTAAAACTACCTTCTCTGTTAGCTTAGATAAAGAATCACCAAGAAGCAATTCAGTTGGAGATAAGCTCAGTATCTTAGCCTCAATCCCAGTTCTTAATAAGTTATCATAAACCTCCATAAATAACATCTCCCATTGAAATTTCAACAGCCACAATCCCAATTTTCACATCTATCCCACTTTTCTCACCAACAGTCTCCTTATCAACAACACTTTGTGTACAATGCTGATAAGCCATGGTAAAATGTATCCAATTTATTGGAACCGTGAGCCTTAATGGTTGTGGTCTCGGTCTGTTTAACAACACCCACCGTGTACCCTGCACTTACCAGCCTCCTCACATGGAAGTTCTATCGGAAAGTGGGTATACAGGATGTCAAGAAATTGTGATCCATATGTGCATAAATTGTGATCTAATGGCGTGCAATGTGTTAGATTCACTACTACAGAAAAGGGCTTTTTACACGGTTTTGGTGGATTTAATCCCAAAACCCAAGATGAATATATAAAATCTTTCAGAAACTCTCAATCTCGCAATCCTGAATTTCACAAACAATTTGTGAATTTGAAGTCCTGCAAGAGGTGGTACAATCTAGTACATACCTGTCATTTAACATGGGTAAATTGGTCCCAATCTTATGTTGACCCATGATTCTAAAGAAAATGGATTTATGTTGCAGTTGATTGTCACCAGAGCTGTTTAAGAGTGGGCATGTCTGCTTCAAGTTTGCTTCTTCTTTTTTTGTCTCTTGACCTGATACCAAAACACCAAGATTAGTCTTCATGAATCATGACCATAACAAACAAAGAAGAAAGAAGTAAAAAAACACTAATATAGGAAACCTCGATAGAATCCCATCATAAGTAAAAAAGAAAGAGTACGCTACTGATAGATGCTGAGAAAGAGACGAACACAACAACAACATAATCAAATGGAGCATTCAAAATGAAATGTACAAAATCCTAATATCAAATAGAATTAGAGAAGTCAAGAAAAGCAATGGGTTTTGGAAAATTGGGAAGCTTTTCAAGAAGAAGAGAGAGAAAGAAGGTTGTAGTGAGAGAAACAAATGTGGGTTTAATCAGAAAGATGAAGTGTGGGTGTATGATTGTGTGATGGATGTGTCAAGATCTAGGTCTGTTAGTAGCTTTAAGGATTGTAATTTTGACCATGAGGTGGGTTGTATGGCTTGTTTAAGCGCAAAAGTCTCGGGTTTTAATGAATCCGAGTGCAGAAAGAGTGGATGTAGAGATGGATTGATGGATTTCGAATGCGGGTTTCCAGCAAAAGAAACCGATTTATGTCGAAGGATGATGACGATTCGGAGTTTATCTATTTGAAGCTTGACTTATCAGATAACAACAGAGCACTTTGTTATGAAGACACCAGATTTAATTAGATCATCATCATGTATAATTACAGTGAATGAAAGAGGGATAAGGAAGGTGAAGAACAACCATATGAAGGCTTTGAAATGGATTTTTAATCATTTTTGGGAAGAACAAAGGAGACTAAACCAAAAACGGAGAGCAACATAGTCAACTACATATATGATGAACCAAATTTGGATGAACAGCCTGATTTAACCAATAAACTACCAGAAACTTGAATTCATCAGTTTGACCATAAAAAATAAGAGAAATCAAATTGTAGCTCTGATATAAAATCGATGATATAAACAAAGAACCGGAAATCAAACAATACCGTGATTAGGAAAGACAACAAACCTTAATACCAAAAATCAATTTTGGTAGATGGAGTGAGCAGGCGGTCAGGCGACTTTGAGTATCTGATCCACTGGAGCCATTTTGGTGAACTGAAGGCGTGACTCAAAAACCCTATATTAAGCGATTGGGAGATGGAGAAGAGGGGAACGGTCGTTTAAACGGAAATCTGAAAAATCAATATCGAATTGGAGAAGCTGAGCGATGGAGATATCCGAAAATGAGAAGGCACTTTAGTCGGTTATGGTAGAGGAGAAGACAGGGGATAAAAAATAGTAGAAATTTGAGGAAAAACTGAGTGAAGGAGATAAAAGAGAAAGGGGATCTTTGGCCTAAGGAGAGGCCACGTAATTGGACATGGTTTCTCTTTTAATCTATATATATATATATAGATTATTTGTAAGTTTTAACTGTGAATTTACATTTTTATCCCTTAATAATTAGATATTTGTATATTTATTTATAGGTTTTTTGATTTTGTATTCACCAAATTATATCCTTAAATATTTAACTAATAACAATACAATTTTAATGACAAATTGGACAACAAATTATAGGTGAATTACCTTTCACTAGTTCAAAAAACAATCCAGTAATTACGATGTAATAATGTTACTTTCATTCTTTTGTATGCTTCCTATATTGACCTTGATATATTGTAACAAACTAACTACTATCCCTAAGATGTAAATACCACAAAAACCCATAGAAAACAAGAAAAATGTAACACCCGTAATTTTCGGTAAGTAAATGTCACCCGGACATTTCTGCGACTTGTAAACAGTGGGGTTTTGTTGGAAAATGTATTGTTTAAAGTCCCTTGGAGTATCGGGAGTTTTGGCAGTGAAAAGTCCAGTTTCGGGGCTCCGGAAAGGTACCACGACAATGCCCAACGACTATGACGAGTCACAGTCGCACTGTCATAGTCGCATGGGGTGTACCGTGAGCTGGTACATACCAGCAACTATTGTAACACCCCGATTTACGAAAGGTATCATTTCAAGTTTATACCAAAACCGATGTATTAAGGAAAAATAAGATATTTTATTTTGGACTTGAATCCTAGATTTTATAGTCTTGATATATGAATGATTCAATTACGAGTCCAACGGTTCTTTCCGGAGCGAAAACGGAGCTATAACGAAGAAGTTATGACCAAAACAGTGCTCGGGCATATTTTGGTCGGAAGTACCACAGCTCGCGGCCACTCCCATCGCTCACGCCCGCGCAAAATATTGAGCGCGCCCGCGAGCATCTGCGCTGTGAATTTCACTTAAATCCGACTTTTCTCTCATTTCTTCATAACTTTTGATCCACAACTCCGATTTGGGTGATTCAAGTTGCTAAGGTTTCGTTTTTGAGAGTTCTTCAGGGATCTAGAAAGAGATTAGAAGTCTATTGAAGTATACTATAGTATTTTGTGATGGTAAGTTTCTCATCTCTCTCTATTAATCTTCTTCACCAAAGTTTTCTTGGTTTTCATCCACCCTTTGTTCTCCCTTTCATAGATTGAAGGTTTGTAATCATTTTGGTGAACTAGAGGTGTTTTGATTGGTGGATTCAAGTTTGGATCAAGGTAAACTTCTATTATCTTCATTTATAGAAGTTAAGGTTTCGGTATCAGTTGAGGTATTCATGTATAAGGTTGGGAAACGATTCTTTGTGGTTGATTATGTATAATTATGGTTGGAACCTTGTGGATCTAGGTTTTGGAAGATTTGGTTTGAAGAACCAAGTTTCTTCAAAGAAAGCTCTAAGTGGGTAAATACTAAATTTAGCCTAAATCTAGTAAGGTGAGTTTACTAAACTTTTGTCAAAACTAGATACACATCATATTTGCTTAATTGTTGTTATTATCACATATTTGCTCAAAATGGTCATTTTTACGGGTTCAAGTATTTAATGATATTTACATGAGATTATGTGAGAAATATGATATAGAAGTATCATCCCATGATTTATTCTATTTCGTGGAATTATTTGGGGTTTCCATTATGTGTAAACAGTATGGGTATTTTGACATGTTTAATGAGTATATGTTTGGATAATATGATGATTTCCAATTGGAATACTCTCTTGGTGATATTGTATCTACAACGTGGGTATGTGGATAATTAAGTCTTATGTTGGACTCATGCTATTAGGAGGGTGATATTGTACCCATGATTGGTATTGAATTACATTTGGTTGAAATATACCTAAGGACCTCCTATTTGCATAATGTGGACGAACCGAGTCTGTGATTCACTATTGGAATGTAGGTGGGTGACATTTGGGGAAATTCCTGAGCGGTAGTCCCTTATGTGCCTAGACCTCCGCCGTCGGGGAATTTCCTGAGTGGTAGTCCTCGATGCGTGTCGGGCCTTTGGGTTGCCACGGTAATTGGCTTCAAGGTGCATTGCCTCTTTGGGTGAACCGACTTGGAGATATGGGTCGCTCCCGTTGACTCCACGTGATTAAATGATTAACTGCGGATAAGAACTGTAACTGTTTCTGACATGTTTTTACTTGTGCAACTCACTAGGCTTTTTGGCCTAACACTTGTTTGGTGTCGATGTGTATCTCAGGTTTTAGCGGCACCGGTTCTAAGCGGGCATAGTGCTTGGGTGAGAGATTTGGGAATATTGCATTTGGACTTACTTTTGGTAGGAGAACCTTTAGGTCTATAAATGACACCCTTATTTGTAATCTCTTTTCTAGTTATAGATGATATTCCCAAATTCTAGTTTCTAATCAAGATTAATCAAACAAACAAGATTAACAAAAACAATTACCTGTTTGATTTCAATTCAATTCCAAGATTACACTTTCTCTCTCTACAACTCTCTCTCTCTCTCTCTAGATTTTCTCTCTCTAAAATAAAACTGAATTATGATTCAATTAAGTTTTTTTTTCTTCTTCTTACTAATTACAAAGGAAAGTAAACTATTTATACTTACAACAAATACAAGGAAACTAAAATACAATACAAAAATGTTGACTTTTATTACAAAAGACTTTGACTTTCATGAGATTTGACTTTCTCAGCTTTGACTTCTTGAACTTTGACCTTCAGTCTTCTTGATCTTGTATCCAACATATTTATGCTCTAACAATCTTCCCCTTTGGATTCAAGATCACTGTTGAAAGATCTAGTAATTCAGTCTTCACTTTAAACTCTGTCAGTACAAACTTCCCTTTTTCTTTGATGGTATTCTTTCCAAAACTGTCTTCAAATGATTAACAATTTCCCCAAAATTTTCACAACATACTTTCAGACTTTGGAAAGAAATTATCTTCAAAATCAGCTCGAATTGCTTTAGCAAATAATCTTCAAAGAAAATTTCCTCAAAATCTTCAGAAATTCTTTGATCTTCTTCAAACCTTTACTTTGAACTTTTCTGACTTGGACATTTCTGAAAATCCTCTCTCAAAAACTTTATCATTTCTTGATATCATCTCTTTCAAACTTTAAAACTTTAACATTTCTTGATATCATCTCCCCCTTTTTGATGATTTGAGCATCGATATCATCAAAACTTTCTCCAAGAAATGTCTTTGACCAATATGATATGTCAAACTGAGCCTCTGATTCTGTGATCCATAACCAAGTATTCATCTAGATCTTTGCAAATCCAGACAAAATAAGAACAGGTAACTCCTTAATCAACAGATGAATCAGTTAAAATGCCTGTCAATAACACGAAGTCACTGTGTGTAACGAATACACAATATAAAGGAGCTTTTTGATGTTCACTCCCCCAGGGCTTCCATCCAATCATCGAAATACCACAAAGGAAATTTCTATGAATGTTATGACAAAGAAACAAATTCTTTGTGTGTTCATGCAAGTGTAGAAAGAATTAAGCACGAAACATTGCTTTTTAAGGCTCAACATTGTGTAAACCACTGAGACAACAGTAGATAAACACAGACTCTAAGTGCATGATTGAAGTGCGAAGGTGGGGCAGACTTCCTTCTTTTTCAATATCCAGATTTTCCAAATGAAAACCAGATAGATTATATGCTGCGTCCCCAGAAAAATATGAAACACTTTCTTTTCGAGAAGAAAATGAGTGGCTTGTGGGGTTTAGTCAAGAGTTGGCATGGGCTATTTGCCTGTTTCAATAATGCTCACCAAAGAATTGTGAAACGCTAGTAATGTGGCTGCCCGGCTCAGAAAGTAGTTGGTGCAGAGTTTGATATTCTTTTATCTGATCTCACACCCTCTTTCTTTTAATCATTTATCTCACATCTAACCAAAATTTCTTTTCCATTTTACCTCATCACACAACCCACACTCATTTCTTTTAGACTCCTCACACTCAATCTCTATGGATTAACTTCTTGGGTAGAAATCACTGGTTAACGTGATTTCATAGAAGTTTAGTTAATTCCTAGCACAAAGAACCCATATAATCCTATGAAAACATATGTTGCTCAAATGGTTTAACTTTATCAGTTAAAGCTCAATAATACAAATGTCAGATGAATGTATGCTCAAAATATAATCATGAAGATATGAGCATTTTTAAACATTGAAGTATTTTCAAACAAGTATATTGAATGAATGAACATGAATGCAAAAAAAAAAAAAACTTGTTGGAAAACCTGACATCGTATGAAAATGATCAGAAATGAAATGATATAATAATCAAGGCTTATGGTTAAGAATAACGGATATTGTCTATACGAACCAAGATATAGACATTCTTGAAATGAACGTTTCAAAATGAAATATCGCTCAAAATTCTTTGACGTACAAGCGGGGTGTCTTACCATCGAAAAAATTGAGATACATTTGAAAGTATATTTGAACAAAAAGTCAAACCGGTGTGTGTGAATACTTGAAAGTATATAGAAAAGACAATACGCAAGTATTTATCTTTGGAAACACACGGTTTGTAAACATGTAAGCACAAAATAACAATGAAAACATTTAAAATCACACTTCCAAATTATAAAATCTGTTTAAAAATCGGGAAGTGGTTTGAACATTTAAGAACATGTTTTCTATATCTGAAAGTTGTCCTTCTTTCAGATACATTTGAGATTAAGATAAGAAATTTACCTTTTCGCTCAATCTTGATTCTTAGGAAATCAAGCTGTAGTCATTTAGATATGATCGTGTCAGCTTCTCTCATCATGCATAAGTCTCAAAGTCTAGTCAAAAATTTATTCACAAAGATTTATTCTAAAATAAAAGACATAAAGCAGTAAAACAATTAAAGAACGAGTTCTGATCAGAAATAATCAGAAATCATAGTCTTACTCCTTTTGATATTATAAGCTCCCCCTAAAATCATGCATCACAAAAATTTGTCAGTTAAGTAAAATGCAGAAATTAGTTAAACTCCCCCTCAAAATAATGTAGATCATCTTTAAGCTTCTCTTAATCCCCCTGAGATCATGAGCAAACAATTAAAGTGCAGATATCCTTCAAACATAAAAAAAATGATGAAAAATAACAATACTTAACTATATTAGGTAATAACTGATTATGTCTTCAGATTTAACATACCAAGCTTAGAGATAAGAAAATTAAATCTCTTTTCATCTAATGGTTTGGTAAATAAATCTGCAAGTTGATAATATGTTTTTACAAAATAGAGTTCAATTGTTCCTTTTTCTACATTATCTTTTATAAAATGATACCTGACGTCAATGTGTTTGGTTTTCGTATGCTGGACAGGATTAGCAGATATAGCGATTGCACTCTTCGAGTCACAATAGATTGGAATTTTATCAAACTTGAATCCATAGTCTCGCAGTTGTGTTTGCATCCACAAGACTTGAGAGCAGCAACTGGTAGCAGCTACGTACTCTGCTTCAGCAGTCGATGTGGAAACACATAATTGTTTCTTTGATGCCCAGCTAACGAGCTTGTCTCCAAGAAATTGAACGTGACCTGAAGTACTCTTTCTGTCCAACATGCAACTTGCATGATCTGCATCTGAATAGGCAGTCAGTTGAAACCCAGTATCCTTAGGATACCACAGACCAAGATCTGCAGTCCCCTTCAGATATCTAAAAATCCGTTTGACAGCAGCTAAATGGGATTCTTTGGGAGCAGCCTGATATCTAGAACAAAAACATGTTGAAAACATAATATCCGGTCTACTAGATGTAAGATACATTAACGATCCTATCATACCTCTATAAGTCCTAACATCAACACTTTTACCCGAAGGATCAGTGCTAATTTTAGTACCTGGTGCCATCGGGGTTCCAATTGGTTTACAATTTTCCATTTTGTACTTCCGAAGAATATCCAAAATGTACTTAGATTGGTTAATAAAAATCCCCGTAGAAAACTGTTTAACTTGTAATCCGAGAAAGAAATTCATCTCTCCCATCATACTCATTTGAAAACGTGACACCATGAGGTTAGAAAAGTTTTTGCAAAATTTTGGATTTGTAGAACCAAATATTATATCATCAACATAAATCTGAATAAGAATAATATCAGCTTTTTCTTTCTTGATGAATAAAGTGGTATCAATCTTACCTTTGGAGAAACCGGACTTGACCAAGAATTTAGATAAAACGTCATACCATGCTCGAGGTGCTTGTTTTAAACCATAGAGGGCTTTGTCCAAGATGTAGACATGATCTGGCTTATCTGGATTGATGAACCCTTCTGGTTGAGACATGTACACTTCCTCTTTAATAATGCCATTCAGAAAGGCTGTTTTCACATCCATCTGAAAGACTGTGAAATTCTTATAAGCTGTGTAGGCTAGAAACATGCGGATTGCTTCTATACGCGCTACTGGAGCATACGTCTCATCGTAGTCTATGCCTTCCTCTTGCCGGTAACCTTTGGCAACAAGTCTAGCTTTGTTCCTTATGACGATACCATCTTCATCCTTTTTATTCTTGAAAACCCATTTAGTTCTTATCACTGTTTTACCTTCTGGCTTAGGAACTAGTCTCCAAACCTTTAGGGCTTCAAACTGATTGATCTCTTCTTGCATTGCAGATACCCAGTCCGAATCAGCAAGAGCCTCAGATACTCGCGTTGGCTCAATCTTACTGAGAAATGAGTCATGCATACATTGATTAAGAGTCGCTGACCTCGTTTGAACAGGCTTGTTGAGATCTCCAATTACTTGGTGTAATGGATGCTCTTTGGTCCAGCGATGCTCATGAGGGAATAGAGTAGATACTGATTGAACATGATCATCATCTAGAAATCCACTTTCAGAATCTTCAGATTGAATAACATGAGGGGGGTCTACAGTTGAAGTCTCAGGTACAGAAGCGTCAGTTGGAACAGCAGATTGAGGCTGTTGAGTTGACAGTGTATTACACCCAACTGAAACTATTACTTCTGGCTCAACATTTGCTTGTACATCTTCAATTGTAGGAGTAACAGTAGGAATGTGAGTTTCTGACTGAACTGGGGATTCTTGTTCAGTTATGACTTCTGAAGTGACTGGATGACTGCAACTTGTGTCTTCAGACCTGTCAGTCACAACAGATTTAGATACATTAGAACCTAGAAACTCATCATAAAAGAATTCAAATAACAAATCTAAATCAGTTAAATGTGAAGTAGAAGTAGAAGCGTTATTCGAATTTGTCGCTGTAGAAACAAGTTCTAGACTGATCTGCCCAGAAGCTAATACTCCAGTAATAACGGGTTCTGAACTAGTTTGATCAGAAGCCATCTCTTCATCGAATGTGACATTAACGCTCTCAACAGCTGTCTTTGACTTCTTCAGATAAATACGATATGATACCGATGTTGAAGAATAACCAATGAAGATACCCTCGTCCGCCTTAACACTGAATTTATTCAGACTCTCTTTGTCGTTAAGCACAAAACATTTACACCCAAATATGTGAAAATACTTGATTGTTGGTGTTCTGTTGTTGATCAGGTCATATGGAGTCTTTTGAAAACGACGATGTATCATGGAACGATTTTGAGTATGGCATGCAGTCGACACAACTTCTGCCCACAAGAATAGAGGTAAGTCCGATTGGCTAAGCATAGTCCGAGCAGCCTCGACTTGCGTCCGATTTCGCCTTTCGACTACTCCATTTTGTTCAGGCGTACGAGCAGCAGAGTACTGATGTGATATCCCGACCGATTCGAGATATTCTTCAACTATCTTGTTTTTAAACTCTGTGCCGTTGTCCGTTCGAAGAAACTTGACTTGTCGCTGCATTTTCACCTGGGTCGTCTTTAATAAAGTAATGAGAACTTCCGGCGTCTCATCTTTTGATCGAAGAAATTTGACCCACGTGTATCTTGAGTAATCGTCCACAATAACCAACATGTATTTCTTTCCACCCAAACTGTGAGTTCTCATTGGACCATACAAATCCATATGTAACAATTCTAACGGAGAACTAGTGCTTGGTTCAGGCTTCGATTTATGTGCGGCTCTCTTCATCTTACCCTTTTCACATCCTGCGCATAAGTGTTCTCGTTCATATTTCAGCTCAGGAAGTCCTTTGACCAATTTCCCACGAACCAGCTTGTTGATATAACGAAAGTTCAAATGAGATAAACGTCTGTGCCAGAGCCAACTTTGTTGCGTTGAAGCTTTTGTCATCAAGCATACTTGATTGTCAATCTGTACTTTGGAAAGATTGATGGTATAGAGGTTTGTCTTTCGATGTCCACCTAAGAGTTCTGTGCCGTCTTCAGTACGAACTGAGCAACTCTTAGACTTGAAGTTGACCTCTAACCCTTTATCGCAGAATTGACCAATGCTGAATAAGTTATGCCCCAAGCCTTCAACATAACTCACCTTACTTATCGTTATGTTGTCTTGAATGATGTCACCATATCCTAAGATTGGTGAAAGCTGATCGTTTCCAAATCTGACATTTCCACTGAATTTCTCTGTATAGTTAGACAATAAAGCTTTTTGCCCAGTCATATGCTTGGAACATCCACTGTCCAAGTACCACATATGTCGGGTCTGCAAGAGAAATCAGGAGACAATAACTTTAGGTACCCATTTAAAAACGGGTCCTAACAGATTAGCACAAGATTTTGGTATCCATTTGAAAATGGACCCTCTGTTCTTTTGAAAACCTTTAAAAATATTTGATCTTCAAGAATACACATGATAAGATCCGAACCAATCAGAAGAATTATGAGAGTAAGCAAAATCATTTCTCCGATAATGATAAGATGTAGTAGAAATAGGAGATAATTGAATCAATTGCTTTATTGAATATCGCTTGTAAGAAGTTACAAGGTTTTGTTTATTTGAAGCAAATTGATCAACTACATCAGTATCACTACTAACTGATCTATTACAAGAATTATCAGAAACTGATTCATCTTTCTCATCACCCTTCCTTTTTGGTCGCCATTCAGTTCGAGCTTTCGACCTTTTCTTGCTTACATCTGAAACAAAAGATTTAGATTTATTAGGAAAAGCAGATTTCTGAGACTGAGTTTTCTTTTGTGTACCAGTGTGTTTCTGTTTCTATAATCGCTGTTTCTTATGTTTCTTACCTTGAGAATAATAACCAGCAATTACAGAAATCGATTCACCAACTTTATTTGATGATTTAGCAGTTTTAAGAACACTTGGTAACACCTTTTCATTTATAAGACAAGTAGAATGATCAGGAAGAGAAGCATTGAAGTCAAACATATCAATTTCGTCTATGCACCCATCATCAGAATTAAGAAAATCATTTGCAGACTCAAATAAGTCATCAAAATTATCAGACGAAGTTTGAGGTGCCTTAGAAACTTTAGAACACTTTGTAGATGTAGATTGAAAAATTGTGTTCTTTAATACAGTAGAAAATACACTTTGTTGAATATCAACCAAAAGTTTTTCATCAGATAAAACATTTTCCAACTCAACTATTTTACTTTCAAGAATGAGTGGAGGAACATAAACCTTTGCAACTGCAGGTTTTGCCTTCAACTCAGAAACATAATAGCTCGCAAAATAGTCATTTGAAAGAACTTTTGGTGTTTCTGAAAGATAACTATCATTTAACTTTGCATAGTTAAATGGTAGTTGCATTTTCTTAACATTCTTTCTATTTTCAGTTTCTTTGGCCTCAACTTCTTCCGGTAATTTGGTAACAAATTTGGGTTTTAAATGAGTATGTTTACCAGCACAAGCAAGAAAATCAAAATTATATAATGCTGGTTGTTTTCTGATGGCTTTCTTTAAGTAATGGGGGTTTTTAAAACCAAGTCCCCATTTTTCCTTAACATCAACTTCTTCATCAGGTGCATTAAGAAAAATGGTTTGATCTGTTTGGTCTCTTGCGTAAAGTTTGGCTTCCAAACCATTTACCTTCTTATTCAAAAGCTTGTTCTCAACCTGCAATTTATAAACAGTTAGTGCAGATTCTTTCTTCTCAAATTCATACTTAGAAACTTTAACTTCAAAATCAGAAATCTTCTTTTAAAAACAATCTACTTGAGATTTAGAATCAGAAGCAGACTTGCGTAAAGAATCAATCAGATCTTTGTTCCCAATAACCGACTTATTGAGTTCAAATAACTTCTACTTTGTGTGTCACTCAGGGAACGCAAACTTCTACTTTGCGTGTCACACGGGGAATACAAACCTATACTTTGCTTTACTTTGCGTTTCAAATTGCAAACGCAAGACACACTTTGCGTGTCAAGTTACACCCGCAAGATAAGCTTTGCGTGTCTAGTTACACCCGTAAGATAAGCTTTGTGTGTCTAGTTACAAACGCAAACCACGATTTTGTCTTCTGAAAAATCCTTCTACTTCGCGTTTGTCATTAAGCCCGCAAAACTTAGCTTCTCGATTCTCGAAGAAACGCAAACCATAGCTTCTCGTTTCTTAAAAGAAACGCAAATCTCACTTTGAATACACCCGCAGACTTTGAATGACCCGCAAACCTCTAAAGAACTTGTACATATATTGATGAATGACCCGCAAACCTCAATGAATCAAACGCAAACCTGAAGAACAACCCGCAAACCTCTAAAGTCGAACTAAATCGCACCAACAACTCATTTAAGCCTAGAAATCTAACTAGAAACTTCAACAATTTGATCTTCTATACAACTCGAACACAAAACTATCACTAATTTTCAATAAAATACACAAAAATTACAAATTTGAATCAGATACAGTGTCAAGAACTCATGAACACGAAAACCACACAAAATTCGAAAATTCGAATTGATTACAGTGCAATTGACAAATCTTTCTATACAAACTCGATCGAATTCACTTTCCTAACAACACTTAATCGATTACGACTCCAAAAACTCACTAAAACTCAGAATCGATCTGGACTTGAAGAACACAGTACGAACATTTGTATTTCTTGATTTTTTCGATTTGGATCTGCTCTGATACCAATTGATATTCCCAAATTCTAGTTTCTAATCAAAATTAATCAAACAAACAAGATTAACACAAACAATTACCTGTTTGATTTCAATTCAATTCCAAGATTAAACTTTCTCTCTCTACAACTCTCTCTCTCTCAATAGATTTTCTCTCTCTAAAATACAACTGAATTATGATTCAATTAAGTTTTTTTTTCTTCTTCTTACTAATTACAAAGGAAAGAAAACTATTTATACTTACAACAAATACAAGGAAACTAAAATACAATACAAAAATGTTGACTTTTATTACAAAAGACTTTGACTTTAATGAAATTTGACTTTCTCAGCTTTGACTTCTTGAACTTTGACCTTCAGTCTTCTTGATCTTGTATCCAACATATTTATGCTCTAACAATAGAAATTAGATTAGTTGGTTGTTATTTATTGTCCGTTTATTTACGATTGTATTTAAACATGTTTGTGTATTTTCCCCATTTTTTAAATACCGCATGTCCGTTTTTTCGGATTTTGTTATCCCTATTTTTAGGGTGTTACAAGTTGGTATCAGAGCTCTAGTTTAAGTGAACTAGGCATGAACGTAAGATGTCTAGACTTAGACTGAGTATGCTAAGCAATGATTGTGAGATGAGTAGAATTTCTAAGATGGATTAGTCTTAGAGTCGACGAAAACTATGGTTATCAAGCGTTGTGGCGATGGTAACGAGAACCTTTATGTATTATATGTTCATAATCTCACCTAGCTAATGTTATTATGAAGATATTTATACGTGATGGTACTTAAAATGCCGTTACTGTGACAATTGGTAAGGTAGTAGTACGTTCTCTTGTGCTTGGTTTTCTAATGTTATGATATTTGTAGACGTAATAGCACGTTTCCTTCGTGTTCAATTCAGTTAATCTCCTTCTTATTCATCCTCTTGCTTGTATGAACTGCCTTGGTATGTCGACCGTTGGAGTAATAAGAAAGTTTCTGAATGGGTAACTATTAGAAAAAGTTGATGATTTTATTATTCGTTACTTGGAGTAACGGTAAGTATGGTGATTGCATTAAGTGGACAGTTTCGAGTCGGATTAATTGGTTGGATTAGAACCATAGACTTTTTGAATCGATGTATTCGAGGAGAAATTGTAAGGTGAACCTATGAAGTCCGTGGTTTTGCCTTAAGATGTTGAGCATCTGGAGGACGATAGTGTAACCATGGAAATCGAGGAGCGTGGGTTCAAGTTGATTTGTTAAAACGGTGTACATGCCAAAATGGTTATTTTAAAATGTTTTACATGAAATGGTTAACTACTGATAAGTTCTGAGTATTTTGAAGTAAAAATGTATTTTACTTGGTATTTGTCAAAGTGTGAGTATTTTAATGAGTTTTCATATTTGATATACTTGGCTTATTTTAGTTCCATAAAATACTCATATTTGGAATTTGGACATCTTGATAAGTAATAGCATGATTATAGCATTTTGGGGATTTTGTACAAATAGAGTCCATTTCATGACTTATGCATCTTGGTAATCTTGGTACAAATGAAGTCTATTACATGTTATATGCATTTTGGCGTATTTGCATTCATAAACCCTTTTGAAGCTCTTTGGTCCCATTATGTATTGAGTTTTGGGGTTAATCTCGTCTTTGAGGTTTCTGTCTTCGTAAACGTTGTTTAAAGACATTTCATTATTTGGGGGACTGATAATTGTTGGTCAAACGGATTTTGAGCATTTTAGCTCTCGGTGTCGACTTAAAGAGTATTGAGGACATTTGTCCGGTTTTAATGGCTCGATGTAGAATCCAATTTATGATGTACATCTTAATGCATTTCATTGCATATTTATAATCATTACAGGCTCGAGTGTTTTTGTCGTTCATGTGTAGTCGCGTATTTTTTTAGATTGTGTTGCATTGGATCCATAGGCACGTAAGTCAGTCTTATTTGATGGTCAATTGGGTGGTACGGGGTTGGACTCCGGGACTCATGTTTTATGAACAAAACTTGACAAGTATGCTCTAGGAGGAGGTATTATTGGGGAGGTGTAGTCTCCGGGTGTGCCAGGTCTTTCGGGTGTCCTTTGTGGCATCAAGGTACCTAGTCTCTTTGGATGAAACTTGTCAAGGATTCAGAGGGACACTTGGACTTTTATGTCGCTAGGTGTCATACGATGAACGTTGTAGGAGTGGCATACTTCGTGCTCTTCCGCTCTCAACGGATACGGGTATTCCCCGTTGTCGGCCGCTATAATTTGGATATTTAATTGTCCATTTGATGCATACAATTTTATAAACCGTTAGAAAATGCATGTCATTGAACTAGGAGTCGTTTTGGAAACATTAAGAGAAGGAGTTCATTTGGAAAACATTTTGTTGCAATCAATGAGAAGTTTTGGTTATTTTGAAATGTTTAGTTTTATGAACATGTCGAGACATCCATTTTGGAATCTTTGAGTATTTTGGTAAATAAATCATGTAGAGATGTTTCCTCGATGATTTTACATATATAATTGGAGTTCAATTGACGTAAGTGTCATTTTGTATATTTGATCTTATAAACCTTTTTCAGAAAACACATAATATTGTGTTATGAGGCATTTTGAAAATATAAGAGTATGAGTTCATTTGAAAAATGGTTTGTCTCAATCATCAATGAGATTTTAGTTAATTATACTTTTGGTCATGTTTGCATAATAATTGGTCAAACGTGTTTCAATATTTGTATCGACTTTCATTGGGTATTTATGTAAACTGTTGGGTCGTTTGATCGGTTTTAGCTAAATGGAGTTTTGAAGAAATTTGTCCGGTTTAAAAACAGTGGTATTGTTTCCCTTTGAGTCTAGTGGGAGCAGTTCAGTTGCACATATCATTTATGCATATCTTACTGGAAATTTCTGTCATGGCACCCTTATTTGTAATCTCTTTTCTGGTTATAGAAATTAGATTAGTTGGTTGTTATTTATTGTCCATTTATTTACAATTGTATTTAAACAGGTTTGTGTATTTTCCCCATTTTTGGGAGGCTCTTGCTTTGGCGATTTTAAATACCGCATGTCCGTTTTTTCGGATTTTGTTATCCCTATTTTTAGGGTGTTACAACTATGACCAGTGACATTGCCCAGGGCAATGTCGCACAAGGGTGCAGGTTGCTGTTAAGACGGGATTGTGCAGGTTGCTGTTAAGACGGGATTTTCAGCCTTTGTCTCATTTCCTCTCATCCATACTTCTCCTATTCTCTCCCAAATCGTTTTCCTTCTTCCCCTTCAAACTCTAACTTACCTTTGGCTCAAATCCTTGCATTTTATGGGGAGAAAACACCATCAAGTGGTAGAATGGAAAGCTATGATCAAGGATTCACCATCTCCATCTTCATCTTCATCCTCTAGCTCATTTTTGGGTTTTCTAGGTTTTCATCAAAACCTAAGTGGTAAGTTAATCCCTTCCATTTCTAAACCCTAATATAAGTTGTAAATGCTCATTTAATGATTTCCTAAGTATTATGTTTCTCCATTTTTGGGTTGGAAGATTTTGGAGGAGTGAGGTCAAAATTAGGGTTTTGGGTATAAGTTGAGGTTTTGATGTAAAATGTTTGGGAAATGTTTCTGTTGGTCCCAAATAGCAGTAAGTAAACAAGAAAAGTATTGTAGAAGGGGGGGGGGGTTGAATACAATACACACAGTTTTTCACTTAATTTAATTCTTATTGATTTGAAATCAAGAATTACACATAGAAAACTTTGATTGTTACGGAAGAGAACAGATGAATCTGTTCAAACAATCTTACACACAGAGAATGAAGAACATTGAAAAACACATAGAAAACAATGAGCTCCTTAGAGAGAGAATTGCCAGGCACTTAGAGACTTTGAAGGCTTGTTGAGATGGGTGATTTTCCATGTTGAACCATCCTTTATATTTATAGTGCTGTATGCATTAAATGCAAAGGACACTTGTCATCTTGGTATTGGATACCAAATATCTTCTTGCAGTAATAAGATCTTGATGTGAAGCAAAGTCGGATGCGTATCTTGTTTTTGATATTTTGGAGAAGGTCTCCATCAATGCAAGATATCACAAATATACTTTGTCAGAAAAGTACAATGTGTAATAAAGATCTTCATGCTTTGATGATTGAGAAATCTTCATGCTTTGAAGATTAAGAATCTTCGGCTCCTGAAGATTGAGAAATCTTTGGCTTTTCTCCGAATAGGTCTTCGGCTACCGAAGAGGTCTTCGGCTCCTGAAGATGTCTTCGGCTCCTGAAGAGGTCTTCGGCTCCCGAAGACTGAGAGGTCTTCGACTCCTGAAGATTGAGAGGTCTGCACCATCCTGGCCAATGGTGTTGATAAAGTAGGCATACTTGGCTTTAGGCTGAGGAGTCTATCTTCAATCCGCTTTGAGAGATATTCTCCTTCTTTGTTTTCTTCGGCTGATCTTCGACTTCACCGAACATTTGTATAGAAACCAAGCTGCTAAAAGAACCTTAAGATATTCTAAGTATGATGATATAAAATGGAAGATCGGGAGGTCATCTTCAAATCTTAAGATGACCCAACAATCTCCCCCTATTTGAGGATGACATCCTATACTTAGAAAATTTGAGTAAAAACATGAATAATACGGTTTGACCCTGTTTTACTCTTTTGGGTTCTTTTTCACATAGTTCTTTTTTTTAATTATTTTTTTTAAAAGTATATCTGACATTTACAAAATAATAAAAGAATGAGTAAGAAAAAAATATATATATATATATACAAAGATATAGAAGACAGTAGCCGGGATTGTTTGAACTTGAGTGGTTGATTGCTCCCCCTCAATTCATACTCCCCTTCAACTAATGTCTGATGGGTTTGGTCACACAGTCCATCACAAAATAGGTTTCAGCAGAGTTTAAGCATGAGTGGTAAGTTGCTCCCCCTTAACACAAACTCCCCCTCAACTAATTCACGGTGTCAGAAAGTAATAAGTCAGAAAGTTTTCGGGATCCTCTGAACCTGCTCCTAGAAAAGCAGATTCATACTTGGATCGTGCAGAATCATCGGGACTGAGACTCCCGGGTGATAGGCTGTGAGGTGAACAAGAAACACCTTGGATTGGGGAGGTGTCCAAGTCATCCTTATCAACCAAGGAAAAGGTTGAAGAGGGAATAATAGGGGTCCCCGATTTTACGATTGTATCTTTTTGTGAGGATACAAAGGAGGTGATTTTGGGTTTAACAGAGTCCCCGGGCCCAGATGGGAAAATTCAACACCCGTCGATTGTAGAGAATCGGTGGGTGGAGTAGGTGGTTTGGCCCTTGAAACCTTCCTCAGCCTCTTGAGAGGAGAGGGAGGGGAAGAAGGTGAGTGCCTCCGCTTTGAGGAGAGATGTGTGACCGAGGAAACAACCGAAGGTTCTTTCGGTCGTATGGTCATCTTAGCTAGTGCGGAGGCGCCGAGAGCCTTTGAAGATTTTTTTTTGCTAGCCGGCTTCACTTGGGATGGGACAGATGAGGGAGCTTTGGACACCAGAGTGTTGCGAGCATCACCCCATTGTAGATCGGGAGAATTTATGAAGGAAAACATACCTGGGTTGAGAGCTTAATTGGTGGATAGAGAGCCCTTGTTGAGAGAGATCTTCTTGAGTTTCTAAGTGTTGGTAGGAGAGTCATCACCAAATCAATTTGTGACACAACAATATTTCTCCCCCTATTTGATGATGACACCAACACATAGAAAAAAATGGTACCGACACTCAGAAAAATTATAAGACACGAAGAACTCATAAATTCAGTGGCCATTTTTTTATGGGCTATTTTCTTTCTTTCTTTGTTTTTTGTTTTTTTTGGAAAAAAAAGAGAATTGGGGGGAAAGGTAGAAATGTCGGGTAAAAATTGCTGATAGAATTCGGGATGAAATGTTGAGGATGAGGAATATGATTAAAAAAATGGAAAGATTGGATGGAAGAAAAGGACAAAGGAAAGGAGGGAAGGGGGGGAGGATCGGCCAAAGAGAGGGAGGGGGGAGGTGGCCGGCCGAAGAAGGGAGGGGAAAAGAGGGAGGAGGGGCTTCGGTGGGTGGGAGAGGAAGGGAGTTTGGTGGGAATGGGAAGAGGGAGAAGGAGATGTATGGAAAATATTATGGAAAAATTAGAGGGAAAAGATAAGATATGGTAGGTGGTGTAAAGGAGAGAAGGGATGAGATGTATGAGTAGGGGAAAGTGGGAAAAAAAGAGGGTAGATTTTTTTTAAATGAACACTACTGCCGAAGATGAACAATACTGCTGTTTTTTTTAATAAAATGTTCGGTAGCAAAAAAATATATTTTTTTTTAAATGAACAGTACCATCGAAGATGAACAGTACTGCCGAAGATGAACAGTACCACCGAAAAATAATTTTTTTTAATTATTATTTCGGTAACCGAAGAAAAAAAATATTTTTTTTATTTTTTATTTTTTAAATTCAGTAGCCGAAAATAAAGAAAAAAAGTTTTTTTTTAAAATGAACAGTACCATCGAAGATGAACAGTACTGCCGAAGATAAACAGTACCACCGAAAAAAATAACTTTTTTTTTATTTCGGTAACCGAAGATTTTTTTTTAATTATTATTTCGGTAACCGAAGAAAAAAAATAATTTTTTTTATAAATTTCGGTAGCCGAAAATAAAGAGAAAAAAAGTTTTTTTTTATAATGAATAGTGTTCGGTAACCGAAGAAAAAAAAAGATAAATTTTTTTTATTATGATTTCGGTAACCGAAGAAAAAAAATAATTTTTTTTAATTATTATTTCGGTAACCGAAGAAAAAAAATAATTTTTATTTAATTATTATTTCGGTAACTGAAGAATTTTTTTTTTATTATGTCGGTAACCGAATTTTTTATTTTTTTTTATTTTAATGAAACAACATTTAAAGATCGATATTTAACATACCGAACTCTCCAATTATAAATTTGAACCGAGCTTCGTCGAGAGGTTTGGTGAAGAGATCCGTTAATTGAAGGTCGGTGGAGATGAAGTGAAGTTCGACATCACCTTTGGAGATGTGATCTTGGATGAAATGATACCGGATGTCGATGTGTTTGGAACGAGAATGCAACACCGGATTATTGGCGATGACGATGGCACTTGAGTTGTCACACAGAATCGGGATGTGGGAGAACAACTGATTGTAGTTTCTCAGTTGGTTCTTCATCCAGAGGATTTGAGCACAGCAACTTCCAGCAGCTACATATTCAGCCTCAACAGTAGAAGTGGAGACTGAGTTCTGCTTCTTGCTGGACCATCTAACAAGCTTGCCACCAAGGAGTTGACAGCTGCCAGTGGTGCTCTTCCTATCAATCTTAGATCCTGTAAAGTCAGAATCTGAATAACCCATTAGATCAAAACCTGAGTCTTTGGGATACCACAGACCCAGATTCATGGTACCTTTCAGATACCGAAAAATGCATTTAACCGCAGCCAAATGAGATTCTTTCGGATTGGCTTGGTAACGCGCACACAGGCAAGTAGCAAACATAATGTCTGGTCTACTAGCAGTAAGATAGAGAAGGGAGCCGATCATGCCTCGGTAGCTGGTGATATCCACAGATACACCATCGGGATCAACATGAAGTTTCAAAGGTGGTGCCATAGGAGTTTTCATGGGGGAGGAGTTTTCAAAATTGAACTTTTTCAGAAGGTCACGAATGTATTTACTTTGATTTATAAAAATTCCTTCCGAAGATTGTTTAACTTGAAGTGCTAAGAAAAAGGTGAGCTCCCCCATCATACTCATCTCATATTGACTTTTCATGAGAGAGGCAAAATCATCACACAGTGACTCATCGGTGGCACCAAAAATGATATCATCCACATAAATTTGAACAAGAATAAGTTTACTGAGGTTTGCTTGATGAACAGAGTGTTGTCAATTTTACCTCTTGAATACTTGTTCTTCAGGAGAAAGTCAGCCAGAGTGTCATACTAGGAACGAGGAGCCTGCTTTAGACCATAGAGAGCTTTGTTTAACCTGTACACATAGTCAGGATGGACTAGATCTTCAAAGCCAGGGGGCTGTTTGACATAGACTTCTTCAGCTAGCTCCCCATTCAGAAAGGCACTCTTGACATCCATCTGGAAGACTCGGAAGTTCTTGTAGGCAGCATGAGCAAGGAAGATTCTGATGGCTTCAAGTCTTGCAACTGGAGCAAACGTTTCATCATAGTCAATTCCTTCCTCTTGCCTATAGCCTTGTGCAACCAGACAGGCCTTGTTTCTGATCACTGTGCCTTCTTCATCCATTTTATTCCGAAAGACCCACTTGGTTCCTATGATGGGTTTTCTGGAAGGACGAGGAACCAATCTCCAGACTTTGTTCCTTTCGAACTGAGAAAGTTCGTCTTGCATGGCAGTGATCCAACATGGATCAGCTAGAGCTTCGTCAACTTTCTTTGGTTCAATGAGAGAAAGGAAGTTCACATAGAGACAGATGTTTCCAATACCTCTTCTGGTCTGAACACCAGCTTGTTGATCACCGATGATTTGATCAATAGGGTGATCTTTTGTCCACTTTAAGGCTGGAGGTAAACGAGGAGGGTAAGAAATTTGTAGAGGAGAGTTGGAAGGGATATTTTCAGGAGACATGGATGGAAGATCGACAGGTATAGGTAAGGAATGAATGTCAGATTGAGATATTGGGATGATTTGAAGTGTATTTTGAGGTTGGGTAGGCTGAGGATCATCCTCTTGATGAGAGGAGGGGTTGTGAGATGTAGAAGGATCATTGTTTTGGTAGAGAGAAGTGGGAATTGTATAGGGAATGTCTAATGATGTTGGAAGAGGACCATCACCAACACAAGAAGATATCCAACGGTTCAATTCTTCATCATCACAAGAGAGTGATGAAATCTTGAGGTCATTAAACTTGACATGGATGGATTCATCAATACACTTCCTTCTGAGGTTGTAGACTCTGAAGGCTTTGGAAGTGAGAGAATATCCCACGAAGATTCCTTCATCAACTTTGGGATCAAATTTTCCCAAATTTTCTCTGTCGTTGAGAATGTAACACACACACCCAAAGACATGAAGGAAGCCGATGTTAGGTTTTCTACCATAAAAGACTTCATAAGGAGTCTTATTGTGTCTTTTCACAATGATGGACCTATTTTGAGTAAAACATGCAGTATTGATTGCTTCGGCCCAAAAATAGGTAGGAAGGTGAGATTCACTCAGCATGGATCGGATAACTTCACATAGCGTTCTGTTCTTTCTCTCCACTTCACCGTTATATTGTGGAGTTCTGAAGGCAGAGAAGTTCTAAGAGATGCCTTTTTCATTGAAAAAGTCATCCAACATACTATTCTTGAATTCTGTTCCGTTGTCACTTCTTACAGATCTTACCAGCTGCCCATTCAGCACTTCAGACTTCTTGATGAACTTTATAATTTCTTTAATAGTGTCACTCTTATACCTGAGAAGAAAATACCCAAGTGTAACGAGTGAATTCATCAATAATAACAAGAATGTACCTTCTACCACCAAGGCTTGGGGTACTGACTAGTCCACACAGATCCATGTGGAGCATCTGAAGAGGCTGAGAGATAGAGGAGCATTGCTTGGACTTGAAGGAAGATTTTGTGAGTTTCCCTTTCTCACATGCAACACACAACTTTTCTTTCACGAAGGATAACTTTGGCATGCCCGTAACAAGCTCTTGGTTTGAAAGGACATTCAAAGTCTTGAAGTTGAGGTGAGAGAGATGCTTGTGCCAGAGCCAGCATCTTTTTGCAGAATTTTCAGAGACAAAACAAATGTTTGTTCCGAAGGATGAACTATGTCCCATGTCTATGACATAGACATTTTCTTTGCGGTAGCCAGAGAGTACGGTTTCCATCTTTTTGTTGAAAATGATGCATGAAGATAATTCAAACATCACTTTGAACCCCAGTCACACAGCTGACTTATGCTTAGGAGATTGTGCATCAAGCCTTCAACATAAGATACTTTATTAAAGGTGATGGAACCATTTGAGAGTGTTACATAACCTTTAGTACTTCCTCTAGAGTTATCACTAAAGGTGACAGAAGGACCTTTGGTAGGCATGAAGTCAACAAGAAGAGATTTGTTGCCGGTCATATGTCTTGAGCACCCGCTGTCGAGATACCAGATTTGTTGGTGCCCTAGACCCTGCAATCACAAAGAAATCAGTTCTTTGGTACCCATTTGGAAATGGGTCCTTTTGAGTTAGAAGAAGAGGAAGAATCCTTGGAAGCATTTTTATCAATTATTTCCATAGGACAATCCTTAGCAAGGTGAAATGTATTACCACAGTTGTAACATTTCCTATAGCTAAAAACCTTTTTGGAGCTTTGATCAACTTCTTTGTGATGACTGATCACATTGACTTTCATGGCCTTTGAGGATAGAGAAGTGTCAAGAGGCTTAGGACCCAAGATACTTTTACCAGAGTTAGCTGAAGGAAAAGAAGATGGTGTTTTGGGATTCAACTTTTTCAACATCACTGGTCTTGGGATAGGAAGAGAAGAAGATTTCTGTGAGTTTTTCTTGGGAAGTTTATTTTTGGGAGGAAGATCGGCAACCGATTTTCCTTTTTCGGAGGAAGAGAATTTATTTGAAGAAGGATGAGGAACTTTAGAAGGTTTGAGTTTAGAAGAGGAAGGCTCATTTATTTTTAAGGAGGACATAGACTCAAGAATGGGTTTAGGAGAGTCTTTTGAGTCTTGGGCTTCCTCATTTTCATGAGGAGAGTCAATGTTCTTAGCTTTGATGAACATTCCAAATTTGAGATCTTTAGAGAGGTCAGAAGAGTCCAAAGGTTCAGAGTTGTCATAGTTCTCTTCAGAAGATTCATAGAACGAGGGAAGAGAGAAAGAAGCATGGGTGTCAGGTTCATGGTCCGATTTCCCGAAGCCTAGTCCAGACTTGTCATCACAAGGTATTTGATCTTGAAAAATCCTTTCTAAATTTTTGGAGGAATTTGTTCACCTCTTAACTATTTCTTGTTCCTTTTTAGACCTTTTAAGAAGTTTATTTTTCTCTTTGGCAAGAGTGAAATTTATGGTTTTTAAATCTTCAAGCTCAGCCTTGATTTTGTCAAAATGTTTTAACTGAGAAAGACAAATTTGCAGTTGAGAAGAAAGAGATTTTATCTGAGCATTTGCCTTTTTCTTTGCGTCTTTGGCTTCATAGAAGTCAATGGTCAAAGAGTCAAAAGATTTAATTTTCTCAGCATCTGATAGAGAAAAGAATGGATGTACCTGAGTAGAATAGGTGAAGCTCTCAGTAGTAACAAGAGCCATAGAGGTGGAAGAAGTTTCACAGTCATCAACATCATCTAGTTTAGCCATGAAACAAATGTTGGCCATTTCCTTGTCGCTTTCGGAAGTTGGTTCCTCTGCCCAATCATGAGATTCAGCAAGAAGACCTTTTCCTTTGTTGTCTAGAAAAGCATTTCTTTCCTTCTCTCTTTTGTATTTGGCTTTGTACTTTTCAGCATGATCAGAGTTTGAAGGAACAAACAAGTTTGACTTTTGAAAATAAGGTTGGTAGGAATCAGACTTGGTTCTGACAGACCTAGAGGAGGTACGGTTAGAGGAGGGCAGTCTAGATTTATCAGAGGACCTGCTTCTACATTCAGAAGCAAAGTGTCCCTTCTTCCCACACCTGTAGCATTCCTCATTAGATTTGTCAGTGGGAGTGTTTTTGGAAAGAGTAGAAGATGATTTTCTAGAAAATCTGGATTTTCTAGAAGAGAAACGAGGTTTGCCTTTTGAAAAACATTCCAGCATAGCAACACCATATGACAGTTGAGCTAGAGAGGTCTCCTCTCCTTCATCATCAGCCTCACTAAGATAGGCTTCTGAAGGGTCATTGGAGTCCTCTTGGCTATTGTTTTTAGAGTCAGAGGGATAGGTGATCCTAGGAACACACACAATATTTTTGGAAGAATCATTGACAAGAGCTAGAGAAGAGCCTTTGATGTGTTTTGTGATAGACTTCCTAAGCAGTTTAGTCTGCTCATGGTTGAAGAGAATGCCATACAAGGCATTGAGAGGCATGGAGTCAAGATCCTTGGTAGATTTGATACAAGTACAGATGTTTTCCCAAAATTCAGGAAGACAATCCATAAACTTGCACAAAACTTCCTCATTATCATAGATGCGACCCACAAGTTTAAGATCATTGAGAAGACTGTTAAAACGATTGTAGTAGTCTGAGAGAGATTCATTCTTTTCATGAAAAAAAGTTCATACTTTCTTACAAGAGCAATCTTTCTACTCTTTTTCACCTCAGAGGTACCTTCATAGAGAACACACAGAGTGGACCACATTTCTTTAGCAGTTGAAAAGTTGACAAGGGAGTGGTAGACCTCATTAGGCAGAAAAAGGGCAATGATGGCTCTGACTTTAGTATCAAGAGCTATAAGACGTCTATCTTCATCATTATATTTACTGGGATCCTTTACAATGTATCTCCCATTTGCTGGAGTTCTTTCTTCCTCAGAAGAGTCCTCATCAGCATTTCCCTTATCTGCCTTTTTGGCATTGTACCGGTCCCAAACCCTAGGAATAAAGGACCTTCATGTAAGATAGTAGGATATCTGCTGTCAACTCTTTCTAAGAAGAGTATCGTACGACTTTTCCACAAGAAGAAGTTATTGGGGTTAAACTTTGGTGGTTTGGCTATAGAGCCATTGTCGTATGAAACAGCAGTGGTGTTTTGAGAAGAAGTATTGTTTAAAGAAGAAGAAGAAGAAGAAGAAGAGGCTGCCATTGTGGATCTTAGTTTATTGAGTTAAACTAAACCGCTCTGATACCACTTGCTGTTCCCAAATAGCCGTAAGTAAACAATAAAAGTATTGTAGAAGGAGGGGTTGAATACAATACACACAGTTTTTCACTTAATTTAATTCTTATTGATTTGAAATCAAGAATTACACATAGAAAACTTTGATTGTTACGGAAGAGAACAGATGAATCTGTTCAAACAATCTTACACATAGAGAATGAAGAACATTGAAAAACACATAAAAAACAATGAACTCCTTAGAGAGAGAATTGCCAGGCACTTAGAGAACTTGAAGGCTTGTTGAGATGGGTGATTTTCCATGTTGAACCATCCTCCATATTTATAGTGCCGTATGCATTAAATGCAAAGGACACTTGTCATCTTGGTATTGGATACCAAATATCTTCTTGCAGTAATAAGATATTGATGTGAAGCAAAGTCGGTTGCGTATCTTGTTTTTGATATTTTGGAGAAGGTCTCCATCAATGCAAGATATCACAAATATACTTTGTCAGAAAAGTACAATGTGTAAGAAAGATCTTCATGCTTTGATGATTGAGAAATCTTCATGCTTTGAAGATTAAGAATCTTCGGCTCCTGAAGATTGAGAAATCTTTGGCTTTTCTCCGAATAGGTCTTCGGCTTCTGAAGAGGTCTTCGGCTCCGGAAGACTGAGAGGTCTTCGGCTCCTGAAGATGAGAGGTCTTCGGCTCCTGAAGATTGAGAGGTCTGCACCATCCTGGCCAATGGTGTTGATAAAGTAGGCATACTTGGCTTTAGGTTGAGGAGTCTATCTTCAATCCGTTTTCAGAGATATTCTCCTTCTTTGTTTTCTTCGGCTGATCTTCGACTTCATCGAACATTCGTATAGAAACTAAGCTGCTAAAATAACCTTAAGATATTCTAAGTATGATGATATAAAATGGAAGATCGGGAGGTCATATTCAAATCTTCAGATGACCCAACAGTTTCTATATGGTTGAATATGGTTATTCACGGTTGAAAATGTTTGGATCTAGGTTTTGGAGGTTTTGGCTTAGAGGATTCAAGTTTCGTCAAGGTAGCTCAAAGTGGGGTAAAATCTAGATTTAGCCTAAATCTAGCAAGGTTAGTTCAAGTTGATTTGTGAAAACGGTGTACATGCCAAAATGTTTATTTTAAAGTGTTTTGCATCTTACATTGAATTGTTAACTGCTGATAAGTTTGATTATTTTGAAAGTGTCAACTTTATAAACTTATATAGCACACATCTTTGTGATTTTTGGGCATTTCGTTAAATGTGTCATAAATGAACGGGTTTTGATGAATTATTGCATAAATAAGTATTTGGTCAAAAATGCACTTTTAAGTGTCTGTCGGGTTTTATGCATCGTTCATGAAATGGAATGTTTTGAAAGGTACGAATACGTGAGTCCTTTGGGTTTGGGTCATTCCCGGCTATGGGAAACATTTTAGAAATGGAAAACCTTTTTGGGGTTTGGGGCCGAAGGCCAATGGTAATTTGAGAACTAAAGTTTTTGGGAAAATGTGTATTTTGGTTTATATAACCATTTTGGCTCGCATGTTTTAGCCAAACGTCTAATTAGCCTTTTGGGCTTGATTTGTACTCGGTGGAGTCTTTGGAACATTTGTTCGATTTTGGTAGTTCGTTGAGGAGCCTTGGACGTATGGTGTACTTAGTTGCATCTTATTTGAGAGTTACATGTTTTGAATGTGTTAGTTCATTCGTTTGGGTCATGTAACGTTTTAGACTGTAATGCATTGGATCCATAGGCATATGAGTCAGTCCGTTGGTTTAGTTGGGGACTTTATCCCCGTATTGTAACTTGAAATAGGCATGGGATATTCTGATCAATAATTGCAACGTTCTTGTGAACGAGCTTAACTGGGATGTTTTGGGATTCCAAGGAATAGACCTGGAGGGGTTGAACTTGATGAGTGCACGGAGATTTTCAAGGTACAGACCTAGAGGGGTTGAACTTGACGATTATCCAAGCAATAGACATGGAGTTGTTGAGCTTGTTGGTTTGTTAGCTATAGACATAGAAAGGTTGATGCTAACGAATGTTTTATCCTTAAGTGATGCTCATATAACATTGATAGTGGCTTAACTTTGTGTGCCTGTCACTTTCGATGGAATTCGGGTATCCCCCATCACCGAAAAGGTGTTGTTTTTGGGTATTGAGTTTTATTATCCAAGTTTCGGTGGCGTTTGTATGATTGGGTTTTATCCTTGATTTATGGGTTGAGTATTATGCCCCGTCCGTGTTTTAGGTATTTCGGGATGTAAAGTTTTAACCGTATTTTCATAAATGGAGAGTTCAATTTCTATCCACGTTTTGAGTGAGTTTCGGGTTAAACCAAATTTATGAATGGGCGGTTTATATTGGTATCTTCGTCCTCGAAGTAGTTTGGATTGGAAAACGTTTAAATTGGTGTTCTTTGTCTAAAATGCATATTATTGGACAATGAGTCGTTTTCATATGTAAGACTTATCGAATTGAAAGATTATGATTTTAACCGCATTCTTTCTTTTAAACGGTTAATTGTTATATGTTGAAAATCTTGAGCTCACTAGGCGTTAAGCCTAACCTTTTTATTTGTCGGCATGTGCATCAGGTTCCAGTTGGGGGTTTGGTTCTAGCAGCTATGAAGAGTTGAGCCTTAGCTTTGTGCAAGTGTAAGTAGTTGGTGAAGTTTTCCGCAGTTTGGAGATAGTGGCTATTATTGGGTTTTAGTAGCACCCGTTCCTGTTATAGACTGTTTGTAGAGAATAAATTGTGTGTGTGGAGGATTAAACCATAAATCATGATTGCGTATGAATCATTTATTGGTGTATTTAGAAAATTTTAAATTAGTTGTTATTTCCATAATTGAGGGTGTTACAAGTTGGTATTAGAGCTTAAGTTTGAGAGAATTAGGTATTGACTTTTGGATGCCTAGACTCAAACTAGCGTTCTTATAAGTGATTGAAAATGAAACTGCACATTACGTACCATAAGATACGATATTTTGGGGGTCGGTCGAGTCGCTATAAACGGGAAACTTGTCAGGGGTCGCAAGGATGATTATGTACTGTACGTTCATAAAGGCACCTGACCAGTGTTATGGTGAACCCACCTGCTACATATGTATACTTGAATTACCTTGGTATGATGACCGTTGGGGTAGTGAGAAAGTTTCTAAGAGAGCGATCTAAGGAATTGTTGATGTTTATAACAATGTCACTTTGGAGTGATGGTTAAGTGCGATGAATGAATTAAGTTAACCATTTTGAGTCAGGATTATTGGTTGGATTAGAACTACCAGTTTGTTAGATTGACACTATTTCAAGGAGAAATCATAAGTTAACCAAATTGGTGTGAATGTTGCTCTAAGATGTTTTATGCATCCGGATGACAATAGTATGATGGGAAATTGAGAAGCGTAGTCCTAAAGTGTTGAGTGTCGACCAAATCAATGCACAAATTTATTTCTAAAATAAGTTGCATCAATTGTTTCTCATGTTTTCAAAGCATAAAGTGTGTTATACTATGAAGTCTTGGTAAAACATTTAACACTCATCAGATTTTAAACCGTGAGCTTGAGCATACATGAAATTGTTTTGTTGCACGTGGTTGCAAATTTTTATTGAAAATCTCTTTATCCACATTTCGTGTCTAACGCTATCTTTCGGAGAATGTAATATCCGTGTGTTGGTGTTATTTTGGGTTATTGGGCAAATAACTGTGGAATTTTTGACTTTGACATTGGATCTCCTCCACGTATGTTAAGGTTTTAAAGGAAGAGTTGTTCCCATGTTCTCGAGTCGGAATTTTCTCGTGAATTTTAGTCTGTACGAGTCGTGTTGAATTTTATGGTCATTATTTTGCGACGTTTTTGGGCACGTGAGTGTACTTTGAGTCGCGTGGATTTTAATTTTATTACATGCAAATTCACGAGTTTATTGGGCGTCGTGTCTCACGAAAGTTTTGTTGCAAAGAGTCACTTTATCGTACGTGGTGGTTTTAGAATTTTGACATTTTTAGACGTGTTGTCGTTTTATGCTTTTATTTTAGGAAGTGAAAATTTTGACACCGCTTGATTTTTTAGCGTTAATGAGTTTATGAAAATTCAGTTGGGTTTATGGTGTCTTATCGTACGACATTTTGCGTCGCGTAAATAAATTATGGGGACGTGTACATATGCATCTTGGGTGCGTTAATTGATGAGTTTTGTTAATAGATGTCATCTCTCATGTTGTTTTGGGGAAGTTTCGTTATTATGTGAATTATCTTCGGACTTTATACAAATGTCAATCATTGTATACTATTTGCATTGGATTAAATTATACTGTTGGTTTGAGTAAGCATATAAAGAATTTATGTTATTTCAGTTATTGATTTTACTGTTAGAAATTTTCCGCAATGCATTAAACGAGTATCAGTTTTCAAGTCGTTGTAATTACTATTTTGGTCAAGCGTGCCTTATTTGTGCAACTCAAAGCTTAAATTTGATTTGATATTTATGTACGTCCCTATCACTTTACTGAGTTTTGGGGAATAAACTGATGCATGGGACTTGTTGAAAATTTTATGCCACAACATTTTTGGTTAAAGAGGAAAATTTTAAAGTTAAAATTGTGAAGTTCTCTTTTGGAGTTGTACAAACATTTATCGCACGTGTTGGGGTGCAGGAATTTATTTTCATGTTAATAGTGTAAATTTTGTTACACACCTTTTTTGACTGTTTTATTTACGTAAATATTAATCAAATGAGTTTGGAAAGGGTTTTATATGCGTAGTGTTGGTAACCAGTTTTGAAACCTATCAGATGAACGATAGTGTATTTTCACTGTACGGTTAATTGTTATAAAGCTTATGTATTTGAAAGTTTTATAAAAGTTTAAATTGGCATATTAGTTAAAAACCTTGAACTCATTAAGCCTATAGGTTTAAACCCCTGTCGTGGAAGGAGTTGTAATTAAAGGACTAGAGGAGTCCTTGGGATTTGATGTTTCGGATGATTCGACTCGTGGCCAACCTTGAATTTGAGTTTCTGTTTTTTTTAATCGGGTCATGCAGGAATAGAGAAGGTATTAGATTTTGTCCCTCAATTAATTAAGATATGATCTCTATGCTTCGGCAAATCTGCGGGATAAGGTCTTGTGTGATTACCTACGCCTGATTGGGTTCGATTCAATGGGTTGCTTGTATGTCCGACATCATGGTGTATGTTGATGGTGTACTGTCTTAGTGGGTTCCGTGATTAAAGGAACTTATGGTGGTCCGTTGTTGGGAATGTAAGATCGGGAATAATAGTCCTCAGTTAGGTGTCAACCTCAAAGCGATAATACATCCGAAATGAATATTGGACGTGATGTCCACGTTTTTGATATTACCGTTTGGTTTAGGCATCGACTTGTCCTCTTGGAGTCCATGAATCTGGGAATGTTTGGTAGTACCTTGATGGGTCTTGGGAATGTCGACCTCTCTGAGGTGGAACTTAGCAGAAGGTTAGACGTTGTTGATTAAACATCGGTGTATAAGTTTTCCGTTGTGATAAAGGTCTTATCGAGGGAATGTTTGGAAATTCGGGTTAGAACGGAGTTGAGTGATAGTCGGATCTGTGTTAACCGGTTACCTGAAGGACGCGTTGGTGCGCCTTGGAAGGACATCTTAATCAATATTAAGAATGGATCAGTAGGAGTTTGAGGATTCAGGGGAGCTTGGTGTCGATCTGTGGCTTTGAGTTCAGAATCATGTGGATTTGAGGTGAATTGGCCGGTGAGATGTAGAGATCACAAACTACACTTGAAGTAGTAAGTGTCACCCAAGGTTGGGAGACAACTGTAGTCTTGAGGGTAAAGACTACTTTAGCGAGTTAAGTGTTCACTCGGACATAAGTGTTATGTGCCCAAGAGGAGCGGCTGGCATGAGTGTCAACGTGAGGGTCATGATAGTGATTCTGGCAAGTAGATTAAGGACAATCTATCATGCGGACAACGTTCCGTTGAGAAGAGTAGATTTTGAGGACAAAATCATTTTAAGGTTGGGAGGATTGTAACACCCGTAATTTTCGGTAAGAAAATGTCACCCAGACATTTTTGCGACTTGTAAATAGTGGGGTTTTGTTGGGAAATGTATTGTTTAAAGTCCCTTGGAGTATCGGTAGTTTTGGCAGTGAAAAGTCGAGTTTCGGGGCTCCGAAAAGGTCCCGCGACAATGCCCGACGACTATGACGAGTCACAGTCGCATGGGGTGTACCGTGAGCTGGTACCAGCGACATTGCCCAGGGCAATGTCGCATGGGCAATGTCGCACAAGGGTGCAGGTTGCTGTTAAGACATGATTTTCAGCCTTTGTCTAATTTCCTCTCATCCATACTTCTCCTATTATCTCCCAAATCGTTTTCCTTCTTTCCCCTTCAAACCCTAACTTACCTTTGGCTCAAATCCTTGCATTTTATGGGGAGAAAACACCATCAAGTGGTAGAATGGAAAGCTATGATCAAGGATTCACCATCTCCATCTTCATCTTCAACCTCTAGCTCATTTTTGGGTTTTCTAGGTTTTCACCAAAACCTAAGTGGTAAGTTAATCCCTTCCATTTCTAAACCCTAATATAAGTTGTAAATGCTCCTTTGATGATTTCCTAAGTATTATGTTTCTCCATTTTCGGGTTGGAAGATTTTGGAGGAGTGAGGTCAAAATTAGGGTTTTGGGTATAAGTTGAGGTTTTGATGTAAAATGTTTGGGGAATGTTTCTATATGGTTGAATATGGTTATTCACGGTTGAAAATGTTTGGATCTAGGTTTTGGAGGTTTTGGCTTGGAGGATTCAAGTTTCGTCAAAGAAGCTCAAAGTGGGGTAAAATCTAGATTTAGCCTAAATCTAGCTAGGTGAGTTCAAGTTGATTTGTGAAAACGGTGTACATGCCAAAATGTTTATTTTAAAGTGTTTTGCATCTTACATGAAATTGTTAATTGCTGATAAGTTTGATTATTTTGAAAGTGTCAACTCTATAAACTTATATAACACACATCTTTGTGATTTTTGGGCATTTCATTAAATGTGTCATAAATGAACGGGTTTTGATGAATTATTGCATAAATAAGTATTTGGTCAAAAATGCACTTTTAAGTGTCTGTCGGGTTTTATGCATCGTTCATGAAATGGGATGTTTTGAAAGGTACGAATATGTGAGTCCTTTGGGTTTGGGTCATTCCCGGCTATGGGAAACATTTTAGAAATGGAAAACCTTTTTGGGGTTTGGGGTTTGGGGCCGAAGGCCAATGGTAATTTGAGAATTAAAGTTTTTGGGAAAATGTGTATTTTGGTTTATATAACCATTTTGGCTCGCATGTTTTAGCCAAACGTCTATTTAGCCTCTTGGGCTTGATTTGTACTCGGTGGAGTCTTTGGAACATTTGTTCGGTTTTGGTAGCTTGTTGAGGAGCCTTGGACGTATGGTGTACTTAGTTGCATCTTATTTGAGAGTTACATGTTTTGAATGCGTTAGTTCATTCGTTTGGATCATGTAACGTTTTAGACTGTAATGCATTGGATCCATAGGCATATGAGTTAGTCGGTTGGTTTAGTTGGGGACTTTATCGCCGTATTGTAACTTGAAATAGGCATGGGGTCTTCTAAACAATAATTGCAACTTTCTTGTGAATGAGCTTAACTGGGATGTTTTGGGATTCCAAGGTATAGACCTGGAAGGGTTGAACTTGATGAGTGCACGAAGATTTCCAGGGTACAGACCTAGAGGGGTTGAACTTGACGATTATCCAAGCAATAGACATGGAGTTGTTGAGCTTGTTGGTTTGTTAGCTATGGACCCAGAAAGGTTGATGTTAACAAGTGTTTTATCCTTAAGTGATGCTCATATAACATCGATAAGTGGCTTAACTTTGTGTGCCCGTCACTTTCGTTGGAATTCAGGTATCCCCCGTCACCGAAAAGGTGTTGTTTTTGGGTATTGAGTTTTATTATCCAAGTTTCGGTGGCGTTTGTATTATTGGGTTTTATCGTTGATTTATGGGTTGAGTATTATGCCCCATCCGTGTTTTGGGTGATTCGGGATGTAAAGTTTTAACCGTATTTTCATAAACGGAGAGTTCAATTTCTATTCACATTTTGAGTGAGTTTCGGGTTAAACCAAATTTATGAATGGGCGGTTTATATTGGTATCTTCGTCCTCGAAGTAGTTTGGATTGGAAAACGTTTAAATTGGTGTTCTTTGTCTAAAATGCATATTATTGGAAAATGAGTCGTTTTCATATGTAAGACTTATCGAATTGAAAGATTATGATTTTAACCGCATTCTTTCTTTTAAACGGTTAATTGTTATATGTTGAAAACTCTTGAGCTCACTAGGCGTTAAGCTTAACCTTTTATTTGTCGGCATGTGCATCAGGTTCCAGTTGGGGGTTTGGTTCTAGCAGCTATGAAGAGTTGAGCCTTAGCTTTGTGCAAGTGTAAGTAGTTGGTGAAGTTTTCCGCAGTTTGGAGATAGTGGCTATTATTGGGTTTTAGTAGCACCCGTTCCTGTTATAGACTGTTTGTAGAGATTAAATTGTGTGTATGGAGGATTAAACCATAAATCATGATTGCGTATGAATCATTTATTGGTGTATTTAAATTTTTTTAAATTAGTTGCTATTTCCAGAATTGAGGGTGTTACATAAAAGTAGTACTCTTTATATAAGATTCAAACTATATAACTAATCTTTCATGTCTATTAAATTAATATAACAAGAATATCAGAGTTTATGTTTGTGGCATTTCATCCAACATTTGGAGGACATTATAACCTTGGTAATATTGTAAACAATGAGCAACAAATCAAACCCCAACCATAAAGCAAATACCAATGAGAAACCAAGACAGACACAATAGAAATTCAGAATTTAGAAATATACCAAAGCTAGAGACGGAGAGACCAGTTCCAGTCTTCCAGAGGGCGAGAGACGACTCAGACGAGAGTCAGGGAAGAGTTTGAGAGCCAGAGACGCGTTGGAGTTGAGATTATCTGTCCGTTCATGAAGCGCATGTAGAGATGGCAACAGAGTCGGGGATACAGGGGATCGTAATTCCCATCCCCATCCTCGTCAGGGAACAAAATTCCGTCCCCATCCCCATCGGGGAACGGGGATCCCAACTGGGGAATTCGAGATTTTTCCCCGTTTACAAAATTTAAATTTTTTATATAATATCTTTATAAATGTGAATTTCACATTTAAATGGTGTATTACTTTAAATTTTACTTAACCAAATTTCAATGGTTGCATTTGTAAAAGACTAGTTCAAAAACAAATATATCAAGGTTAATTTGCAACCAATGTAAATCTTACAACTAATGCAACCCACATCTTAACCGTTGCATTCACGATAAGCGGTTATTTTGTTTTTTCAATTGAAATTATTGGGTCCACATATATTGTAATCGTTGATCATGAATCCAACGCTTAAGATATGGGTTGCATGAGTTGTAAGATTTACTTGGGTTGCAACTTAAACTACCCCTATACTTACATAATATATACAAAAACTTACTATTAAATACTTAGGGTCGGGGTAGGGGTCGGGTTTAAGAGGTATCCCCATCCCCATCTCCGGTCAACAAATTTGGGGATTCCTCATCCTCGTCCCCATCTGTAACACTCCAAAAAATGGGTAAACAAAAGTTTCCAAAAATGGAAATGTGGTATATAAATGTCAAAACACGAGCCTTCCCAAAAAGGGAAACAATATATGCCTATTTAATTACACGTCTGTAATTTAACAGTAAGAAATAACAACCACTTAATCTAATCTCTAACAAGAAAATAAGATTACAAGTAGTTCTCATCTATTTGTCCAAAATGAAGTCTTCAAAAAAGGGCATCCCAAAAAATCGTTCTCCCAAGCTCGCTCTATATCCGACTAAATCTTCTTAGCACCGCTAGAACCTGAGATACATGTCGACACCAAACAAATGTTAGGCCAAAAAGCCTAGTGAGTTTGAACGAAATATAAATCGCAAAATAAAGTGAGAGGTGATTATTATAAAATAATAGACCAAATAAGGAATCAATGGAGGAGACTCAAAACACCAAACAAGCTTCACCTCAAAAGTCGATATACCTTGGTGTTCACCCATACGGGCAACACCCCAAAGGCCCGACATATTAGAGACTACCTCCAAGGCATTACCCCAAATGGCCGAGATTTCGGCACATACCTCCAAGGTGACGCCCAAGACTATATCCTCCTAGTGCCTACTTGTTGGTTCATCCGATTTAAATTGTATGTTCATCCGATTTAAATTGTATCAAGAATACGACTTACTCCAAGCAAGGTGTATCAAACAATAATACTCACTTTGTGGTCCATCCACTTCAATAACCAAATATCCATACATGAAATATTAAGATTTCCGAGATTTGCCAAGTGAGCATATAATTCTTTATATAAACATTCCAAGGGGTAAAAACTACTCATTACACAAGTAAAGGCGTCAATCCACAATGGGTAATCATTTAGCACCAAAAGTCTCATTTAGAGTAAAAAAAAACCCAAGTTGGGTCATGAACCTAATATATAGATAATTCCATATAAGTATCAAGTACCATCTTTCGTTTCATAAATATATTTACTATGACTTTCAAGATATCCCAATGACATTTTTACCCCAAAAACCAAAGATTTGCAATATGATGAGTTATGAACATACTACCAAGTAATGAGAAATTTCACAAAATGTATGACAAAGATGAAGAACACATTTATTGATATGTATCTAGTATTAACAAAGTTTAAAAACTCACAATCTAGGTTTTTAGTCAAAACCTAGAAAAGAAGATAAAACCCTAGAAAGTAGATGATGAGGTCTTGAAGCTTCCAACCTTGATTGAGTGCCTTAAATGATTCCCAAATGAGTCTAGAAGAGACTTTAATGTACCAACCGAAACCTTGAGTAATAAATGACGAGAGTGGGTAAGGAGAAGAGAAAATATCCCCCAAGAGCTCCCAAACGAACTCTAATCTGATTTTGGTGAAATGTGGAGTAAAAATCAGGTAGGGGATGTTTTTATATGCCTAGCCCTCGCATGCGAGAATACCATGCGAATTTTCCATTTGGCATTGTCGCTAGGCACACTTGCGCGACTCCCCCCTTCTAAGTACAATCTCGGCGATTGTGACCGGAAAAAGTGCCCCATGGAACAATCGCGGTCACTATCGCTCCGGATGTACCGAAGCTCGTTTCCCTCGAGCGAATTTGCCCAGCGACCTTGACAAAATGTCATAGTCTCCGGCATTGTCGCCAATAGTGCTTTGGTCCTCAATTTTGTCTGATTCCTTAATGTTTCCCCAACTAAACGATACTTTGGTTCGTGATCACAACCCATGACTTATTCCCTCTAAGTAATAACCAATAATTGAGATAAGGAAAATTGGAAATGTCTCTCACTTGGAATTTTTCGGGTGTTACAATCCTCTCCACCTTTGATAGGATTTCGTCCCCGAAATCCCATTCTAGTGAAACAAGTGAGGGTAACGTTTCTTCATGTCTTCTTTTGACTCCCACGTAACATTAGCACCGCGGTGGTGCTTCCGTTGAATCTTAACCATGATCCCTCTTTATGTCGCAATTTCTTCGTCTTTGATTCCAATATTTCTTCCGACTATTCCATGCAACGATTCCCATTGTCCACCCAGATTTCCATTAAGGGAATCACATTCTCCTCTTCGGCTATGCATTTTCGGAGGTAAGACACATGAAATGTAGGGTGAATCCCATCTATCTCCGATGGTTAGTCCAACCTGTAAGCTTGTAGGCCGATTTTCTCCAATATCGTGAAGGGTCCAAGAAAACGGGGACTAAGTTTCTCGCGCTTTCCAAAATGGATGATCCCCTTCCACAGAGATACTTTCAACATAAAATGGTCACCTACATGTTACACCCGTAATTTCGGTAATAATCTTTTCTTGTATATTATGTTAACTATCCGTGGGATTTTGACCCTTACACTTCATTTGGCAAATTGTTAACTGATGACCTTGAAATCCATTTATGTCGGGAGCATGCAGAGACAAAAAATGAATTTCGGATCACGACGCATCAGGGGCGACAATGCCGACGACTATGACGAGTATCAATGTCGTAGGGCAATGTCGTGGAGAGGGAGGACCTCTCGGTACATTCGAGGCGATAATGTCTGGCGACTATGACAAGTGTCAATGTCGCAGGGAAATGTCGCGGGAAGTGTACCGTGAGAGGCCATGAGCGGGCGACTACGCATTGGCATAGTCGCCATGTCATTGTCGCAGACGGGCTCAGGGGTTTTATGTGAGCAGCTCAATTTTATTAGTCATACTACTGGTTTAGAGATTGCTAGGTCTGATTTCTCTCAAGAAAATCTGGTAAGTTCCATCTCCCAATCTTCTCTACCATTAATTCATTCCATCTACCACATATCCCTTGATCATTTATGACATTTTAGGTTCCTTCGAGCTATTGTTGTACAAATCCAAGTCTTCTCAAGATCCCACCTCATCTCACTAGTTTCTTGGATTTGAAGGGTTTTCTTAAAACCCTACAAGATGAGTTCATCCTCATTTTACAAAATTTATACATGTCAAAATGTGAGTTTTAAACTTCTAAACATCTCCCCTTTGATTCTTCTTGATTTGGATGGGATTTCACCAAAAACCTAATTTTGGAGATTTTTAGGGTTTACTTGATGATTGTGATTACAAGGTAAGAAACTTATATCTTGAGCTATTTGTGGTTTATATGCATGTGGAACATATTTTTATCTAATCTCAAATTTTTAAACACTTTGAATAAAAAACTAGGGTTTTGGGATATTGTTATATATATATTGAATGAGGAATTGAAGGGATTAAGTTAGGATGTGGAAATATTATTTAGAACCTTTTTGGAACCACATGAGGAGTTATATGAAATATTGATTCGTACTTTTGATGGCATTTTAATTGTTTTATAGATATTGGTTGGTATTGTTTATATGGGATTGACTATTTGGTTGCATTTGGGTGTCCTGACCCCATAATCATTTGCATCATTACGTTCGATGATGGAACGCTAGTTTTCCACATTGAGGCACGACTAAGCATCGACGGTACGGTATAAGTCCTACGTGCTAGTACACGTCATTGGATGAGGAACTCAACGTAAGGAGCCTATGTGGTTGAAGTTGACATTTCGTGGGTGTACGTTTAAAGCTACCGAGCCTGACATCCAATGCGTGTATTTCTATTATGTGTATGGTTTTACTAACATGTCAAGTTGCTTACTTTTGTGTTCCATCACTTATGTTAGTAAGCGGGTCTCCCCCGTTAACCCAAGAGGTATCTGTATAAAAGTAATGTTTTATCCATATTTATTCCACCCACTTTTCTCTACTTGTCTCATTTAGAACTTACTGTTTTCCCAATATAACTGTTTGAGCTCACTAGGCTTTAGCCTAACACTTTTTCTTAAAATGACATGTATAACAGGTCATTCTAGCGGTGGGACTCCTCGGGTTTGAGTGGAGGGTCATGAAGAGAAGTAGCATTTTTGATGGCACATAGAGGCGTACTTTTGGTATAACAATAGAGTATTTTTGGAAGTGAAGTAGCAACACCCGTTTATAATCTACATACAGTCAGTCTAGATTAGTAGGTTGTTGAATTGTATCTCACTTGATTCTTGTGATGTAAACCCCATACTAGTATTCCCTTGTTTGGGTGATTCGTTTGTTAGCTTTGTTTTTATTCCGCTTAACTTCAGGTTTAAATTAACCCCTATTTTTAGGGTGTTACAAGTTGGTATCAGAGCAGTAGTTTAAGTGAACTAGATATGAATGTAAGATACCTAGAATTAAGCTTAGATCGGTTAAGTTATGAATTGTGAGATTTGGGTAGAACTCCTAAGATAGGATGGTCTAGAGTCGACGAAATTGCACCAGTTGAGAATTGTGACGGTGGTAACGAGAATTCTTATGTGTAGTATGTTCATAATTTCAATTAGCTACTTCTATTATGAATGTATTGTTACGTAAGCATGCTATGATTACTATTGTTATGATGATTGATGAATGTAATGGTACGTTCCTTGTATTTAATCCTTATAGCCTAATTCTTACCTCCGTTCTTGATTATGTGGCAAACTAGAATGGTAAACACTCGCAATAGGACGGATGGCCATGAAGTGACGACATCCACGACCGATCACCCAAGGGTTATGGATACGGTCGTTCCCCCACCTCTAAGCAACTTGTTGGGCGGACGGGTTGAACAAGTACTGAAACTCAATTTGGAGACCTCCGAGCCCGTCATGGAAGATGTGACGGCAGAAACCCGAATGATAGATAAGATGATGAGGGCTATGAGCAAAGCAATGGAACAACAACAAGAACAATTCTTAAAACTGCTAGAAGACAGGGATGCCAGCAACCGTAGGCACAAAACGGTTGAATAAAATGTGGTGGTGGTGAGATCGGGGGGTATCGGAAACAAAAAACACTACTGACGGCATAATAACCTTGGAGACGAGACAACCGGGAAAGGCGTGCTCCTTCAAAACTTTCTTGAGCTGCAGGCTACCCGAGTTTCAGGGTAATGACGATCCGATAGTCTGCATGAATTAGATCCGAGAAATGGAACAAAATTTTCGGACAAGTGAATGTGTGGAGAGCCAAAAAGCAACATTTGGTTCTCAAATGTTGCGAGGGGCGACCCTCACTTGGTGGAACATCTACTCTATGTCCTTAGAGTCTTCTGTGCTAGCCAAGATAGATTGGGAGACTTTCAAGAGGAAGGTGCTTGAAGAGTGTTGCAAAGAAAGGGCTATGGACAGGATCATCGACGAATTCTGGAACTGGATGAAAGGAAATTCGACGGTGAAAGAATATAAGAAGTTATTCATGGACAAGCTGGTATTAGTAGGGCACTTGGTCCCAAATGAGAAAGAGAAAATCAAGGCTTACATCAAGGGTTTGCCAACTGAGATGATGAATATGGTACATGTGTCAAAGGCCTCTACCCTTCGGGAGGCAATCGAAGAGGCACGATTGGTGGAAGATTCTTATGGTCAAAGTAGAATGGAAAGAAGCGGAGTGATTGAGAAGAGAAGATGGAAGGGAAGTTTCATACCATCCAAGAAGCCAAATCCGTTCAACAACAACTAATGGGGGACCGACTCTAGACAAGAGATCCCATGGTGTTTCAAATGCCGAAGCAAACACTATGACCTATGTAATTCGGGACCCGAGAACTGTTTCAAGTGTGGCAAGTCTGGCCACAACTTCAAGGATTGCTCGATTAGAGGGCAAATATGTTTTGAGTGCAAGGAGTCGGGCCATGTGAGGTGGCCTAATTTGTTTTATCACAAATCAGACTACGACAAATGAATAGTGATGCAAGTATACACCTCTAAAGATTATCGCCTTTCAAGTAATAAAGTGGTAAGAAGCAAGTATTGTATTCTACAGGGACAAGAAGCTTTGAAATATTTGGAAAGTCAAATCAGAAAAGTCAACTTCAGAGGATGGATTTGGAAGAAAATGTGTTTGAGATTGGGTTGCAGTTAAAAATAAAAGAAGTAAATTAAAGCAGTAGATGAAAGCAGTAGATGGAAAGCAGTAAGTAAGCAGTTAAACAAGAGTGAGAAAATGCAAGGGTGCAAAGTTCAATTGAGGCTTCCAACAAAACAATCTGGTGGACGTGTGTTTCAACATATTTCAAACAACGGGGATGCTGCAACATGATATCCAGTAGCTCAGGAAATAAGTTTAACATCCAACCATCAACTAAGAGTCACTCGGGTCAAGGTTTTGACAAGCACTGCTCCACATATCTCAAGTGTCACACTTGTGATATGGGCAGAACGGCCGATCATCTCCTCTTAGATTTCATGATGAAGGAATAGATATCCATTTTTTAGTATCTTTTAAAGAAAAGTTTACTTCCATGTCATTCAAGTGGGGTGTGTCTAATGGTTTGGGGTATCAAGTCCATCACATTTTAACACTTTTAGCAAGTGGTCACTTGTCAAGAAGATGTTAGATCATTATAAACTTGAATGAAAGATTGGAGAAAACAATCAATCCTTAAGCAATATCCACTTCATGTTTTGTTTTTAGACCTCAACATCCCTTCACACCCAAGCTAAGGGATCAGCCTATCATCGCTTGGTGTTCTTGCATGTTGAAAATGGTGATTTTCATGTAAACAAGTAACAAAGATGTATTCAGAAGGGAAAACCAACTCAACCAAGCACAAGGATGAAATTATTTCAAAGAAAGTGCTTGAGTAGGGAGCAAGTTAACAAGAATACTTGAAAGCAACTAGTATCAAAAAGCACGAGACAAGAACTTCCACAAGATCTCAATCGCATTCAAAAGATTTAAGTACAAATTAATTGTGATCCAAAAACCTTGAACACTTAGACGTTTATTAGAGACTTGCACTTACACTAAAAAGAAATTAAATTACTAGAATAACAAAAGCTAAAGTACTTGAACACAAACAACTACTACCAAAGTAAACAAAAGTACTCAAATGTATCTGAAATATGAGAGCTTTCAAAAGCTTGAAGGTCTATCAAAACCCTAAGCCAAAGCCTTCCTTAAATACTAGTGGAAGGATAGCTTGGAGAGGAGGGTTATTGACCAAAGTCTTCATCACATGCCTAAAAGAGCAAAAAATACTCTCAAGCTTGGTCACTAAGTAACTTGACAATTCCAGGGTCTTCTAGCCTCCATTTGTATGAACCTTGGGGGCCAAGTAATCTTCAAAAGTGTTTTTCCTCGCCAAAATAATCCTGGAAAATCATTAGCTCGGCACACATACTGCAGCAGTCACAAATCCTTCAGTCATTATGCCTTCGACCTGTTGTAGCATGACTAAACTGCAAAAAGAGAGGATAAACAGCAAAATCAGGCCCAAAAACCATAAAATAGTCCATTGGGACCATTTATCATATTGATCCAACAAGAATCCTGATAAATAACAAAAAGACTCAAACTAATGGGCTTTGAACAATAAAAACTAAGAAAACAATTAGAAATGTGATGCTGTAGCAATACAAATTATACACACATCACCATGTTAGGAGCGAATGTCTGAGGTTGAAGACTGGGAATAACGGAGGGAAGAAGATGGATCCTCCGAGAGCAATGGGAAGGGCTTTTCAAATGACAACCAAGGAGGCTAAGGCTTCGACAGATGTAGTGTCGGGCACGTTTCTCCTAAACTTCGTACCTACATGTATATTATTTGATTTCGGTGCAAGTTTTTCATTTGTGTCGAGATCATTCTATCAAAAGTTGTCCGTACCCGCTAGTAGCTTAGAGGATACCTTAGTGGTAGAGCTAGAAGATGGTGATCAGGTAGTGGTTCGGGATATTCTTAGAGGTTGCAAATTGGAAATCAAGGGAAGGAAATTTTCGGTTGATTTGATGTCGATGGTTATTGGGGGGTCTGATGTTGTCATAGGAATGGATTGGTTGGCGGACAACCATGCCGAAATCCTTTGTGCAAAGAAGTTGATTCGAAACCCAATTTTGGATAGTGAGATGGTGACCGTGTACGACGAAAGACGAAAAGGTGAAGTAGCGATTATCAGCATGGTGAAGGCACGTAAGTGTTTGTAGAAAGAATGCTCATCCTTTTTGGCGTATGTCATAGACGCCAAACTCGAGAAGAAAAGGCTAGAAGATGTGAATGTGGTTAATGAATTTTCTGATGTGTTCCTGGACCACTTGCCTGGATTACCACTCGATCGCCAAGTGGAGTTCAAGATAGATTTAGCACTGGGAGCGGCTCCGATAGCTAGAGATCCTTATCGTTTGGCTCCGTTCGAGATGAAAGATATGATGGGGCAAATACAAAAGCTTCTTAAGAAGGGATTCGTGAGACCGAGCTCATTGCCATGGGGAGCACCGGTCTAATTTGTGAAGAAGAAAGATGACACAATGAGGATGTGCATAGACTATTGAGAGTTGAATAAAGTGACCGTTAAGAATAAGTATTCACTCCCTAGGATCGATGACTTGTTTGACCAACTTCAAGGAGCGGGATGTTTCTCGAAGATCGATCTACGTTCGGGTTACCATCAAGTGATAGTCAAGGAGGACGACATTCCTAAGACGGCCTTTAGGACGCGTTACACACACTACGAATTTTTGGTGATGCCTTTCGGTCTAACGAACACCCCGACGGTCGTAATGGACTTGATGAACCGAGTGTACCGACCATTTCTTGATAATTCGGTTATCATGTTCATTGATGATATCCTAATTTACTCCAAGGATGAATCCGATTATGTACAACACCTTCGAGAAGTTTTAGAGGTTTTGAGGAAGGAGAAATTATATGCTAAATTCTCCAAGTGCGAATTTTGATTGAAGCAGGTGTTATTCTTGGGCACGTGGTCACAAGAGATGGTGTGAAAGTGGATCCCGCCAAGATAGAAGCTATGATGAATTGGGAACTGCCTAAGATTCCATCCAAAATTCTATGTTTTCTGGGTTTAGCGGGCTACTATCGAAGATTTATCCAAGATTTCTCCAAGATTGCTTATGCATTGACAATTTTGACTAAGAAGAACGTGAAGTTTGTATGGACAGAAACTCAGGAGAATGCTTTCCGGACGTTGCAAAAGAAGTTGTGTGAAGCCTCGATCCTATCTTTGCCTGAGGGATCGGAGAATTTTGTGGTTTATAGCAATGCGTCCAAGATGGGTTTAGGTTGCGTGCTACTGCAAAGGGGAAAGGTAATCGCCTACGCATTGAGGCAACTAAAGGTGCACGAGAAGAACTACCCAACTCATGATCTGGAACTAGTGGAGATAGCATTGAAGTTGTGGCGGCACTACCTCTATGGAACAAAGTGTACCTTATACACGGATCACAAAAGTTTAAAATATGTCTTCGATCGAAAGGAACTAAATATGAGGCAAATGAGATGGTTGGAATTACTTAAGGACTATGACTGTGAATTGCTCTATCATCCGAGTAAAGTAAATGTAGTAGCCAATGCCTTAAGTCGGAAGGAATATAGTGGGAGACTTCGAACCAAGCTCTCGAGAATTGAATTGGTGTCGAGTCTCATGGAAAGGATTAAAGTGGCACAAGCCGAAGCCTTATTGGAGGAGAACCTTAAGGAAGAAGTGATGACCAAGCAACAACTATTTTTCATGGATGGTAGACGTGGGATTAAATGTTTTAATGGGTGCGTGTGGGTGCAAAAGATTGGAGGAAAACAGGAGCTACTTTTGGAAGACGCTCACAAGTCCAATTACGCCATCCACCCTGGGAGCACCAAGATGTATAGAGACTTGAAGCTGGATTATTGGTGGTCGATTATGAAGTTAGACGTGGCACACTATGTAGAGAGGTGTGTAACTTGTTCACAAGTAAAAGCCGAGCACCAACGACCTTACTGGAGCCTAAAATCCTTGGAGATACCCAAGTGGAAATGGGACAAGATTACCATGGATTTCGTAACCAAGCTACCAAAGACGTTAAAAGGTAACGATACCATTTGGGTGATCATAGATCGTTTGACTAAGAGTGCTCAGTTTCTAGCGATGCGGGAAACATTTCCGTTGGATAAATTGGCAAAACTATATATTGATGAATTGGTCTCTAGACATGGTATACCCTTGTCTATAGTTTCCGATCTTAATAGCCGGTTACATCAAGATTTTGGGGAGCTTTGCATCAAGAGTTGGGTACACGGGTGAATCTGAGTACGACATACCACACATAGACGAACGTACAAAGTGAAAGTGTAACACCCTCGAAAAACGAAAGAGCAACTAATTTAAAATTTTCAAATTTACATTAGTTAAGGATAGGATTTATTCTTCAAAACAACACTAGAGTCACCAAGAATAGAAATATAGATTAAACTTCAACAATTAATAGGTCCAACCTAGTATAGAGGATAATTAAAACCGGGTGTTACTAAAACTCAATAGCAGTTGCTCTCCTCTAAGACTGAAGAGGAAGACTTCATCAAGCTACTCAGCCTTGCACATACTCCAAGCACTCAACACTTCACAAAAACTTTAGAACCATTTCCCCCATCCGGAACCTGATGGACATGCCGACAAATAAAAAGGTTAGGCTAATGCCTAGTGAGTTCAAGAGTTTACAACATGAAACAGATATATTTGTTAAAGGTAAGAATGCAGTTTAAATCATTATCTTTCAAAATGATTTACTATAAATATTAAATGACTCATTTTCCAATAACACACACCTTTAAAACAAATAACCAACATGAACATTCTTTTGTAAAACAACTTCAACCCCAAATTCACCCAAAATGAGAATAGTAATTAAACTCCCAACTTATAAAATTGCGGATAATACTTTATTTCTCGAAACACCCAAACACGGGAGGGCATAACACTCGACCCATAAATCATGAATAAAATCCGTATATTACAAAATGTCACTGAAAATATGGATAATAAAACAATACCATTTAATACCCAAATACACCTTCCGATGACGGGGGAGACCCGATTCCGTGATATGTGGCGGAACACAAAGTTAAGCCACCTTGCCACGTTGTCGAACTACACCTCAGATCGTAACTGTATTGCCTGCTCTGCCGAGCTACACCTCCAGTCGGACTTTATTTCAAGTCCCCAAAAAACCGTATCCCCTATTGCTTGCTCTGTTGAGCGACTACTCAAGGATACACGATCTTATTGCCTGTTCGTTCTCTAGTGGAGTTTCATCCTCAGGGTACTTATTCGACCCTTAGTGCCTACTCCCTATCATTCAAGATAGGAGCCTCAACTCCTTACTTGATAACTCCCGATGTCTAAACCTCGTGGACAAGAATTAAACATCCAATCAAAAGACCCATGGTCCCGAAGTACAACCCATAAAGGCTTCTCTTCGCCAAACAACCGGGACGACATTAATGCCAACACGGCATAATTTCACAAAGTGAGAATCCCAAGAGTCCTCACCATCAAATACGACTGACTTACATGCCTATGGATCCAATGCATTACAGTCTAAGATACATGACTCCAAATGACTGACACACGCACTCAAACATGTATTTTCCAAAATAAAGCACAATAAATGCATCACTAACCTAAAGCTCCACTTTAAGCTACCGGACAAATGTCCCCAAGACTCGACGATTACAAAAACTGAGCTTTAAGCCCAAGAAACAAATTATCATATGCTAAAATCCACAAAATACAATAAAATGTAACCGACCATGACTATGCAACCACATACTCCAAAAATGTGTGAATACAATCCAATTTCATTTAGACTTGAACAAATCATTTTCTAAATAAGCTTATGACCACATAGGTTTACAGTATTCGAAAATATTCACAAGGTTTGAAATATCCAAACTCTAATGACTCACATGTTGGTATTTTCAAACCATTTTACAACCCAAATTACACCTATTACCCAAAGTCATAAAAATGTATTTTTACCAAATACCATCCGTTTACGAAAATGGTTACCAAATCATTTTTTATTATGATACATTTATCAACAATCCCAAAAATCCCAAAGAAGTGTGTTTTATAAGTTTATAAAGTTAAACATTTTCAAATAGGGAAAATTGCATCAAAATGGAACAAACTTTGATCTTATTCCTGTTTTAGGGAACCAACTTTTAAAATTATCATTTAAAGGTTTGAAAGAAAGTTTGTATTTATTTAAGGGTCTCGTTTACCGGTTAAGTAGGTAACCGGTTACTCTACTATGATGTGGAATAATTATAAATGAACAAAGTATTACGTGGATATTTAGGATGTCATGTCATCATTCATTTAAAAAATAAATTACAAACTAAAATCTCAATATTAACAGGAAATGCAAAAGTCCCCTTCGTTCTATCACTTTATCCCTGTCGTTTCTCCGCTCGTGGCCATCAGCCCATCACCTCTTGTCATCGCTTTTGTCTCCGAAAAAAGGATTAAAGGCTTTCAGATCTTGATGATGGCCAGATCTGTAATCTATGGTTCAGATTTGGCAAGCGTTCTCGAAAGGAAGTTATGGGTGGTGGAATGGAGTAGAGCCGTAGATGAGGACATAGAGGAGGCTTTTGGTGGGAGATGAAAGGATGGGAAGAAGGGATATGGTGGTGGGATGGTGATTATTGACGGAGAAGAAAGAAAAAATATTGGCGGTGCCCCCGGTGGGATGGTAGAGATCGGGGGCGACGACGGTAGGTGAAGTGAAACTGGTCACAGTTTGGAAGACACTGGAGTTTGTAGGTGAATTTGGTCTAGTTTTCAGGTAGCCAAAAGTTTTAGGTGATGGTGGTTTTAATGGTTTAGGGTCGCCGGAGTTGTAAATGTAGTTGGGAAGGAAGGAGGATAGGGTTTGAATGTTGACTTTTTCTATTCATGTGCCTGGATGAATCTTTGTGTCCAAGTAAATATATAATATATTATATTAGATAATTAGTATACTATTATGTTATTAATTAATATAATATTACATATTAATTTTGTTTAAAAAAATTAAAATTATTTACATAAATTTAATTATGACATGGAAGTTTTTTTTTAAAGGAATGACATGGAAGTCTATTTGGCAAATAACTTGAGCCAAATCATCTTGAGCAGGTCAACAGGTCAATCAAACCCTTAAATAAATGAAAACTTTTCTCTAGACCCCTAATAATGATTTTGAAAGTTGGTTCCCTAAAACAGGAATAAAATCAAACTTGGTTCCATTTTAGTGCAATTTTCCCTTTCAAATAACCAAAACTTATCAGATGATCAGCAGTTAACAATTTCATGTAAAACACAAAACACTTTAAAATGAACATTTTGGCATGTACAACGTTTTCACAAATCAACTTGAACTCACCTTGCTAGATTTAGGCTAAATCTAGATTTTACCCCCAACTTGAGCTTTCTTGAAGAAACTTGAATCCACAAGCAAAACCTTCCAAAACCTATATTCACAAGTTTCCAACCATGAATATACTCATTCAACCATTAAGAATCAATCCCCAAACATTTTACACCAAAATCCCCAACTTGACCAAAACCCTAAATTTTGACCTAATTTCTCCAAAACCAACAAATCCAAAATTTGAGAAACCAAACACTAGGAAATCATCAAGAGAACATTTCTATCTCATATTAGGGTTTAGAAATGAAAGGGGTACTACTTACCATTTAGGTTTTGATGAAAACCTAGAAACACTAGCCACAACCTTGGAGAAATGGGTGAAGATGATGAACCCTTGCCTCTAGCTTCCAATCTTTACCACTTGATGATGAATACTTCGAGAACTCAAGAAATGGACCCAAAATGAGTTATGGTTTGAGGGAAATGAATAAGTAACGATTTGGGAGAGAATGGGGAAGTTTGGAGAAGAAAAAATGAGGATGAAGGCTGAAATATCGCATTTAACAACAGTTTGGACCACTCATGCTACATTGATCAACGACAATTCCCAGGGCATTGTCGCCTGGCAATGTCTCCAGCTTCCCCTTGGTCACTGAATTTTGTGAGAGTCCAAGAATCTATAAATCTTTAGAGAGAGAAAGTAGAGAGAGAAAGTATGAAGCGCAAAGTTTAAACTGATGTATTGAAAGTGATTGGCAAATTTCTTACAAGGAACAAAGACCAAAGGGACTTAAATACCCTTGGTCAAATACAACACTGATAAGCATTCTAAACACTGTATAAGACCAATACCTATAAATACAATGATTACTATAAAATCAGACCTAACAATGTCCCCCTTAGTAATCGTTGGCGCTTTGGTCTTCAAAAATCATCTTCTAAAATAGCACGGACCAACAAAGTGATTTTTAGAAGCTTTCTGACTTTTAAGAAAAAATTCTTCTCAGCATCTTTGAGATAAAGATGTCTTTACTGTCTTGAGCTCTAGACGATACACCTTTTTTGAATGATCTTGAATGAACTGTGGTGTTCGGAGCATAAACAACAAAAGAATTTGTTGTAGCTGAAAGAATAGAATCTTTGAGCGAATCTTGATCAACAGATAAACTTTTGAGCTCTTTGTCTCTTAAACTTCTCCTTGACTTCTCCCCCTCATGACCTTGATGATCTTGATCAACTTGGTCATGTAAATGTTGGAGACGAGACAACATAAGATCTGCAAAATCAAAGAAACAGAGAAAAACAGGGAGGTTTGCGCTTCATGTTGGATGCGCAAACCAAGGTTTGCGTTTCATGAAGGGAGCGCAAAGCAAAGTTTGCGGTTCAAGAAGGATACGCAAAGCAAGGTTTGCGTTTCACGAAGGCAGTGCAAAACGAAGTTTGCGTGTCATGCTGGATGCGCAAACCAAGATTTGCGTTTCATGAAGGATACGCAAAACAAGGTTTGCGTTTCACGAAGGAAGCGCAAAACGAAGTTTACGTGACCAACGGAATGCGCAAAGCTGACAAACTCAGAAAAAATTTACCTTTTTAAGCTCTTTGACTCCGCCTACACAAATGCACTAGATATGACATTTTGAGTTAGCATTCATATAAAGAAAATCAGAAACTCCCCCTCAAAAACAGATATAATATTTGAAAAAATATTCTCTTTGTTCACTCCCCCTTGAATAATGCATAAACCCATTAAAATATATTTATGAGAACACAATGATCAAATATTAATGTAGAAAGAAAAATATACTGAATGTAAATTTTGAAACAACTAAACATATAAAATTTTAAACAATAAACAAATAAAAGTCTACTTAGTAAAATATCACAGATTTATCAATCATTTGAAATCAAACATATGTTGTTGGATACAAGAACAAGTTTCATTGCATATCAAGTTAAAACATGTTCAGTTTCAAAAACTTCAATCAATCTATTCAGTGTGCTCACATGCGAATCTTTGATTGTCTTCAAGAAAATGCAATTCTAAAAATATTATAGAGAACTTTGCATATACTCACACTAAGCCATCAAGAATTAAGATATTCATAAATTTACAGATTTATCGCAACTCAAACATATCACCAAGTATCATGAGATGTGTGCTCATTGGCATCTTTTAGCATTGTGCACATTGGCATCTTAACATGAGTGTGCTCTTTGGCATCTTTTAAGCGCGTGCACTTTGGCATCTTTTGATCAAAAAGTTTATTAAGTAAAGAACATGTCGTAAACGTAACTTTCTATCTGACCCTATTGCAGGATTTGGGTCAGCCGCTCCGAGACCAGTTGGCCTTAGGGGACTAGGTGTCAAGCACCCCTTGGAACTTACTCTCCCAGATCAGAAAGGCTACATCGACATATCCTAAACCCATTCATACCAGTAGAACATGACTTTCGATCTGATTCTATAGAAGAATTTGGGTTCGATCACTCCCAGATCAAATGACCTTAGGGGACCAGATGACAAACATCCCGAGGAACTTACTTTCCCAAACCAGAAAGGCCATAGGTACAAACTTTTAAACTTAGAGATTTCTGTATTTTATGAAATTATAATTCATCTCAATCACTCAGGTCAACATCTAAGTGCTTAGCCCATATTTTCATTCCGATCTATAATTCTGATTAATTAGGTAGTCTAAGCAAAGTAAACTATAAAAATTCCGAATCACACAACTTTAAAGCAATAATAAAAGTTTCAAACATGTTGCTGACTTTTCGACTTTTGTAAGACTTGAAATTTGATCATATAAAAACTTTAATATAAACAAAAGAACTTGAAAATTTATCCTAGACACATATTTTATTCAAAAAAAAGAAAAAATGTAAAACTTTTACTTTATAGACTAAAATTTGTAAAGATTTAAACTTTTAATTGATATTTAGTCAGAACAAAATAAAATTCAACTATCTCATCTTTTACATTTTATAAAATAAATTTGTGACTCATATTAAAAAAAATTGGGTTATACAAATTCACGAGATAGATAAACAAGCTCAGATTCTTAAAACTTTGAGAAAAACTGGAATAACATCAAAATCAGAGATAAAATGCAGCGGAAATAAAAATGATGTACTCACAGTATTTCATTTAGTCAGAAGCTTAAATCATTGAAGAATGAGTTCTAAACTGATTTGTTTAAAAGTCGTAGTCTATGAAGTATGGGTCCTGAGCTGAAGTACTCAGAAGCCAACTTTCTCTTACTCCCCCTTAACATGTGATGCCTGCAACTTTAAATCAGATTGAGATTTGGGTACCCACTTAAGTTTGGGCCCGTGTTTGTTAGTTGCAGTTCGTATGGGGAAATAATGAGCAGATTTGATACGAGAAACATGAGAAATATCATTAGAATAATAAGGACAATTATCAGAAGAGAAAACATAATCATCTGAACTAGAATCAGAAGACGAATATGAGACATTTTTGGAAAATTTGAAACATTTGCTTTATAGAGTATTTTGAAATTTTATTACAATAAGCAAATGAATCACTTTTATAACAATTGTCTACATATCTATCTTCCTCAGTCATAGGAACATTTGATGTCCGCCTCGCTCTCCAGATTTGCTTCTTTGACCGGTTTAAAGTCCTATCTGAAAGAATGGAATCTGAAGAATTAGAATTGTCAGAAAGAACTGTATCATGTTTCTTCGACTTCTTTGACCGTCTTCTTTTACGCTTAGGTTTATAATATTGATCATTGAGCGTAAAAGAATCATCAAGAATTTTAGACTTAATATTTAAATCAGAAGAAATAAATTTATCCAAGCAGCAATCTGATCAACTAATAAATTTGAATTTACCTCGGAGTCTGAAGAATTTTGAGAAAATATTTTAAAATTAGAAATTTCCTTTTGGTTTTCCTTATTATCAGAAGAAAGGCTAGAAATAGAATCTGACTTTTGAGAAAATAAATTTTCTTCAAGACTAGAAGTCATAAAAGAAAGAATAATATCAGGTTCAATTTTCTTCAAAATATTTTGATCTTCTATCTGATCTTCAAGATCTATGATTTTTCCTTCTAATACTAACGGAGGAGTATATTTCTTTGAATCATAAATGATTGGAGAAATATTTTCCTTATCAGTATCAGATGCATAAGGAGCAATAAAATCATCAAACATTGAAGATTTAACAGAAGATATATCATTTAAAATTCTTCTGCCTCTCTTTGGTTTTTCAGGAAAATATTTGGCATTTTCATACGTATATACAAAAGGAGTTTCATTTTTCTTGCTATTTATCCTTTTCTCATTTTCGAGATCTAACATTTCCTTTTCACTAGTTCAATGAAATTTGAACTAAGGAGTATAGTGTGCAAGTGTTAGATAATCGTATTTATATAAAGTAGGTACTTCGTTTATCACTTTGTTTAAACAATGAGGATTGTCAAAACCAAGTCCCCACCTTTGTTTTAAAGCTTCTTCACTCCTCGGTTTGTTCATAAAAATTGTTTGTTCAGATTGGTTTCTCCGATAAAGCTTTTCTTCTAACTTATTAATTTTATCTGAAAATTCATCTTTTAAATTAGTCATAGATGTCAAAGATTCAAGATAAGTTTTATTTGAATTTTCCAAATCATCCAAATTCTTTTGAAAGATTTCTTTTGTATTTTCTAAAATGGATTTTTCATCTTTCAAAGAAATTTTCAGTTTGTCAATCAAATCTGACTTTTCAGAATTAAGATTCTTTTCAGATAAAATCTTTGAACGTAAATCAGACAAAGCATTAATTATGATATTCATCTGAGAGGTAATGAAATTATAATAAAATTCATAATATACCTCATCTTCATCTGTTTCAGAATCTTCTGACTGATCAACTCCAACCAAGCACATGTGAGCGATCTCTACGTTTGAAGCTTCGTCGTCAGAGTGATCCAGCCAGAATTCTTCTTCGGCCAGCAAAGCAGTTCCGTTCTCTCTCTTTTCTGCTAGTTCCATTTTCTTCTTATAGTAAGCTGAATCCCTAACTTTCTTAGCTCGACACTCCTTTGAGTAGTGACCCGGCTTTCCACAGTTATAACAAGAAGCAGTCTTAGGCTCGGGTACTTTTACTTTAGGACCAGAAGTGAAGCGAGAAGTGTTGGAACCCGATCGTGGTTGGAACTTTTTCTGGTAATGCTGAGAAAGAAGGATCATCGCTTTCTGCAAAGCCTCACCATCATCTTAAGTTGACCTGGTGTAAGCGTTATCAGACAACGCTTGTTCAGTTAATTGCTTTGTAAGGATAGTAACCGAGTCTACTGACTTCTTCTTTTTCTCTTCCAGTTTGGCCTTTTTTTCTATCACTAAGCTCTCATCAGTTAGCAAAATCTCATATAATTCTTGGATTTGCATAGTGGAGATTCTGACATCGTTCCTCAGTCTATGACAAGATTTATTCCATTCAGGCTGCAATATGTTGAGGAACTTCAGATTTGTCTCAAGCTCAGTCTTTTCAACCTTAATCTTCCGAAGATCATTGATTACGGCACAGAAACGATCAAACACAGTCTTTAGTGGCTCCCCGTCCTTGGCTTTGAGTTCTTCAAAATTATTCATGTAGCGCGTATGCCTGAGTTGAGTAGCTACTGAAGAACCAAGCATAATCTTCTCAAGTTGTTGCCACATCAGATTAGGATGAGTTTTGAAACACTCAATCCTGTTGTATACAGAGTTTGGCAAGGCCAACATTAGATTTGCTTTAATATCCCGATCAGCTTGATAAGCAGACAACTCTTCATGTGTGTACTCTTTAGTAGGCTTGTATAATCCAGAAGCCAATTTGGGTCTGTCGAATGGTCCTTCAGATAAAATGGTCATCATGTCATTTCCATTCTTTTGTCGTTCAATAAAGTTCAGGAACCGATCTTGCCACTGTGTAAACTCGTTTTCATCGATTAGTACCGGTGGACGATTTTCTGTACCCAATGACATCATAATGTCATTTTTGTAGAACTGAGCTTGGAAAACAAACTTGGCAGAATCCATAGATGACAAAAAAAAATTCCTAGACTTTTTTTTTTTAAAAATTAAGTCTGGAGCTTGCGCAAAGTAGATCTTTGCGTGTCAGGAGGGGAACGCAAACAAGAGCTTTGCGTTGATAACTAGAAACACAAACTAAGACTTTGTGTTTTGAACGTGAAGCGCAAAGAAGATCTTTACGTGTGTAGACTGAAACGCAAACTGTGTTTTGCGTGTGAAAACTGAAGCGCAAAGAATGCTTTGCGTGTGCAAGCAGAAGCGCAAACTCGAACTTTGCGTTTGAAGAAGGACGCACAAAGTAGACTTTGCGGGTTGAACTTGAAGCGCGAAGTAGAGCTTTTCGTGTGAAGTGAGATGCGCAAATAAGAACTTCTCGTATACTGAGTGATACGCAAAAGTAGCTTTGCGTTTCCAACGTGAACCGAAAACCTGAAAATTCACTAACACCCAGATTAGTCGAACAGTGAACTAGCGCAAATCAATATGAATGATGCGTAAACCATATGAATGAAGCGCAAACCACAGAAACTCGAATATAACATGTAAAATCGAATGAAAACAAGAAATTTATGCATGAAAAACACACACTGATTATCGAAAACACCTTTTTAAGACAATTCAAACAACAATTTCGATTAAAAAACACTAAAAATCAAAATCTTCGATGAAACAGTACGTGAACTTGTTTTTCCAGAAAATTTCAATTTCACAAAATCGATGATCTAAATCAGTTTTTCTTGAAAAACAACCTGAAACAAATGTGACCGATTATCAAAAACGAAACTAATGAAATCAAAAACAACACAATTCGATCACAAACAGATCCAAATTTTATGAGAAATCAAGAAAACGAGATTTTCTTGAAAAAATTCAAGAAAATCGATCAAATTTTCGATTTCAATCACAAATTCAGATATAGAAAAACAATCTCTCAATCCTCTCAAGATTCATATTGCTCTGATACCAATTGAGAGTCCAAGAATCTCTAAATCTTTAGAGAGAGAAAGTAGAGAGAGAAAGTATGAAGCGCAAAGTTTAAACTGATGTATTGAAAGTGATTGCCAAAGTTCTTACAAGGAACAAAGACCAAAGGGACTTAAATACCCTTAGTCAAATACAACACTGATAAGCATTCTAAACACTGTATAAGACCAATACCTATAAATACAATGATTACTATAAACTTAGACCTAACATTTTGCCGCGACATTGACAGGTGCGACTATGACACTGTCATAGTTGCCGGGCATTGTAACATTGCCAAACCAAGCCCCGAAACTCGACTTTTTCAATTCCAATACCCCCGATACTCTAAGAGACTTTAAATAATGATTTCCCAACAAAATCCTGCCATTTATAAACTACGAAACGTCCGGGTGGCCTTTATTTACCGAAAATTACGGGTGTTACAATCCTCCCAACCTTTATCTAGATTTCGTCCTCGAAATCTAGATTCCCAAGAAACGTTGCCCATAGGATAGATTGCCTCTACTCCTATTTCCAGAACTACTACCATACCCTTGTGCTGGTCCTCACGACACATGCCCACGGGGCACTTCACACTTATACCCGAGTGAACACTTATCTTACTAACGTAGCCTTTAACCATGAGATGTTGTTGTCTCCCAACCTTGGGTGACACGTACTACCTCAAGGGTAGCTTGTGATTTCAACTTGTTATTCCCAAATCTATTCAAGTTCTAATTGTAAAACAGGAATATGATCAAGAATCGTAATTACAAGTCATTGATTCAATATACAACAATTACAAATCTCACAACATTCTCTCACTACTTTCTCTCACTAGAAATATATTCTAATATGCTCTTCTCTCATTAGCTCTCGTATACAGTTGATTACTAATTCCCTCTCTTACTTACAAAGCATTACAAAGACACAAGGTATTTATACCCTTTATCAAATACAAAGAAATAAAAACACAATACATTGACTTTGACTTTTATTACAAAATGACTGACTTTCACTGAGAGTTGACTTTCCTGCTTTGACTCGTATTTTGATCTTCAATCTCTATGATCTTGAATCCAACAAATCTGTGCTCTAACATTCTCCCCCTTTGGATCAAGATCATCTTTAAAAAGATATTGCAATTCAATCTTCTCTCTTTAAGCTCAATTTGAATCTTTTCCCCTTTTGTAGAAAAAAAATCTTCTCAAGCAATTAACATGCTCCCCCTATTAATATGAATTTCAGCAACCTTTCTCAAAATCTGATCTTCAAGAATAGCATCATTCTCTCCCAAGGTTATAAACAAACCTCTTTAAGACTTATGAAAGAAATCATCTTCAGTTTCAGCTCAATTTTCTTCAGCAAGTTTATCTTCAACAATTCTGAAATCTTTGAACTCATTCAGCAACCTTACTTTCACAATCATTACTTGATCATCTTCTCCCATATTTAACATTGCTGAATCAAACATTTCTCTATCTTTGAAATTTCTAACTCAGACATTTCTTTAATTCATCTCCCCCTTTTTGATGAATAGAGCATCGATATCATCAAAACTTTTCCCAAGAAATGTCTTTGACCATTCTTATCTGACAAACAGAGCCTCTGATCCATTGCCAGTTCGAACAAAGTATTCATCTAGATCTTTTCAAATCAAGACAAATTAGAATGTAACACCTGAATCAACAAATGAATCAGTTAAAATGTCTGTCAGTAACACTAAGTCACTGTGTGTAACGAATACACATTGGAAAGGAGTTTTTGTTATGTTCACTCCTTCAGAGCTTCCATTCAATCATCGAAACAACACGAAGGAAATTTCTATGAACGTTGTTACAAGAAAACAAATTCCTTTTGTGCTCGTGCAAGTGTAGAAAGAATTAAGTCATCAAGTGCTTATAAAGGCTCAAAATTGTGTAAACCACTGAGATAACAACAGTTAAACATAGACTCAATGTGCATGATTGAAGTGTGAAGGTGGGGCATACGTCCTTCTTTTTCAATATCCAGATTTTCCAAATGAAAATTAAATAGATTATATGTTGCGTCCCCAGAAAAATATGAAACATTTTCTTTTTGAGAAGAAAATGAGTAGTTGGTGGGGTTATAATCAAGAGTTGGCATGGGCTAGTTGCCTATTTCAATAATGTTCACGAAGAATTGTGAAACACTAGCAATGTGGCTACCCGGCTCAAAAAGTATTTGGTGCAAAGTTTGGTATTCTTTTACTCTGATCTCACACCCTCTTTCTTTTTATCATTGAGAACACATCTAACCAAAATCTCATTTACATTTTACCTCTTCACATAACCCACACTCATTTCTTTTTGACTCCTCACACTCAATCACTATGGATTAACTTCTTGGGTAGGAAACACTGGTTATCGTGAATCCATAGAAGTTTCATGTAAGTCCTAGCACAAAGAACCCATATTTTCCTATTAAAGTATATGTTGCTCAAAATGATTTATCTTGAACAATTAAAGCTTAAATACAAGTCAGATGTTTGTATGCTAAGAATATAATCATGAAGATATGAGCATTTTAAACATTAAAGATATTTCAAACAAGTAAATTGAATGAATGAAAAATGAATGCAAGAGACTTGTTTGAAAATCTTCCATTGTATGAAAAAGATCAGAATCAAATGATATAGCAATCAAGACTTATGGTAAAAAATAATGGATATTGTCTATATGAAACAAAATATAGACATTCTTGAATGACGTTTAGAAATGAATTAACGCTCAATATTCGTTGAAATACAAACAGGGTGTCTTACCATCGAAAAATATGTTTCAAATTTGAGACATGGTAAGAACATATTAAACTATAAGTCAAACCGGTGTGTGTGAATACTTGAAAGTATATAGAAAAGACAATACGCAAGTAATTATCTTTGGAAACACACGGTTTGGTAAACAATGAAGCACAAATATTATGAAAACATTTAAAATCACACTTCTAATTCATGAAATCTGTTTAAGAATCGGGAAGTGGTTTGAACGTTTAAGAACAAATTTTCTATGATTGAAAGTCGTCCTTCTTTCAACCATATATGAGATTAAGAATAGAAATAAGCCATTGTCGTTCAGACTTAAATCTCATGAAGTCAAGCAGAAAAATCATAATGATATGATCTTGATAGCATCCTCTCAATCTACAAAAGTCTCAAAGTCATGTCAAAGCAACTTTATTCACAAATTTATTGAAAAATAAAATGACATAAAGCAGTAAAACATTGAATGTACGAGTTCTGATCTGAAATAATCAGAAATCATATTCTTACTCCCCCTGAAATTATGCATCTAAAATATGTCAGTGAAAAAGCACATGATAGATTCACTAATCCCGCTGGAATGTAGATCATCATATCTTTCAAATGCATATTTAAAAAAAAAATATGTACTCCCCCTTGAAGGTTGATTTCCTCTTTTGAGTATCGGAGTACAATCGCTTATAAGCCCGAGAGTATCATTTCTTTTGATCATTGAAGAGAGAGTCCTAAACTGTTATGTTTAGAAGTCAAACTCCTTCTCATTGAGGTACGTGTCCTGAACTGTAGTATTCAGAAGCCTCAGTTCTCTTACTCCCCCTTGACTTGTGGTGCCTGCAACACAGACTCATCTTTTGGTTTTGGTACCCACTGGTATTTGGGTCCATATATGTTAGTTGCAGTTCGAATGGGAGTAACTGAATAAGAACCATACCAGTAATGATCACTTGTTTTGTGAACATGATCATGTGTACGACAATAAGAACAATAATATTTCTTACTTGACAACCTGATTAACTGATCTCTCGAGTAAACATGATCAGGTTTACCTTTTCGCACATTGTTCTTCTTGGCTTTAATCTAATGTACACATGTCTTCTTTCCTTTCTTTTCAGCTTTCTTCTCATCTTTCTTTTCTTCTTCATACCTTCTTCTTCTTCTTCTTCTGTATGTATCTGAACCATCTACATTTTCATCAAAGAAAATGTTAATAGTACGAATCTGATCATATGATTTTACTGACCTTTTTGATGAAACAGTTTTCTTATGTGAACTTGCAGCTGTCTTTAATGAACATTCAGAATCAGCTGAATCATCTCGAGGTGTGTAGATTTGTGACTCTGGAGTCGTGTGCTCAGTCACCACCACCTTGGAAATAATATTTTCAAGCTCTTTAATCTTGGAAGAATAACTGTCTCTTTCTATGACAAGCAGGTCAATCTTCTTCTCGAATTCAAACTTCGTTTTCTTCTCTTTCAGCGCACTTTCTGATAGTTCAGATAACTTGTCATTAAGCTTTTTAATCTCAGCCTCAAAAATATTCCTTTCTTCCTCAAAACCATTTTCAGCATTCTTTCTCTGACCAGATATTTTCTTGAAAATTCCCACATTCTTCTGTTCAATGGTCTTTCTTTCTTTGGCAAAATTTTTCCTTTTCAAAATAATGACTTTCTCAAAATCTGAAATTTGTTGAGAAAGCTTAGAACATTTAAGCTGAAACATCTTCTTCTCTTCAAAACTTTTCCTAGAAAACTCTGAGAACTTCTTTGCAAATGTATTCTTTTTACTCTCAAAGTCATCTTTATCTTTGCCCATTTGTTGTTCCAAAACAAATATTTTCTTTTGAAACTCAGTATTTGCATATTCCAAATTCTTGATTTTCTCCTCATTCTTCTGGTCAGTCATTGGTTGCATTTGGATTTGCACAAGTTGGGCTTTCAGATCTGAAACCTTTTCTTTTAGCTTAGAGTTCTCACTTTATATTTGAGAAATTTTCCTTTTCAGAACTCTATTTTCAGTTTCCAATTCTCTTCCTTTTAATACCATCTTTGGCCCTGACATCAACCATTCAAGAGAATCCCACAACTCTTTTGCTGTCGTGTTGTAGAGATTTATTTGACCAGAAAGTTCACGAGAAAGTTCACGAGAAATACTTTTCGACATAAAATTTCGAGCTATATTATCAGCTGTCTGTCTCTTCTCTTGTTCCTCAGTAGAATCTTTTATCGGAATTTGTGGTTTCATCTCTCCTTCAGTCAATGATAATCTGATATAGTAACTCAGCTCATGTTTATCTACAAAGTTTAAAAAATTAACTTTCCATTCTTCGTATTCTCCTTTGTACAACATTGGTGCCGTCATCCTGTTACAAAAAGAACTTGAAATTGATCGTTAGTCCAAATGAAATCAAACAATACAGAAACACTTAGACAGAAAATCAGAAATGAAATTTCCAAAATTTTCTAAGTCTGAAATTCACAAAATATTGTGAAAAACATTCAGAATTCGCAAGCTGCAAAGAAAAACACAAGAAATTCGCAACTTACAAATGTAACCACAGAATTCGCAAGCTACAGATTCGTAAGCTTCAGAAACTCAGAATTCGCAAGTAACACCTACAAATCCTAAAATTTTCGTAAGTCACACTCATGCATATACATGGAATTCGTAACACTCAGGCCTACGAATTCCTTATAATTCGCAATACACACATATACGGATTCTAAGCAATTCGCAATATAGCGCTCTGCGAATCCTGTACATATGATTTTTCTAAAAAAATAAACTTTGCGAAATCTTGAGACTTTCTGCGAAAACTATGAACTCTGCGAAACTCAATTGATCTACGAGTTCTTCATGTTTATTTGCGAGTTCTTAGGCCTCTGCGAGTTCTTCATGGATTTAGCGAGTTCTTCAGATCTTCGAAGAAAAATCAATCTGACATGCCCAAAATCCAACTTAGACCTCGAATTTCGATATGAGACTTCAACCAATTGATCACTAACATACCTAGAACCAAAAACTAGCAATGAATTTCAATCTAACTCACAAACTATTACAAATTGATTCAATATAGTGCATGGAACTTGTGTAACTCGAAAACAACCAATTCATAAAATTAACTAAGAATTACAGTGCAAATCACAAATCAAGTTACACAAACTCGATCTAAACCAATATACGAATACATTCTCATCAATTACAGACACTAATTCAACCAAAAACTCAAAATTCGAATCTGAAAGTCGATGAAACAGTAACAACTCTGATTTTCTTGAATGATTTCAATTGGATTTGCTCTGATACCAATTGTTATTCCCAAATATGTTCAAGTTCTAATTGTAAAACAAGAATATGATCAAGAATCGTAATTACATGTCATTGATTCAATATACAACAATTACAAATCTCACAACATTCTCTTACTACTTTCTCTCACTAGAAATATATTATAATCTGTTCTTCTCTCATTAGCTCTCGTATACGATTGATTACTAATTCACTCTCTTACTTACAAAGCATTACAAAGACACAAGGTATTTATACCCTTTATCAAACACAAAGAAACAAAAACACAATACATTGACTTTGACTTTTATTACAAAATGACTTTGACTTTCATTGAGAGTTGACTTTCCAGCTTTGACTCGTTATATTTTGATCTTCAATCTCTATGATCTTGAATCCAACAAATATGTGCTCTAACACAACTTCTCACCGGCCAATTCACCTCAGATCCACATGTTTCTGAACCCAAAACCAATGCTCGACTTCATACCCCAAAGAATTCTCAATATTCTTAATGATCCATTCTTGATTTTGATAAGTCCGTCCTTCCAAGGCGTACCAATACGCTCTCCGGGTAGCTGGTTAATACGGATCCGGCTATCAATTACTCTCGATCCACACCCAAACCTCAAAACATTCCCTCAATAAGATCTTTACCACACCAGGGAAAACCTATACATCTCAATACTTAATTACCCACATTTAATCTTCCTTTAAATTCCACCACCGAGAGGTCAACATTTCTCATGATCTAACGGGGATACTTCCAAATATTCCAAGATTCATGGACTTCAAGAAAACAAGTCGACACCTAAAACCAAAATGCTGATAACGAAAACGTGGACATCCCGCCTGATATTTCATTCCAGACGCGTGGTCACATTAAAGTTGACACCTAACATAGGACTATTATTCCCGATCTTACATCCCTAACAAACGGACCACATAATTTTCCTTTGTTCATGAAAACCCATTAAGATGGTACAGCGGTAATATATAATATGATGTCAAACAGACAAGCAACCCATCAAATCGAACCTAAACAGGCGCGGATAATCCCACAAGACCTTATCCCGTAGGTTTATCAAAACGGAAAGATCACCCCTTAATTAACTGGGAAGACATAAATCTAATACATCCATTATTCATGTGTTCTCAATCCAAAACTGAAACCCAAAAATTCAAGACTGACCGCAAGTCGAATCATCCAACGCTGCATTTCCCAAGGACTCCTCTAGTCCCTAATTGCAACTCCTTTCACGATAGGGGTTTAAATCTATAGCCACAATGAGCTCAAGGTTTTCCAAGCCAATATGCCAATTTGAAATTTACAAAACTTTCCAACGCAACAGTTTTATAACAATCGATCGTACATATAAAATCTACTACCGTTTACCCGGTAGGTGTGCATAGTGGCCACATACGCCACACATATAAAACCATTTTGAAAAACATTTGATCATTAACACACGCTTATAATGACAATAACAGAAGATGAACAACAAACTTTTCAAATGGACCACTATGGTTCGTACATGCATTAATTTACGCCGTGTACATAAAATAACTTTCTGTACGAAAACGTATGCAACAAAAGTGTTGTACAACTCCAAAAGGGAACTTCATTATTTCACTTCAAAATTCTTTCCTTTAAACCGTAAAACGTCGTGGAATAAAATTCCAACAAGGCCCATATACATCAGTTTATTTCCCCAAACATAGTAAAACAATAAAGGTGTTTGATTTGGTCAAAAACCATTAAATTTTTAGACCGAGTTCACGCCTTGGGCTGCGCAAATAAAATGCACTTGTCCAAAAATAGTAGCTATAATGACATGAATACTGATAACTCATTTAATGCATTACGGAAAATTTATAACAGTAAAATCAACAACTGAAACATGTCTAAAACAAAAGTTCAATACGAGACAACATAAATCTTTCTTATGCTTACTCACACCAACATTATAAATTAATTTGAATACTATGCAGCATACAATGAAAACACTTGTATAAAACCCAAAAGAGAACTCACATGATATGGAAACTTCCCAAAATAACATATGGGATAACGTCTACTTACAAAACTCTCATGACGCCTCTTACGGTTGCGGAAATACCGGTGCAAGACTCGCACGAGACAAAAATGTTAAACAAAGACTCATAAGTTAACACACACAATAATGCAAGTATACACCTCTCAAAGTCCTACTGCACAACGTAAAACGGTCGTAAAATAAAATGTCACATAAAACTTATTAACGCTAAAATCAAGCGGTGCCAACATTTTCACTTACGAACATAAAAGCATAAGACGACAATATGTCTAAAATGTTAAACTTCTAAGAGTTTCCCCTTTTTACCGCAATGAAAAGTAAAGTGGCACTTTTCAACAAAGCTTGCATAGGACAGACGCTTAATAAATTGCAAATTTACACGCAACAAAATTTAAAACTCACGCATTTCAAAGTTTACTCACGCGTCGAAAAACGTCGCAGAACAATACTCCATAAAATTCAACAAAACTCGTACAAACTAAAATTCCCAAGAAAACTCCGACTCAAGAACATGGGAATAACCTTTCCTTTAAAACCTTAACATACGTAGAGGAGATCCAATGCCAATGTTAGAATTTCATAGTTACTTGCCCAATACCCCAAATAACATTAAAACACGGATATTACAATATCCAAAAATAGTGTTAGACACGAATCGGGGATGAAGAGAGTTTCAATAAAAAAAAATTTTCAACCACATGCAACAAAACAATTTCATGCATGCTTAAACTCACGGTTTAAAATCTAATGAGTGCTAAATGCTTTACCAATACTTCGTAAAGAAACTCACTTCATACTTTGAAAACATGAGAAACAATTGATGCAAACTTATTTTAGAAATAAATGTCGTGCATGGATTTGGCCGGCACTCAACATCCCGAAATCACGTTCCTCAATTTCCTGTCATACTATTGTCATCCGGATGCTCAACATCTTAAAGCAATACCCGAATATTTCATCGGTTCACCTTATAATTTCTCCTCAAATAACGTCAATTCCATAAGTCTAAGGTTCTACTCCGACCAATTGCCCCGACCCAAAATGGTCAACTTACTGCATTCATCATTCTTAACCGTCACTACTAGTGACAACGCTATAAACTTTAACTTCTTCCAACCACTACTCCTCGGAAACTCATCCACTACCCCATCGATCCTCACAAAAGGCCGGTTCAAGCACACACATGTAACATATAATTTCACCACGACACTGGCCAAGTGTAATTATGAACGTACTGTACATGATTATCCTTGCTACCCTCGTCATGATTCTCGATTATAGTGACTCTATCGACCTTAAAATATCTTATATTAGAGTGTCTAGTAGTGCAATATCACTTTCACATACTTAGAAGAACGCTAGTTTGAGTCTAGGTATCCAAAATCAACACCTAAATCTCTCAAACTTATGCTCTGATACCAACTTGAAACACCCTCGAAAAAGGAAAGAGCAACTAATTTAAAATTTTCAAATATACATTAGTTAAGGATATGATTTATTCTTCAAAACAACACTAGGTCACCAAGAAGAGACATCTAGGTTAAACTTCAACAATTAATAGGTCCATCCTAGTATAAAGGCTAATTAAAGTCGGGTGTTACTAAAACTCAATAGCAGTTGCTCTCCTCTAAGACTGAAGCAGAAGACTTCATCAAGCTACTCACCTTTCACATACTCCTAGCACTCAACACTTCACCAAAACGCTAGAACCATTTCCCCCATCCGGAACCTGATTCACATGCCGACTGTGAATCCCAGACTGCTCAAGTAACAATCATAATTGAAAGATTAATTGTATTGAATGATTGAGAGAGTTACAAACATATGATTGAAAAGCAAACTCTCTCTCTAAACCTGATAAGCGCACAATACTATTTTTCTTAACATCTAACCATAATGATTAGAAAACAAACTTTAAATACTCAGGCCTAAAAACCCAAAAGGCCCAAGACCCAACAAACCAAACTAAGGCCCAATATTAAAATAAGGCTTTTACAACACGATAAATAATTAACAATTAAACACTATAAATACTTTATATAACTTTCCACGCACTAGGACTTTCAGTCCTAACACCGACAAATAAAAAGGTTAGGCTAACGCCTAGTGAGTTCAAAAGTTTACAACATGAAATAGATATATTTGTTAAAGGTAAGAATGCAGTTTAAATCATTATCTTTCAAAATGATTTACTATAAATATTAAACGACTCGTTTTCCAATAACACACACCTTTAAAACAAAAAAACCAACATGAACATTCTTTCGTAAAACAACTTCAACCCCAAATTCACCCAAAAGGAGAATAGTAATTAAACTCCCAATTTATAAAATTGTGGATAAGACTTTATTTCTTGAAACACCCAAACACGGGACGGCATAACACTCGACCCATAAATCACGAATAAAATCCGTATATTATAAAACATCACTAAAAACATGGATAATAAAATAATACCATTTAATACCTAAATACACCTTCCGGTGACGGGGGAGACCTGATTCCATGGTATGTGGCGGAACACAAAGTTAAGCCACCTAGCCACGTTGTCGAACTACACTTCATATCGTAACTGTATTTCCTGCTCTACCGAGCTACACCTCCAGTCGGACTTTATTTCAAGTCCCCAAAACACCGTATCCCTTATTGCCTGCTCCGCCGAGCGACACCTCAAGGATACACGATCTTATTGCCTATTCGGTCTCTAGTGGAGTTTAATCCTCAGGGTACTCATTTGACCCCTAGTGCCTACTCCCTAGTATTCAAGATAGGAGCCTTAGCTCCTTACTTGATAACTCCCAATGTCTAAACCTCGTGGACTAGAATTAGACATCCAATCAAAAGACCCATGGTCCCGAAGTACAACCCATAAAAGTTCCTCTTCGCCAAACAACCGGGACGACATTAATGCCAATACGACATAATTTTCCAAAGTGAGAATCCTAAGAGTCCTCACCATCAAATACGACTGACATACATGCCTATGGATCCAATGCATTACAGTCTAAGATACATGACTCCAAATGAATGACACACGTACTCAAACATGTATTTTCCAAAATAAAGAGCAATAAATGCAACACTAACACAAATCTCCACTTTAAGCTATTAAACCGGACAAATGTCCCCAAGACTCGATGATTACAAAAATTGAGCTTTAAGCCCAAGCAACAAATGATCATATGCTAAAATTCACAAAATACAATAAAATGCAACCGACCGCGACTATGCAACCACATAGTCCAAAAGTGTGTGAATACAATCCAATTTTTTTTAGACTTGAACAAATCATTTTCTAAATTTGTTTATGACCACATAGGTTTACAGTATTCGAAAATATTCACAAGGTTGGAAATATCCAAACTCTAATGACTCACACGTTGGTATTTTCAAACCATATTATAACCCAAAATACACCTATTACCCATAGTCATAAAAATGTATTTTTACCAAATACCCTCCGTTTATGAAAATGGTTACCAAATCATTTTTTATTATGATACATTTATCAACAATCCCAAAAATCCCGAAGAAGTGTGTTTTATTAGTTTATAAAGTTAAACATTTCCAAATAACCAAAACTTATCAGATGATCAGCAGTTAATAATTTAATGTAAAACACAAAACACTTTAAAATGAACATTTTTTCATGTACAACGTTTTCACAAATCAACTTGAATTCACCTTGCTAGATTTAGCTAAATCTAGATTTTACCCCCAACTTGAGCTTCCTTGAAGAAACTTGAATCCACAAGCAAAACCTTCAAAAACCTATATCCACAAGTTTCCAACCATGAATATACTCATTCAACCATTAAGAATCAATCCCCAAACATTTTACACCAAAATCCCCAACTTGACCAAAACCCTAATTTTTGACCTAATTTCTCCAAAACCATCAAATCCAAAATTTGAGAAACCAAACACCAAGAAATCATCAAGAGAACATTTCTATCTTATATTAGGGTTTAGAAATGAAAGGGGTACACATACCACTTAGGTTTTGATGAAAACCTAGAAACCCTAGCCACAACCTTGGAGAAATGGGTAAAGATGATGAACCATTGCCTCTAGTTTCCAATCTTTACCACTTGATGATGAAATACTTTGAGAACTCAAGAAATGGACCCAAAATGAGTTAAGGTTTGAGGTAAATGAAGAAAGAACGATTTGGGAGAGAATGGTGAAGTTTGGAGAAGAGAAAATGAGGATGAAGGCTGAAATCTCGCATTTAACAACAATTCTAGACCACTCATGCTACATTGGGCATTGTCGCTTGCAAATATCGCCCACTTCCCCCTGATCATTGACTTTGGTCGCGACAATGACAGGTGCGGCTATGACAATGTCATAGTCGCCGGGCATTGTAGTTGTGCCCAAACCAAGCCCAAAACTCGACTTTTTCAACTCCAATACCATCGATACTCTAAGGGACTTTAAATAATGATTTCCTAACAAAAGTCCCGCCATTTATAAACTACGAAACGTTCGGGTGGCCTTTATTTACCAAAAATTACGGGTGTTACAGAAAGGACGATTCAAACTTTGGAAGACATGCTGAGATCTTGTGTGATTGATTTCGGTGGTGATTGGGATACTCACTTACCTTTGGTAGAGTTTGATTACAACAACAATTATAACTCTAGCCTAGGTGCGGCACCGTTTGAAGCCTTGTACGGAAGAAAGTGTAGGACCCCCGTATGTTGGTTAGAAGCTGGATAAAAGAAATTTGCCGGACCGGAAAATGTGCAAGAAACGACCGACAAGGTCAAGGCCATACGAGAACGGTTGAAAGCTGTGCAAGATCCATAAGAAGAGGCGACCGGTAGAATTTCAAGTGGGAAAACGTGTGATGTTGAAAGTATCCCCATGGAAGGGCTTGATACGATTTGGAAAGCGTGGGAAGTTGAGCCCCCATTTTCTTGGACCATTCACCATTATTGCGCGCATTGGAATGCAAGCCTATAAGTTAGATTTGCCACCGGAAATGGACGAAATCCACCCTACGTTCCATGTATGCTATCTACGAAAGTGTTTGGCGGAGGAAGAAAGCGTCATACCATTATTGGAGATTCGGGTAGACGATAACCGATGTATCAAGAAACCCGAAGCTATCTTAGAGAGAGAAAGAGGTCAAGAGACTCCGACACAAAGAGGTCACCATGGTGAAAGTGTAATGGAAGCACCATTGCGGTGCCAATGTGACTTGGGAAGCAGAGGAGGACATGAAACGTCAATATCTCCATTTGTTTGCATAGTCAGGATTTCATGGATGAAATCCATTCCAACGTGGGGAGGATTGTTACACCCAGAGTTTTGGTATGGATCTTTTATTGTATATTTCGTTAACTATCCATGGGATTTTGACCATTATACTTCATTTGGCAAGTTGATAACTGATGACTTTGAAATCCACTTATGTCGGGAGCATGAACAGTCGAGAAAGGAAAATTTCGAATCACGACGCATCAGGGGCAACAATGCCTAACGACTATGACAAGTGTCAATGTCATAGGGCAATGTCGCGGAGAGGGAGGACCTCTCGGTACATCCGGGGAGACAATGCCCGACGACTATGACAAGTGTCAATGTCGCGGGAAGTGTACTGCGAGAGGCCGTGAGTGGGTGACTATGCCAAAGGCATAGTCCTAAGGTCATTGTTTCGGGCGGGCTCAGGGGTTTAATGTGAGCAACTCAATTTTATTAGTCATGCTACTGGTTTGGAGATTGTTATGTCCGATTTCTCTGAAGAAAATATGGTAAGTTCCATCTCCCAATCTTCCCTACTATTAATGCCTTCCTTCTACCACAAATCCTTTGATCATTTATGACATTTTAGGTTCCTTTGAGATATTGTTGTACAAATCCAAGTCATTTCAAAATCCCACCTCATCTCACTAGTTTCTTGGATTTTTAAGGTTTTAAGCTACAACCCTATAAGATGAGTTCATCCTCATTTTACAAACTTTATACATGTCAAAATGTGAGTTTTAAACTTCTAAACATCTCCCCTTTGATTCTTCTTGATTTGGATGGGATTTCACCAAAAACCTAATTTTGGAGATTTTTAGGGTTTACTTGAATGAGTGTGATTTCAAGGTAAGAAACTTATATCTTGAGCTATTTGTGGTTTATATGCATGTGGAACATATTTTCATCTAATCTCAATTTTTTAAACACTTTGAATCAAAAACTAGGGTTTTAGGATATTGTTATATATTGAATGATGAATTGAAGGGATTAAGTTAGGATGTGGAAATATTATTCAAAGAATTATTTTGGAACCTTTTTGGAACCACATGAGTTATATGAAATCTTGATTCGTACCTTTGATGGCATTTTAATTGTTGTATAGATATTGGTTGGTATTGCTTATATGGGATTGACTCTTTGGTTGCATTTGGGCGTCATGACCCCATAATCATTTGTATCATTACGTTCGATGATGGAACGCTAGTTTTCCACATTGAGGCATGGTTAGGCATCGACGGTATGGTAAAAGTCCTACGTGCTAGTACATGTCATTGGATGAGGAACTCAACGTAAGGACCCTACGTGGTTGAAGTTGACATTTTGTGGGTGTACGTTTAAATCTACCGAGCCTGACATCCAATGCGTGTATTTCTATTATGTGTTTGGTTTTACTAACATGTCAAGTGGTTTAGTTTTGTGTTCCATCACTTATGTTAGTAAGTGGGTCTCCCTCGTTAACCCAAGAGGTATCTGTATAAATTAACCCCTATTTTTAGGGTGTTACACTACATGTAATTCGACGGGTCTTCGTTTTCTTACCCGCATAGCTCTTCTGTCGATCTTGAGTCTCCTTCAAACGTACTCAAATCTCTTTTACTTTATCCGTCATTTCCTGCACAATCTCTGCAAAATGCCTACGGTTAAAAACCACAGACATGTCAAGATCAAAATTCGAATTGGTTCCTGGTGGTGAACTAAGCATAAAATAAGCCTACATGCACAACGAATTATTTTTTCCCTACTTCAAGCCAACACACCGACGTTGTATATTTACGTCCGTACAATGCCTCGAACGGTTCCATTCCAATGCTCTAATATGGTAGCTATTATTGTAGGAAAACTCCACTAAGGGTAGATGTGAATCCCAACTTCCCCCAAAGTCGATAACACACGATCTCAACATGTCTTCAAGAGTCTGAATGGTCCTCTCGCTTTACCCGTCCGTTTGAGGGTGATAGGTTGTGCTCAATTTGACCTTCGTACCCAACTCCTTCTGTAAGTCATCCCAACATTTGGAAGTAAATCGCCTATCCCTATCTGAAATGATAGACAGCGGAACACCATGCCTCGACATAACTCATCAATGTAGAGCTTGGCCAGTTTGTCTATCGGTAACGTCTCTCGCATTGCCAAGAAGTGTGCACTTTTAGTAAGTCGGTCCATCACTACCCAAATTGTGTCATGACCCCTTAAAGTCCTTGGTAGTTTCTTGACGAAGTCCATAGTGATGTGTTCCCACTTCCGTTCTGGGATTTTCAAGGACTGTAAACTCCCATACGGCTTTTGATGTTCGACCTTGACTTGAAGGCAAGTGACACATCTTTCCACATAATTCGCCACATCAAGCTTCATCAACGGCCACCAATAGTGCAATTTCAAATCTCTATACATTTTTCTGCTACCGGGTTGTATCGAGTACTTAGACTTATGAGCATCATCTAAGAGTAATCCCCGATTTCCTCCCAAGAAGCTTCTAATTTTTATGGGCTTGTTGGCGGTTCCAAGTTCATCATGGCTTCGATCTTGGTCGGGTCTACTTTCACCCCATCCTTGGACATCACGTGGCCCAAAAATTGAACTTCGGGTAGCCGAACCTCACACTTGGAGAATTTGGCGTACAATTTCTCTTTCCAAAGTACCTCTAGCACTTCCCGCAGATGCTGACCATGCTTGTTCTCATTATTCAAATAGACCAAGATATCGTCGATGAAGACTATTATCGATTTGTTCAAGAAAGGATGACATACTCGACTCATTAAGTCCATAAATACGGTTGGAGCATTCATCAAACCAAAGGGCATCACCAAGAATTCGTAGTGTCCATAACTCGTTCGGAAGGCCGTCTTTGGAATGTCGTCCTCTTTTACCCTTACTTGGTGATATATGGACTGTAGGTCGATTTTGGATAAACGCTCTGCGCCTTGTAGTGGTCGAAGAGGTCATCAATCCTGGGAAGCAGATACTTGTTATTCACGGTGATTTTGTTTAATTCTCGGTAGCCTATACACATTCTCATAGACCCGTCCTTCTTCTTAAAAAACAGGACTGGTTCTCCCCATGGTGATGAACTCGGTCTTATGAATCCCTTACCCAAAAGTTCTTGTAGTTGCGTCATCATCTCTTGTATTTCGGTCGGTGCTAATGTAACACCCGTAATATTCGGTAAGTAAAGGTCACCCGGACATTTTTACAACCTGTAAATGGTGGGATTTATGTTGGGAAAACATTACTTAAAGTCCCTGAGAATGTCGATGGTCTTGGTGTTGAAAAAGTCGAGTTACGGAGCTTGGTACGGGCACAACTACAATGCTCGATGACTCTAATAGTGTCATAGTCGCACCTGGAAATGTAGCAGGAAGAAGCAGAAGTAGGAGTTCTGAGCGCGACAATGACCAGCGACATTGAACAGGGCATTGCATTGTAGCCTGTCAATGTCGCACAAAAGGTGCTGATTGCTGATAAATCCAATTTTTCAGCTCACTTCTTCATTTCTCATTCCCATTTCTTCCCACCCTCTCTCTAGAACAAGCCTAAACATATTTGGTGATTTTGGGTCATCTTTGGCTCAAATATTTGGATATTATGGAGGTAAACAATCAACAAGTTAAGGATCGGAAGCTATGATCAAGAGTTCACAATCTCCATCTTCATCTTCAACCTCAAGCTCCATTTTAGGGTTTTATCTTACTTTGAGGCATTATTGAAAATTTTAAATTAGTTGATTTTTCCAAATTTTAGGGTGTTACATCTAAGAGGTATGGAGCACGAGCAATCAGTGCTGCTCCCAGGGTGAGGTCTATGTGGAACTCCACTTGGCATTCCGGCGGTAGACCGGGTAGATCTTCCGAGAAGACATTTGGGTAATCCCGCATCACTTCCATATTTTCAACTTTCTTCTTTTCCAACTTCGCATCCACGACGTAGGCCAAATACGAAGAGCAACCTTTGGCCAGGCATTTGCGTGTTTTGAGGGATGAGATTATTGGAGTGGTCCTCTTGCTCTTCTCTCCATAAATAGTTATCGCGCTCCTACTTGACGAGGGTACTCTGATCATTTTCTTTGAGCAAAAGATGTCCGCATTATTCTTAGCTAACCAATCCACCCCTCTTACTATGTCAAATCCCCATATGGCCATGGGTAACAATTCCACAGTGAAAGTCTCCCCGTCCAACTCTAAAGTGCAACCACTAAAACATCCGTGAATCAAAATTTGATCCCCGTTGGCTACTTCCACCACCAATGCATTAGACAACGAGCTAAAATGAATGACAAAATGCTTGCAAAAAGAACTCGACACGAAGGAGCGATTTGCCCCCGAATCAAACAAAACTCTCCCACGCAAGGAGTTTACAAGGAACGTACCCGATACCATGTCGGCGGTCTCCCTTGCCTCTTCGACGGTCATTTGGAAGGCTCGACTTGGTGCCTTTAATGGATTTTCCTTCCTCGACGCAGTTCCACTTACAACATTTCGATTTCCCACCACAACCTTTGGGCACTCCCTCTTGACATGACCTGGTTCCCGACATTTGAAACAAACCGGCCCCCGAATGAGGCAATCCCGGCTCACGTGATCTTTCTTTCCGCACTTGAAGCATTCAGTGGGGTTTAGAATGGCCTTGTGTTGCATAGGCGATAATGTTTTCTTTTGTATTTATGGCACCATCTGGACTTACGTCGGGAGTCCAAGTTCCTTCTCCCCAGGAATGGTCTAAATTTCCGAGTGGGCCAGGTTGGCCCCTCCCACTTCCTCTTGTCTCCCATTTAACTTTTCTCTTCTCGCCCTTGAGCGAGGTCATCCTCCATAAGTTGAGATTCTTCAATAGATTCCTGCAAGGTTTCCACTTTGGCATTTCTCACCGCCATCTTCATCTCTGCCGACAATCCCCTTTGGTATGCTTTGATTTTCATCTTCTCATCAATGGATAAGTGCTCCACCAAGCTCAGCTTCTCTACAAATTTCCTAGTGTAATCGGCAACAAGTTGACTCCATTTATTTAAATTTTTGAACTCTTCCTCAATTCGATCCAGGGCGCGCTCGTTGCAATACTTGTCCATTACTTTTGTCTTAAATGTCGGCCAAGTGAGCCTGGCCAAGACTTCCGAAGTGAGGTCCGTTCGAGTGAGGTTTCACCAACTCAAGGCCTCGCCCCTAAACATATGAAACACGAACTTGACACTTTGTGAGTCATCACATTCACTGGCTTCGAATGTCATCTCTATTTCTCTAATCCAATTCATGCAAGCGATCAGATTGGTAGTACCGGAGAAAAATAAGTTCTATATAATGAAGCGTAATTTATTTTTCCGTTGGGTCGAAATAAACTACTACTTATCAAAACATATTAAAACATGAATTATTTTATGTTAAATATCAAAATAGAACAATCTTCGTTGGACCGATCATTCAAGTTTATATAAGTAAATTTCATAAATAAATTCTCAGCGTAATACAATGACAAAATCCGTTAGTATTATGATCGTAGAATATGGCATCAAGAAAGAACCCTTAATTCCGAACATGGGTTACGAATTGAGATCACACATAGATGTGTAAAAATTAGGGTTAAAAAAAAATTGGATTCATCATCGTTTCTGACAAAAAAAAAAAAAACTGAGACGTGGGGAAAAAAATTTACTCCATTCATTTAGTGAAATGCATCCATTTCCAACACCAATAGCTTTTGGTATTGCAATGATTGTATTGTTAATATTCGGTGCACTTCGATGGAATACAAGGGAAAAAACCTTGTTTGAGAAATTAGGGTTCTTTCTTATTAGAATAAATTAAGTATAAATATAAAACCAGGCTCGGATACCTCATGTTACATCAAATTGATGTGTACCGAAGCCAACGTTACAAAGGGACCTTATGCTAAATTAATTATGTTATTTCCTATTATTTCAGTTTATGTTTAGCTTGTGTGTCAAGGAGTTGTTCCTAAAATAAAGGAGTGGTGATCCATGATCTCCTCCATGTGAGTAGTGGTTAATTGCAATTTCCTTTATATGTATTCGTTTGGATTATTAATGGATTATTCAAAAAATTGTCCCAAATCCTCTTCCTTAATTTCTCTCTATTTTCCTTCTTAATTTCTGGCTATTGAATCTGATTGATCAGACCACAATAGTGGTATCAAAGCAGTCGTGATCCAATGGAAACCCGTAACAAGAAAATGCTCGAGCAGTTCCAGTAGAAGACGTACGATCAGTTCGCAAAAGTTAACGACATGTTCCAGTAGTTAATGAACGAATTCTAGACCATCAAGCATGAACGGCACGACGGCACGCCCGGTTCCAGTGGCAAGATCATCCTCTCGTGTGATCTGGCCAAACCGTACCTCAAGCTTCAGTTTCCTCGTTTCAGCGGAGGAGACCCAACCAGTTGGTTGTACCAGGCCTCCCAATACTTTGAATTTAAGAGTGTTGCTCCGGAGGAACAGGTTAATTTGGCTTCCATCCATCTCGACGGTATTGCCCTACAATGGCACCGTTGGTTCACAAAACTTAAAGGACCAGTGACTTGGGCGGAGTTTTCTCAGGCGTTGTTGGCACGCTTTGGGCCAACGGATTATGAAAATCCGGCCGAAGCTCTTTCCCGAGTAAAACATACGACAACGATAGAACAATATCAGGAGTCATTCGAGAAGTTGTCTCATCAGGTGGATGGACTTCCCGAAGAATTTTTAATGGCATGTTAAATTGGGGGTCTCAAGGATGAGGTCATATTGGAAGTCAAGATGAAGAAGCCTCAAACCCTTATAGATGCGATGGGGTTGTCAAGAATGGCAGAAGAGAAATTAGGCCTCGCTAGAAAACAGCCCATCCGTTTCTCCCCCACTCCTTCTGTGGGTCGTTTAACTTCCACCGATTCAGCTGGGATATTAGGCCCAGATCCAACCACCACTTTAGCTTTACCTAGCCCTTCTCCTACCCGCAGAATCTCAACCACAGAAGCTAAAGCATGTCGCGAGAAGGGTTTGTGTTACTATTGCGATGAAAAGTACTTACCAGGCCATCGATGCACCAAACCTCAATTCTTCATCACGATGTTGGGGAAGACGAAGAAACTGTCAGGATCGAATTATCCACAAGAATAAATTCTCAGAAACTAATATCAAAGGAGTTTGCGGAATAACACTTTGATATTTCAATAGAACAGTAACCAAACAGTGTATATGATTAACAACTTGTAAACTTGTATTGAATGATTAAAATCACAAGATTACACACACAACCTCAATCTTGAAGAACAAGCTCTTTCAAGACGAATTCTACTTCTCTAGAATTAGGAACTATGCCTTGAGGTTGATTTTTCTCTCTAGAACAAAAACTTAGAATCAATAATCTTTTAAAACAAAAGTTATCTTACTATTCTAAACAATACAATATATATATACTGAAGACAAAAGATAATTACAATTAATACAATATCTCTAGAATATCTTCGATCATTATCTCTAAGCTTTCCATAATATTCAGTCCATCCAGCTGTCATCCTCTCCATACGGATCTTCATCTCATAAGAAGTATTAATCATAAGCAACATTAATACTCTGAGCAGTATTAATCTCTTAGCAGTAGTAACTCCAGCAGTATTAATATTGAAGAGCAGCATTAACTTCAACTGGCATCATTAACCTCAGAAGTATTAACCTCAGAAGTATTAACAACAGAAGTATTAACCTCAGAAGTATTAACTTCAGAAGTATTAACAACAGAAGTATTAACTAAGTTCTTCTAGCAGCATTAATTTCAGAAGTAGTAACCATGTTGAACTAGCAGTATTAACACATTCAACAGTAGTATCCATCCTTGACATCTTTCAGACCCAACAATCTCCCCCTAACTTAACTTTTTAAAATTGAGAAGTTAAGTTCTTCAGCATAAGGTCTTTATGATAATTTCAAAACTTTCTGTAATTTCTAGTTCATCTTGATTCAGTTTCTGCTGTTATCTTCTTTTCTGTTTCTACTGTTATCTTCTTTTCTGTTTCTGATGTAGTTACTGCTTTGTTTCAGCTTCTTCACTTATCTCCCCCTCAAAATAAGATTTCATACAAACTTTAATTTTCTTTTTTTTCAGTACCAGCTTCTTGAAATGATCTATCTGCTAGTGATAAGAAGTGATCACCTTTTCATCTCTTTTATCTCCATAATTTGATTATGAACTTTCAGACTAATTGTACCAAGTGTATCCATCAATTCTTTGTAGTTAAACTATCCTCACCTCCTTTAGGTGTTTTACCCACCCTTGAAGGATCATTGGAATCATTTTCCATCAATTCATTGGTGTCAGATCTGTCCTCACCCTTTTTGGATGTTTAGACCACCCTTGAGGGATCCTTGGATCTTGTAGTAGTGGAAGCCTTCTGCCTAACAGAAGCACTATCCACCCCCGTGGTTTCTTGGCACCTGGGACCTTTGGTTGATTTCTCAGCCAAAGTTGCCATGGGGAAGGTCTTAGTAATGTTCACACTGTCCTGTCCTGCACTTTGTGCAAAGTCGGTAGTGTGAGCCTTACAACCCATATGCTCTTGCATCTCCTTATTGAGCACCTTCTTGAGGTTGGGAGACACCCCTGTGGTTTCCCTATGGATATTCTCTAAAGGAGAATCCTCCCTTAGAGGGCTTAAAGGCTTAGTGGGTGAAGGTACAAGAAGGGAAGGAGCCTTCTTTACCAGTTTTCTTTACCTGTTTTATTGGTGAAGTTGGCTTATGAAGTAGAGACTGGGGAATTGATAAAGAGTGGGAAGGTTGGGTTTGGCTAGCAGTGGGAATGTCTAATGAGGGCCTTGACCCTCCTGCCATACCTTCTTGTGGTTGGGACACCACCATCATTGTTGAGAACAATGGGGTGTCAACTTCTTCAGAGTCCCTAGCAGATCTTCTCATGTTTGAGAAAACCTTGCCTTTAGGGGGTTTAGGTACATATACCTCATCAAAGTGAGGTATGTCCGTCAATTCATTATTAAGTACTTCTTGTACAAACCTTGGATACAGATAAAAGCTTTTTGATTGATATCCAGGTTTGACATTAAATCATTTAAGATCATTTTTAGGTATAGAAAACTTACATTAGCAGTAGTAACACTTATTAGCAGCATTAACACAGACTGGCAGTAGTAACACATACCAGCAACATTAACACAGTCTGACAATATTCACTGAACTAGAAGTACTAACTACCTTTCAGTATTAGCAACCTGAAACACTTACAGACACAAGGTTAGTAGTACCACATACCATAAAATTTTCAAAAGTTACTTTATCTTTTGAAACTATACCTTTTTCACTTTTCTTACCTTCTGCTGGATCAGAAGTAACATGTCCTCCATCAAATCTTTTAAAGAATTTGAAGGCAGTCCATGTTCCTTGTTATGTGCCAAGAGCAACCATTATCTTCATTCCAAATGCTCTTCCTCTTGAGCTTTTGATTGCCCTGCACACTTGATAAATCAGTTAGTCATTGAGGGAACCCAAGCCAAAGTGGTCTTGGGTTGTCCTTTCTCATCAATATAATCAGTCAGCTTGGTCTGAATGAGTTGTTTAGGAATCTCATGACTTGAGTACTTTGTCAAGATTATAGGCTTGGCTGTATTACTACTAGAAGCAGCACTAGCCTTGTTAGCAGTACTAACTTGGTTAGCAGTACTAATCAAGTTAGCAGCACTATTCTTGTTAGCAGTACTATCTGGGATAGCAGTACTAACAGGTTTCTTTGCAATTGGAACCCAAACTTGAGCAAAGTTGTTTGCTTTCTTTGTCTTTAAGTTACTCCTTTGTTTATTTGAAGTATTTTTCTTAGTTTTAGCAAACTTGTTTTGAACATGAGACTTTTTAGGTGCTCTGTTCTCAGCCATTTGATTCCTTCCTTGCTTCCTATAACCAAAGGAGTTTTGAGTTTGTCTTTGAAAATTAACTCTTTGGTTGATAGGATTGAAATAACAGTATTTGGCAACATGATTAAGCTTTCCACAGATAAAACAAGGTTTTGGTCTATTGATTTTACTCAGATCAACCCCTTGTTTTTGTGCCCATTGATTATTCCAATTTCTCTGATTTCCCCTTGGTTTATCATGGTTTTGGGGCTCAGACTTATTGCAAGAACACTGTTGACAAGGAGCAGGTTTCACAACTGTGGTCTGTTTGTAATGGACCTTACCAGACTTTCCCTCTGTCTTCTCTATGTCCTTAGATTTGACCCAAGTTTTTCCACATCCCTCATTGGTGATAATGTGATTTTCTAGGGGAATCTCACCACTCACAGTGTTCTCCTTACTCTTATTATTAGAGTACTCTTCTTCAGAGTATGTTTCAACCACCACTTTGTCTAATGGATCTACCTTAGTGGCTTCATCAGACAATTCCTTCCTATTCTTGGTCTCTAGCAAGTCTGATATAGGAGGGATGTAATTGTTGTTGTATGGTGGTGGTGTGGTGTTATAACCTATTCCTCTTCTAAGTTTATCATGGATTTGAGTTTGGAGCAAAGAGTCCATTGCTTTAGAAGCATTGGAAAATTTCTCAATATCCAGCTTTGCTTTCTCAAACTCACTCTTTATCTTCTCATTATCCTCTTCTTTCTGTTTAAGCTTAGACTCATACTGATCTTTCTCCCACTTCCAGTAGTTTGAGTCATAAGAGTGTTGAAGCTCATTGGCTTGGAAACTCTTGATCTGTTCCTCAAAACTCTCAACAATTCTTACATAGTCTTTTATATCTCTCTCTAATCTTTTAAGGTCATCACTCATTGTCTGGTTGTGATCCCTGTACCTTTTAACAATTTCCATACAGGTTTTAGAGCAAAGATTAGACATTACCTCTGTGGGGATTTCTGTGCTTGAAGAATCTGAAACTTTAGCCATTGATGATTTCTGATTTCAAGGAAGAATGATGATTGCAGGTTTCTGAGAATACTAGCTCTGATACCACTTGTCAAGATCGAATTATCCACAAGAATAAATTCTCAGAAACTAATATCAAAGGAGTTTGCGGAATAACACTTTGATATTTCAATAGAACAGTAACCAAACAGTGTATATGATTAACAACTTGTAAACTTGTATTGAATGATTAAAATCACAAGATTACACACACAACCTCAATCTTGAAGAACAAGCTCTTTCAAGACGAATTCTACTTCTCTAGAATTAGGAACTATGCCTTGAGGTTGATTTTTCTCTCTAGAACAAAAACTTAGAATCAATAATCTTTTAAAACAAAAGTTATCTTACTATTCTAAACAATACAATATATATATACTGAAGACAAAAGATAATTACAATTAATACAATATCTCTAGAATATCTTCCATCATTATCTCTAAGCTTTCCATAATATTCAGTCCATCCAGCTGTCATCCTCTCCATACGGATCTTCATCTCATAAGAAGTATTAATCATAAGCAACATTAATACTCTGAGCAGTATTAATCTCTTAGCAGTAGTAACTCCAGCAGTATTAATATTGAAGAGCAGCATTAACTTCAACTGGCATCATTAACCTCAGAAGTATTAACCTCAGAAGTATTAACAACAGAAGTATTAACCTCAGAAGTATTAACTTCAGAAGTATTAACAACAGAAGTATTAACTAAGTTCTTCTAGCAGCATTAACTTCAGAAGTAGTAACCATGTTGAACTAGCAGTATTAACACATTCAACAGTAGTATCCATCCTTGACATCTTTCAGACCCAACAATCTCCCCCTAACTTAACTTTTTAAAACCGAGAAGTTAAGTTCTTCAGCATAAGGTCTTTATGATAATTTCAAAACTTTCTGTAATTTCTAGTTCTTCTTGATTCAGTTTCTGCTGTTATCTTCTTTTCTGTTTCTACTGTTATCTTCTTTTCTGTTTCTGATGTAGTTACTGCTTTGTTTCAGCTTCTTCACTTATTTCCCCCTCAAAATAAGATTTCATACAAACTTTAATTTTCTTCTTTTTCAGTACCATCTTCTTGAAATGATCTATCTGCTAGTGATAAGAAGTGATCACCTTTTCATCTCTTTTATCTCCATAATTTGATTATGAACTTTCAGACTAATTGTACCAAGTGTATCCATCAATTCTTTGTAGTTAAACTATCCTCACCTCCTTTAGGTGTTTTACCCACCCTTGAAGGATCATTGGAATCATTTTCCATCAATTCATTGGTGTCAGATCTATCCTCACCCTTTTTGGATGTTTTGCCCACCCTTGAGGGATCCTTGGATCTTGTAGTAGCGGAAGCCTTCTGCCTAGCAGAAGCACTATCCACCCCCGTGGTTTCTTGGCACCTTGGACCTTTGGTTGTTTTGTCAGCCAAAGTTGCCATGGGGAAGGTCTTAGTAATGTTCACACTATCCTGTCCTGCACTTTGTGCAAAGTCAGTAGTGTGAGCCTTACAACCCATATGCTCTTGCATCTCCTTATTGAGCACCTTCTTGAGGTTGGGAGACACCCCTGTGGTTTCCCTATGGATATTCTCTAAAGGAGAATCCTCCCTTAGAGGGCTTAAAGGCTTAGTGGGTGAAGGTACAAGAAGGGAAGGAGCCTTCTTTACCAGTTTTCTTTACCTGTTTTATTGGTGAAGTTGGCTTATGAAGTAGAGACTGGGGAATTGATAAAGAGTGGGAAGGTTGGGTTTGGCTAGCAGTGGGAATGTCTAATGAGGGCCTTGACCCTCCTGCCATACCTTCTTGTGGTTGGGACACCACCATCATTGTTGAGAACAATGGGGTGTCAACTCCTTCAGAGTCCCTAGCAGATCTTCTCATGTTTGAGAAAACCTTGCCTTTAGGGGGTTTAGGTACATATACCTCATCAAAGTGAGGTATGTCCGTCAATTCATTATTAAGTACTTCTTGTACAAACCTTGGATACAGATAAAAGCTTTTTGATTGATATCCAGGTTTGACATTAAATCATTTAAGATCATTTTTAGGTATAGAAAACTTACATTAGCAGTAGTAACACTTATTAGCAGCATTAACACAGACTGGCAGTAGTAACACATACCAGCAACATTAACACAGTCTGACAATATTCACTGAACTAGAAGTACTAACTACCTTTCAGTATTAGCAACCTGAAACACTTACAGACACAAGGTTAGTAGTACCACATACCATAAAATTTTCAAAAGTTACTTTATCTTTTGAAACTATACCTTTTTCACTTTTCTTACCTTCTGCTGGATCAGAAGTAACATGTCCTCCATCAAATCTTTTAAAGAATTTGAAGGCAGTCCATGTTCCTTGTTATGTGCCAAGAGCAACCATTATCTTCATTCCAAATGCTCTTCCTCTTGAGCTTTTGATTGCCCTGCACACTTGATGAATCAGTTAGTCATTGAGGGAACCCAAGCCAAAGTGGTCTTGGGTTGTCCTTTCTCATCAATATAATCAGTCAGCTTGGTCTGAATGAGTTGTTTAGGAATCTCATGACTTGAGTACTTTGTCAAGATTATAGGCTTGGCTGTATTACTACTAGAAGCAGCACTAGCCTTGTTAGCAGTACTAACTTGGTTAGCAGTACTAATCAAGTTAGCAGCACTATTCTTGTTAGCAGTACTATCTGGGATAGCAGTACTAACAGGTTTCTTTGCAATTGGAACCCAAACTTGAGCAAAGTTGTTTGCTTTCTTTGTCTTTAAGTTACTCCTTTGTTTATTTGAAGTATTTTTCTTAGTTTTAGCAAACTTGTTTTGAACATGAGACTTTTTAGGTGCTCTGTTCTCAGCCATTTGATTCCTTCCTTGCTTCCTATAACCAAAGGAGTTTTGAGTTTGTCTTTGAAATTAACTCTTTGGTTGATAGGATTGAAATAACAGTATTTGGCAACATGATTAAGCTTTCCACAGATAAAACAAGGTTTTGGTCTATTGATTTTACTCAGATCAACCCCTTGTTTTTGTGCCCATTGATTATTCCAATTTCTCTGATTTCCCCTTGGTTTATCATGTTTTTGGGGCTCAGACTTATTGCAAGAACACTGTTGAAAGGAGCAGGTTTCACAACTGTGGTCTGTTTGTAATGGACCTTACCAGACTTTCCCTCTGTCTTCTCTATGTCCTTAGATTTGACCCAAGTTTTTCCACATCCCTCATTGGTGATAATGTGATTTTCTAGGGGAATCTCACCACTCACAGTGTTCTCCTTACTCTTATTATTAGAGTACTCTTCTTCAGAGTATGTTTCAACCACCACTTTGTCTAATGGATCTACCTTAGTGGCTTCATCAGACAATTCCTTCCTATTCTTGGTCTCTAGCAAGTCTGATATAGGAGGGATGTAATTGTTGTTGTATGGTGGTGGTGTGGTGTTATAACCTATTCCTCTTCTAAGTTTATCATGGATTTGAGTTTGGAGCAAAGAGTCCATTGCTTTAGAAGCATTGGAAAATTTCTCAATATCCAGCTTTGCTTTCTCAAACTCACTCTTTATCTTCTCATTATCCTCTTCTTTCTGTTTAAGCTTAGGCTCATACTGATCTTTCTCCCACTTCCAATAGTTTGAGTCATAAGAGTGTTGAAGCTCATTGGCTTGGAAACTCTTGATCTGTTCCTCAAAACTCTCAACAATTCTTACATAGTCTTTTATATCTCTCTCTAATCTTTTAAGGTCATCACTCATTGTCTGGTTGTGATCCCTGTACCTTTTAACAATTTCCATACAGGTTTTAGAGCAAAGATTAGACATTACCTCTGTGGGGATTTCTGTGCTTGAAGAATCTGAAACTTTAGCCATTGATGATTTCTGATTTCAAGGAAGAATGATGATTGCAGGTTTCTGAGAATACTAGCTCTGATACCACTTGTCAAGATCGAATTATCCACAAGAATAAATTCTCAGAAACTAATATCAAAGGAGTTTGCGGAATAACACTTTGATATTTCAATAGAACAGTAACCAAACAGTGTATATGATTAACAACTTGTAAACTTGTATTGAATGATTAAAATCACAAGATTACACACACAACCTCAATCTTGAAGAACAAGCTCTTTCAAGACGAATTCTACTTCTCTAGAATTAGGAACTATGCCTTGAGGTTGATTTTTCTCTCTAGAACAAAAACTTAGAATCAATAATCTTTTAAAACAAAAGTTATCTTACTATTCTAAACAATACAACATATATATACTGAAGACAAAAGATAATTACAATTAATACAATATCTCTAGAATATCTTCCATCATTATCTCTAAGCTTTCCATAATATTCAGTCCATCCAGCTGTCATCCTCTCCATACGGATCTTCATCTCATAAGAAGTATTAATCATAAGCAGCATTAATACTCTGAGCAGTATTAATCTCTTAGCAGTAGTAACTCCAGCAATTTTAATATTGAAGAGCAGCATTAACTTCAACTGGCAGCATTAACCTCAGAAGTATTAACCTCAGAAGTATTAACAACAGAAGTATTAACCTCAGAAGTATTAACTTCAGAAGTATTAACAACAGAAGTATTAACTAAGTTCTTCTAGCAGCATTAACTTCAGAAGTAGTAACCATGTTGAACTAGCAGTATTAACACATTCAACAGTAGTATCCATCCTTGACATCTTTCAGACCCAACAGAAACGCCTCCGGCCACCGAGTCAGCAGCCGCCGATTACAGTGAAACCCAGGCCGAAGTCTTCTTCCACGTAATTACAGGTACTATTCATCCTCAAACGTTACGGTTGCTCGTCAGGATTAAGAACAAAGATGTTGTGGTCCTAATTGACGGAGGTAGTACCCATAACTTCATTGACCAGGCATTGGTCGACCGATTTGGCCTCATTATTGACCGAGAGATCACTTTTGAGGTTATAGTGGAGAATCGGGAAAAGGTGTTATGCCCAGGCCATGTTAAAGACCTTTCACTCATTATACAGGGGTATACAATTTCGACAGACTTTTGGGTTTTACCTGTAGCCGCTTGCTCTGTTGTTTTGGGGGTTCAATGGCTCAAGACTTTGGGTCTGGTGGAAATAGACTATCAGAAACTCACAATTGGGTTCAAGTTAGCTGGTGCAACACATACCCTTCAGGGACTCAAGGCCACCGAACTACAAGCGGTACCCGACAATGAACTAGTAGCCTTGCAGGGGTTAGCTTATCTCTTACATATTGAGCCTTTTGGTGTGACCGAGCCGACGGGTCATGTTCCTTGTTTGGCCATCCAGAAATTACTAAAGCAGTACGAGCGAGTTTTTCAGGAACCTCGGGGTCTTCCGCCGATTCGTTCCCAAGACCACCAAATACCTTTATTGCCTAATGCCCGACCGGCGAGCTCTCGTCCTTACCGCCAGCCTTATTACCAGAAATCAGAAATTGAGAAACAATTAAGGGAATTGCTTCACCAAGGTTTAATCAGACCTAGACATAGTCCATTCGCATCACCGGTGTTACTAGTTAAAAAAAGTGACGGGACTTCGCAATTCTGTGTAGATTATCGGGCCTTGAATGACATAACCATCAAAGATAAGTATCCAATTCCGGTCATTGACGAGCTTCTAGATGAATTATATGAAGCCACTATTTATTCAAAATTGGATCTTCGGTCCGGATACCATCAGATACGAGTACGTGAGCAAGATATTTGTAAAACAGCTTTCCGAACTCATGAAGGGCATTATGAGTTTGTAGTGATGCCTTTCGGGGTTACGAACGCACCGACAACCTTCCAGATTTTAATGAATGACCTCTTCCGGCCCCACTTACGTAAGTTTGTACTTGTGTTTTTCAATGATATATTGGTCTATTCAAGAACCTTAGATGATCACTTGCAACATTTGTCTACTGTTTTGGCGATTTTGGCTACTAACAGGCTTTATGACAAAATAACCAAGTGTTGTTTTGGGGTATCCAAAGTCAATTATTTGGGCCATGTCATCTCCTCTTCTAGGGTGGCAGTTTACCATTCCAAGGTCTAAGCCGTGTTAGATTGGCCAACCCCGAAAAATGCTAAAGGGGTACGTGGGTTTTTAGGCCTTGCGGTGTATTATCAGAAGTTTATTAAACATTTTGGTACCATGGCAGCCCCTCTTTATAAATTGGTGGGAAAAACGCCCTTCTATTGGGATTCAGTGACCGAAAAAGCTTTTCAACAGCTCAAGCAATCTCTCAGGACCACTCCAACCTTGGGGCTACTAGATTGGTCTAAGTCTTTTACTGTGGAATGTGATGCTAGTGGGGTGGGTATTGGGGCCATCCTTACTCAGCAGGGTCGTCCAATCGTGTATTATAGTGCCCCACTAAAAGGGTCCATGTTGGCTTGGTCCACTTATGAAAAAGAAATGCTGGCAATAGTCAGGGCGGTCAGGAAATGGAGATCGTATTTGTTAGGGAAGCCTTTTGTGGTCAAGACGGACCACATTAGCCTTAAGTATTTATTGGATCAGCGAGTTTCCAGACCGGCCCAAGCTCGATGGATTCCGAAGCTAATGGGTTATGATTTTCGGGTTAAGTATAAAAAGGGGGTGACTAATATAGGGGCATATGCATTATCGAGGCAACCCGAGTTTAGTTTAGTTTCTTGGCCGTTTCACATGTTACAGTGGGCTGGTGGGCAGAGTTGCAATAGGAAGTAAAGCGGGATACTTACTATCATAATTTACCGGGGTACTTTCCTACAAAAGTCAGATCTCACTTGGTGCAACGGGACGGGGTTTGGTTTCGTGGGGATTTGATTTTGTTGAGCCCAACCTCATCTCTTATTTCTAAAGTATTGCAACATTGTCATGCTTCTCCTGAAGGAGGACATTTTGTATTCCATAAGACTTTGGCTCGGGTAAAGGAGAGTTTTTGGTGGTCCGGGATCAAAGACGGGGTGAAAAGGTTTATTCAAGATTGTCATATATGTCAAAGATTCAAAACAGAAAGTTGTCGACCCCCTGGTTCGCTCCAACCGTTGCCGATTCCGTCTCGAATTTGGGAAGACATCAGTATGGATTTTATAGAAGGGTTGCCTCCTTCTAACGGGTTCACTACCATCATGGTAGTTGTTGACCGCCTATCTAAGTATGCTTATTTTGTGTTGATCCGACACCCATTTACTGCAGCTACGATCACTAAAGAGTTTGTATCACATGTTGTCAAGTTGCATGGCATTCCTTCCACAATAGTAAGTGACCGAGATAAATTCTTTATTATTTCATTCTGGAAAGCACTCTTTAAACTGCAGGGAACGGATTTATGTTTGAGTTCTAGCTACCATCCCTAAACGGATGGTCAAACGGAAGTAGTCAACCGAACCCTTGAGCAGTATCTTCGTTTTTTTTGTGGGAGACCGACCAAAAAAATGGGCAGATTGGCTCTCATGGGCAGAATTTAGTTATAACACATCAGTTCATTCGGCCACAAAAATGACCCTTTTCGAAGTTGTGTATGGCCGCCCACCTCCTCGGGTTCTTACGTATGTTCCGGGAACTTCTAAAGTTCAAGCTGTTGAGGAGTTTTTGATTGATCGGGACAAGTTATTGCGTGACTTACGTTCCAATTTGTTGGTAGCTAGGGACAGAATGAAGTCTAAAGCTGATTCAAAGAGACGTGAAGTGGAGTTTTCTATGGGAGACATGGTTTATTTGAAGCTTCAACCGTACAGGCAGTCGACAGTAGCAGTCCGTTTATCGGCTAAGGTAGGCCCTAAGTTTTTTGGTCCATATAAAATTATTGAACGTGTGGGGCCTGTTGCGTATCGGTTAGAACTTCCACCCGAGGCCCTTATCCATAATGTGTTCCATGTGAGCTTACTAAAAAAATGCAAAGGTGATCCTCCCATTCCAGTTTCATCCGAAGCCAGTCCAGCGGTCTTGCCGCCAACCGGGCCACAACCTGAGGTTGTCTTAGAGGAAAGGGTGGTAAAAAAGGGCAAGTATAGGCCCAAGACGGAAGTCTTGGTTAAATGGAAGGGATTTCCTCGCGAAGATGCTACTTGGGAGACTAAATGGCGTTTTCAGAAGGCGTATCCCGACTTTCACCTTGAGGACAAGGCGAATTCAAGCGGTGGGGATTGATGTGTACCGAAGCCAACATTACAAAGGGACTTTATGCTAAATTAATTATGTTATTTCCTATTATTTCAGTTTATGTTTAGCTTGTGTGTCAAGGAGTTGTTCCTAAAATAAAGGAGTGGTGGTCCATGATCTCCTCCATGTGAGTGGTGGTTAATTGCAATTTCCTTTATATGTATTCGTTTGGATTATTAATGGATTATTCAGAAAATTGTCCCAAATCCTCTTCCTTAATTTCTCTCTGTTTTCCTTCTTAATTTCTGGCTATTGAATCTGATTGATCGGACCACAATACAAATACATAAAGAAGTAATATGAACGAATTATTATTATCATCAGATCATTCAAGGTTTAATCTACAAGATGAATAGAGAACTTACTTGTAGGAATATTTGAGATTGCCTTACTTGATGAAGCCGTGATATATTATTCCAGCCCACTTAATTGGATAAGGTAATTTTCTAACATTTCTTAGATCTATTCTTCTCGATAGTAGCTTAATTAAGATATGGAATAAACTTAGGTTGAAGACAACACTCGTTAGGAGCTTGATTATCTAAAGTGAACACAGTGGTTGATGAAGATATACTTCAAACTTGTGGCCTTAGGTTGTGACAAAATATAGAATTTATATTTCTTTTTCACAATAAAAGCTGCCAACAGAAAGGTTTCATGTTTATTTTTTGCACTCATACTACAATTCACTTTCATATATCACTTGTTTAATTTATTTAAATAAAAAATATAACAGTTGGACAATACTTATTACTGGTGACCAGAGAATATATACCAATAGACACATTTGTTGTTACATGAAGCACAAATCCATACTTAATACATGCATGATGCTTATTTATGAACCTTAATAAAAGTAACCAAAAGTTAGTCGAACATAAGCTAATAAGCTCCTATCAAGCAATCATCGAGCTCCTTTAAACACCATCAAGCTTCATCTCATTATAGATTTTTGAGAGAGAGAGAGAGAGAATGAACACATTGTGAACACTTTCTTAAAATTATTATTATAGTTTTGTGAACACATTGTAAACACACTATAAATCTAGATTAGGTATAATTTGTAAACATATTTTGATCCCCAACTACATCAATACAACTAAATCTATCATTTGTGAGCATCATGTGAACCTTGTAAATACATTATTAACACACTAGTAAAAAATTTCTTAAGCTTATTTTATATTGTGTTCACTTTATGTGCACATTTAAAGTGCTTCTCTATATGTTACAGAGAGAAAGAACAGAGATATGATTTTTTTTAAAATGCATTAATTTTATTTAATAAAAATATAATTATAATTATCTTTTTAATTATCTCATTAATTAATAACATTAATTATCTTAAATTGATGGTTTAGATTGGACCTCAAGGATCTTAAAATTTTTGGAGTTCTCAAATGATTAAGCCCTTATATATATATATATGTGTGTGTGTGTGTGTGTGTGTGTATGTGTCTTCGCTAGAAACTTGCGAGCTTTAAGAGATGAAACAATGAGATTATTCCTCTTTCCCTTTTCCCCATAAATGGTAACCACACCATTTTCTGGCGATGACACTTGAATCATCTTTTTAGAGCAAAAGATGTTCGCCTTATGTCTTACTAACCAGTCCATGCCTATAACCACGTCAAACCCCCCTATAGTCATAGTTAACAAGTCTACTCCAAAAGAATTCCCGTCAATCTCTAAAATGCAATCGCAGAAACGGTCTCGAACGATAACTTGGTCTCCATTAGATATTTCTACTACTAGCGCATCGGGAAGGACACTATTAGGAGTGGTGAATTGTTTACAGAAAACATCTGATACAAATGAGCACGTAGCACACGAATCAAACAAAATGCGAGCAGGCAAGGAGTTTACTAGGAATGTACCCGAAACAACATCAGCGGTCTCCTTTGCCTCCTCGGTAGTCATCCAGAAAGCTCGACTCGGCGCCCTTGGTGGTTCCTCGACTCTAGCCGTCGAAACCACAGAATTTCCACCATTTCCTCCTACTAGCTTTGGGCAATCCCTCTTCATATGCCCCGATTCTCTGCACTCGTAGCACACCGACCCCCGGATGGGACACTCTCGAGTTGTGTGGCTCTTCCTACCACACTTGGCATACCCGGCTGGACCGGAGTAAGTTCTTGTAGCGGTTTCTCGCGGTTCCTCAAATGTGCACATTCCAGTGTATTACGTGGCTTATGCCGCGACTTCAACCGCGGTGTAAGTCGCGTAACTCACTGCCAAACACAGGCTGGTCTAAACTTCCAAAACAACACCAAACAACCATTATAAACGGGAATAGCAGTTAAGTATGAAATTTCCATTTTGATAAAAAACAAAATCCTAAGATTAACAAAGCCTTATATTTACCTGAAATTCCGGATGTTACAGTTGGTACAAAATACATCTCAATTGTTCCTTTTTCAAAATGATCTTTCATAAAATGATACCTGACATCAATATGCTTTCTCTTAGAATGTTGTACTGGATTTGCAGAGATGGCTATGGCACTTTTGGAATCGCATAGAATATGAATTCTGTCATATTGTAAACCATAGTCTTTGAGCTGAGTTTTCATCCAAATGACTTGAGAGCAACAACTAGCCGCAAAAACATATTCTGCCTCTGCAGTAGAAGTTGAAACAAAGTTCTGCTTCTTGGATGACTAACTCACTAGCTTGTTACCTAATAATTGACAACATATAGAGGTACTCTTTCTGTCTAGTTTGCATCGTGCATGATCTGCATCAATGTATGTTGTGAAATCAAAACTAGAGAGTTTTGGATACCAGAGACCCAAAGAAGGTGTGCCTCTGAGGTATCTAAAAATTCTCTTTACTGTAGATAAATGAGATTCTTTTGGATTTGCTTGATATCTAGCACAGAGACATGTTGCAAATATTATATCAGGCCTACTTACAGTTAAATATAGAAGTGATCATATCATGCCTTTGTAAATCTTGATATCTACAGATTTTCCTAAAGGATCAGAGTCAAGTTTAATTCCTGTGGCAATAGGTGTTTTCATAGAAGTTGAATCATTGAGCTTGTACTTTTTCAAAATTTCAGAGACATATTTGGATTGACTTATAAAAGTACCCTCTGTAGTTTGTTTTACTTGTAAGCCCAGAAAGAATGTTAATTCTCCCATGAGACTCATTTCAAATTCACTCTTCATCAACTCTGAAAACCTGTCACAATACTTTTGATTTTCAGAGCAAAATATAATTTCATCAACATATATCTATACTAAAAGCATCTCATTTTTGTACCTCTTGATGAACAAAGTAGTATCAATTGTACCTTTTTCAAAGCCATTATTAATGAGAAATGTGGACAGAGTAGTATACCAGGCTCTTAGAGCTTGTTTAAGTCCGTACAGAGCTTTATCAAGATAATAAACATGGTTAGGAAACTCTGTACTTTCAAATCCAGGTGTTTGTTGGACATAAACTTCTTCATTTAATTTACCATTTAGAAAGACAGATTTAACATCCATCTGATATACTTTGAAACCTTTGTGTGCAACATAGGCTAAGAAGATTCTAATTGCTTATAGTCTAGCTACAGGTACAAAAGTTTCATCATAATCAATACCCTCTTCTTGGCAATATCCCTTAGCAACCAACCTAGCTTTGTTTCTGATTATAATGTCATCCTCATCCTTTTTATTTTTGAAAACCCATTTAGTTCCAATGGCAAATTTTCTTTTAGGAAGGGGAACTAGGGTCCAGACTTTGTTTCTTTCAAACTCTTAAAGCTCATCTTGCATGGCAGAGATCCAATGAGGATCTTCAAGAGCTTCATTTACCTTCTTTGGTTCAATGATTCTCAAAAAGTTTACAAAATAGCATTCATTGATTGTGGCAGATCTAGTTTTGACTCTATCTGAAGGTGCTCCAATGATCTGATCAAGGGGATGATCCTTTCTCCATCTTGTTATTGGAGCATGAATTTAAGGTGGAGTTTGAGCTTCAGAGATGACAGTTGGACATCTCTGTTGTACTGTTCAGAGACGGTGAAGCAGGCTATGAATTTTCTTCTATAGAAGTTTCTGGAACTTCTTCAGATGTCTCTTATTCATCTTCTGCTTCTGAAGAGTATTGTTCTTCATTTTGTCTTGATTCATTGCTTGGACCTGTATTCAAGGAAGCAGAAGTTGTGACTTCAGAGGGACCAGAGAGAGTTGTACATATATTTTGAGGTTCCTCTGTGAATATCTCTGAAAATAAACTCTGAGTTTTCATCATCAAAGAAATCTTCGAATATTTTGTCTAGTTCAGATTCTCTTAATTTTGATGATTCAGATATAGTTTTGGCAGTTGAATTTATATCTTTGTTAACAAGGCTTTTGTCATCATCAAAAGACACATTGATACTCTCTTGGATTGTTCTTGTTCTTAGATTGAACACTCTGAAGGCTTTTGAGGCTAATGAATATCCAATGAATTTGCCTTCATCTTTTTTCTTGTCAAACTTTCCTAGAGACTCTCTATCATTCAAAATATAACATCTGCATCCAAAAACATGAAAATATTTTACATTAGGTTTCCTATTGTAAGTTATTATATGCCCACGACACGTGTCACACAGAGATACTGCTGAGGAGTATGTAAACCTACAGGGTCGCACACAAAGAATGCGTTTTTTCCATTTATATAAACCCGGATTTTATGAAAATATGTGTTAAATTGCAATTATGATATTTACAGAGTGAAAACGTAATTATGTTAATTACGGGGAATTATCTGTAATTATATAATTATATTTTAAAGTTTAAAAGGATAATTATATATATTTATATAATTATATTTTAAAGTTTAAAAAGGATAATTATATATATATATATATTTGAATTTGAATTTGAATTTGAATTTGAATTTGAATTTGAATTTGAATTTGAATTTGAATTTGAATTTGAATTTGAATTTGAATTTGAATTTGAATTTGAATTTGAATGTTACAGATAATTACTAAACCTTGTTTAATCCTTAATTGAATTATAGTCTAACTATAATTCTTCTTGTATAAATAAGGGGTTAGGATAAACCATTTGAACAACAATTGAATTAGAATAGCCTTTCAGAAAATATACAGAAAAGAAACCCTTTTCTTTTCTGTAAAACATATATAGATCTAGGGTGATTGGGCTAGCACCCGGTGGAATTTCGCGTGTTCGTGTGTGGATACCGCTAGAGGAAACCTTGATAGGTTTCTAAGTGCTCAACTAGTTAAACCACAAAAAATCTGAAAGGTATATCTCTAAACACCGTATGGTTGTTTATTAATTTGCTTTAATCGTCATTGGATCCGTTTCGATTTTTGATCAAAGAAAAGTTTTCAGTTGTAACCGAAGTTTATTTATCCGCTGCGTTTTTACCGGCTTACAAATCGATCAAAATCCTACACCTATTATTAAAGAGTTCATAAGATGTTTTCTTGAATCTTTTGACAATGGTAGCTCTGTTTTGAGTAAAACAGGCTGTAGCTACTGCTTCTACCCAAAAGTTTGTTGAAAGATCAGATCCTACAAGCATTGTTCTTGCAGCTTCAACAAGTGTTCTATTTTTCCTCTCTACAACACCATTTTGTTGAGGAGTTCTTGCTGCAGAGAAGTTGGGAGTTATGCCTTCTTCTGAAAGATATGAGTTGATTTTGGCATTTCTGAACACTGTTCCATTATCACTTCTCAGCTTCTCAATTTTGCTGTTGAACAAAACCTGCAATCTTTTTAAGAACCTTATTAAGATATCAGGTACATCAGACTTGGCTCTGATGAATTCTATCCAAGTATATCTAGAGTATTCATCAATCAGAACTAAAATGTACTTTTTACCTGATAGACTTTGCACAGAGATAGGACCACAAAGGTCCACATGAAGCATATGTAGAGGTTTTGGACACTTATTATTACTTTTGGTCTTGTGGGAAGATCTTTTCATTTTTCCATTTCACAAGCAGAACAAAGATGATCTTTGTTGAACTTCAGATATGGTAATCCCTTAACCAGATTTAGTTTGACAAATTTATCAAGTGAAGAAAAGTTCAGATGAGAGAACTTTTTGTGCTAGAGCCAGACATCTTCACTGTTCAGAGATACTAGACAAAGTTTCTCCGAGTCATTTTTTATGTATTTGGTAAAATTCATTCTATATAAGTTACCTTTTCTATTTGCTCTTAACATTTCTTGACATGTTTTTGAGTGAAGAAGAGAACAATGTTTTTCTTGAAACTTCACATCAAAACCATGGTCACAAAGTTGACCTACGCTTATTAAGTTGTGTTTTAACCCATCAACATAAGCAACCTTTGATACAGAAACATTACCTCTTGATAGCTCACCATAACCCTTAATCTGACCTTGCATATTGTCTCCAAAAGTTATTGCTCCTCCTGATTTAGCTTTGTAAAAGGATAGCAACTTCTTATCTCCAGTCATATGCCTTGAACATCCAGAATCCATGTACCAGATGGGCATTGCATTTTTCTACAAGACAGATTAGAGTTTCTTAGGTACCCATATCATTATGGGTCCTTTCTTGTTAGATTTCTGAGGATTTTGATGTACATTTGTCATTTCATCTTTTGATGATTTGGCAGAATTGTTCTATTTATTTTGAGGCTTTGTCTCTGAATTTTTGTTCAGAGACCGATTCAGAAAGCAATGAGAACCTCTGAAATGATTTTTTAGTTTTATCAAGAGTTGAATGCAATTGCAATTGATAGAACAAGAAGAAGTAGGAGCAGAGTTTTTCATTTCATTAAATTCATTTGATACACTTTGATTCTTTTTCAAACTAGCACTAGGAATATTACAAGTATTCCTAACTACTTCCTTCCTTTTAGCTTGAAAGACAACTTTCTTTTCAGGTTGCCTTTTCTTGTTTAAAAACATATTATTCTCTTTGTTGCTCACTACACAAACAGGATCAGAATGGTTAATTTCTTGCCATTTTCCTTTTTGTTCAGGAGTGAATTTGATTGGTTTATAAGTGTAGAATTGAGAAGTTAGTTTTATTCTTTGCCTTTTCTTGTAATTCTTTCTCAAGGTCCAGAGAAGTTATTGTCTGTAGACACATGTCTGCAAAATCAGGACATATTGGTATTCTGGGTTTATTTTTCAAAACAAGAATAGAAATGTTCAAAATTCCAGAACCAATAGTCTCTATCTTTTTATGAATCACTTCCTCTGGTCTATAGAATATCTGTTCATCTATCTCTGGATCAGATTCAGAATCAGAGTCAAGAAAGTCTCTTTTAGCCTTGTCAGATATAACTACCTCTGTAGTTTTCTTAATTTACTTGGGTCTAGAGACCTTAATGATTATTTTCATGCTTTATTTCTTTTTCAAATCAACTATGACATTTTCTTTATAGATTCTTTTAATGTCATCCTCAAATGTAGTTCTGATGCATTCATCTGAAATTGGTGAATACAGAGCGGCATCTGGATTAAGTGAACTCTGAAGTTCATCTTCAGAAGTACTTATTTCAGAGGTACTTGTTCCAGATGTCTCTGATTCTTTTGTGATATGAAAATTTATCTGCGATCATTGCTCTGAGGTTTTGTGAAGAGTTCTGCTGAAGTCTATTTTTCTATTTTTAAGATCGGTTTTGGAAAGGTTTTTACTTCAGAGTATGAGAAATTTTTAAAATTCAGAGCTCTTGCTTTTGATCCTTCTGATGTTTTTGTTCTCTTGAAATTGTTCAGAGATGGACAGTCAAAGCTCTGGACCTTTCCCATACAGAAAGTGGAAGAAATTGAAGTTTTCTTTAATCCAGTGAATGGATCCAATTCATTGAATCCTAGTCCTTGAGTGTCCATTTGATAATTTATCTTTATATGTGCATCTTGAACATGTAGATAGCTTTTGATTTGAAGTTCTTTCCTTTCTAGAGATTGATGTAGAATTTCTCTTTCCTTTTGAAAAAAGTTAGTTAAGGCAACATAATTGAGCCTTTCATACTCAGATCTTCTTACTTCTTCTTCTTTATCTTTTAAAACTTTCTCAAGTTCTTTGAATTTTTCTGAAAAAGTTTTTTCCTTTTGCTTTTGAGGTTTTTCATGTTCAGATTTTTCAACAAAAAATTCTCTCTTTTCTGACTCAAGAAGATCCTTTTCTCTTTTATAAAAACTTAGATCTTTTGTCAATTGCTTTCTCTTTTCTTTTTCTTCAAAAAATTTTTGTTTTAAACTCTGAAACTCATCTGTTAGCTTAAGAACATCCATTTCAAGTTCACTTTCAGAGGTGGAAGGAGAATTTACCTTTTCAGAGCAATACTCTGATGATTTATCAGTTTGATCATCTGCAAAGGCCATACCACAGAGATTGGTTGGCTCTTCCTCTCCATCACTTGTAGAGTCTGATAGCCAATCTTCCATCTCTGCAACAATTACTCTCTCTCTCTAACATTGTACTTGTACTTGTTATTGTAGTAGTCTTGATCATTGACAAGTCTACCTCTGCAGTTTGCAGAGAAATGGCCTGGTTTTCCACATCTGAAACATCTTTCATCATTTTGATTTGATGGAAGAGCACCAACAGTTTCTATTTTCTGAGCTTGTGGTTGGGGCTGAAAGTATCTCTGAGACTGAGGATACTTAGGTTCGAATGATTGATGAGTTCATGATTGTTGTGCAGCATCATGATTGTTGAAAATTGTACCCTTTTGACCACTATGTGGAGTGAATCTGGGTTCTTGTTGAAATCTTCTTTCTGGATTTCTCCTTTCTTCATCATCTCTCCTTCCTTCAAAGACTTTCTTCCCAAATTTCTTGTTAGATTGATGAGTTATTAGTGCAAGAGATTTGGCAAAAGTATGATGTCATCATCTGAGTCTGAGTCTGAGTCTGAGTGTTCATCTTCTTTAGCCATTAAGACCTTTTTAGATTTCCTTTTAGATTCCTTTTTCAAACAGTTCTTTGTTTCTGCACTACTACTTTCTTTTGTTATGCCTTATTGTTTTGAAATGAGGGCAAGTGGTCCACCTAAATAGGTTTTTGACTTTTGTTTAACAACTTCCTTTTCCTGTGCAACAAGAGTGCCATAAATGTCATTCAAGGACCATGATTCAAGATTTTGATTGGCATGTATTGACATGGACAATTGTGACCATTCTTTATTTAAACTTTTAAGGAAAAGAACATTGTTTCTTCTTTTATCCTCATAACTCCAAACTTTTTGCAATTATTGATGAGAATGTTGAATCTTGAGTATGTTTGGTGCAAGGTTTCTTCAGAAAGTGCATGAAAGTCATGATACTCATTGATGCAAAGATTTCTTCTGTTTTTATAAGTTTGTGGGCCACCTTCAAGTTGATTTAACAATTGATCCCATATCTCTTTTGCAGTTAAACAAGAATCAAGTTCTTGAAAGATATCATTAAGAATGGCCATAATAAGCATTCTAACAGCTTTTGAGTCATTTTCCATCATTCTTGTTTCTTCTTCAGTGAAGTTTGAAGTTTTCTTTTCATAGTATGTAGGTATCTCAGCAGTATCTATTGTTACTGGAACTTTTGGTACCAACACCATTGGTTGGTGAGGTCCATCGTTCACTAATCTTAAAAGATCCCTGTCCATACCTTCCAAGAAATTTACCATCCTTATCTTCCATTAAGGATATTCATTGCTTAGGAGTGTAGGAGGTTTGGTTAATGATCCAGCTGTATAAATGGCACTTATACTTGAATTTGCCATTTTGTGAAGAAAAGATGAAGATTCGAAGAACTTATGCTTTTCTATGAAGATCTTTTATGAAAGAGAGAAACTGTGATACTGTGATTTACTTTCAAGCCTTGAGCATATGAAGTTCTTTTTAATAAACCAAGGTTTATATGAACATGCACATATATTGAAAGCTTGAATCAGTAAGATATAAATCTATCTAAGTATGCAGATATGATCTTTATTTGTTTTGAAAACAAAGGAGGCTCTTATACCAATTGTTGGATCCCATATTTAATCTTATGATAATGATATAAACAACAAGAACAAGAATAGCGGAAGCAAAACAGTTTAATATGAAAGCAGATTCAAATATCACAGTTCATAAATAGATATATAAAACGTACAAGATCTTCATTGAAATACTTTCAATATATTTAAAAGATTTATCAAATACATGATATATCGAAAAGCACACTTTTGTCAATGGAATGATGGTCCTATTTATAGGACCATAAAGTGTACAGTGTACTATCCTGACAGTTGAAACATGCTTGAAAAGTGTCTTACCTAATAGGTAAGCTCAAGACATGCTTGAACAGTGACCTACTCTATAAAGCAAATCTTATCACTAAGTGACGTGTCATTTGTTCTTCTGTCAACACTTGTATTAAACTTTTGTCTTGATCTTTAGAGAGAACACCTTCAGAGCTCTAGTTCAGAGCTCTGATGAAGATATCTCTGATGTCTTCCCGTCTGAAGAGTCCGTCTCTGAATTGACTTTAGAGCAGGACTTGACTTTCTCTGCTGATGTTTCTGAATATCTTCAGAGAAAGACTTGAGTTATTTTCAATACTTTTACAATTCAGAATTGGGGCTAACACATCTCCTCTTGAGCTCTTGAATTTCCTTTCTCTTGTGAGGCTTTCTCTTTTAACATATTTATCTAAACTTCAAGAGTAAACACTTTGTCTCTTAATTTGTTTCTTTCAAAGAAAATTTGTGAGTTTATCTTTTTCAGTCCTTCACATGTTCCTCCAGCAATGTTTGCTCTTTTTCTAAGATCATCAATTTCTTTTTTACATTAACTCTTTCTTTGACCATGTAGAATTTGAATTACTTGCTTTCAAAAATTTGGATTCCTCTTCAGATTTCTTCAATTTGATTTGAAGATTAGAAATCTCTTTCTATTTTGAAGCAATTATTCCTGCAAAATTAATTTTGGAGTTAGAAATGCAATCTGAGCAAATAACATTTTTCTCTAAAACCGTAGAATTTTCTTTCAGCTTAATAATCTGATCCTGAAGAGATGAATTCTAAATTTTCAGATTCTCATTTTCAGCTTCAAGGGCTGGAACCTCTAGCATATAAGTGATATCACAGTCTCTTTTTGTCAAAACAATATTTCCTTTCTCGTCAATATAAGGCATCTTGAAATATGTTGAAAATGAGCTACAAATGATCGTTAGTTTGAAAAAAATAATAATCAACAATTAAAACACTTAAAAATTTTCAAAAAAACTTCCAAAAAATTTCTCAGGAAAGAATCCTCACACCACTGAGTTTCAAAACAATTCGCTCATCAAAGAAAGAACACCAAAATTCGCACAAAATGAGAAATTCGCACACCACTAAGTCAAAATTCGCACACAAGAGACAATTCACATGACTTGGTATACGAATTCTACGAAATTCGCACGTTGCTATATGTGAAATCTGAGAAATTCACACGACGCTGTATGCGAATTCTGAACAATTCGCACACGACTATAAGCGAATTCTTGACTTAACCAAAATTTGAACTTCAAGCTTTTCGCATAATCTTTTTGAACGACGGGGAGATTCGAATTCTACACTTAGAAAAATTCTTGATTTTCAACTTCCCGTATCGATACGAATTGTGTACTTAGAAAAATTTTCAACTTTTTATGCGAAAAGTACAAGAATTCGTATGATATACTTATGCGAATTTTGAGAACTTCATATATAACACGATGCAAATTCTGTGAAATTGGTATGCCTCCTTATGCGAATTCTCCACTTTTCGTATGAAGGCCTATGCAAATTCTGTTCTTAGAATTATTTCCACCAACCTTTCGTATACAAGCAGATGCGAATTCCTTGACTTTTCGTATAAGACTATATGCGAATTCTGTGCATTTCGTATATCACTCTTATGCGAATTCCATACTTGTATTTTCAGAAAAAAACAAAGCTATGCGAATTCCTTATGCGAATAGTGTAGATCTTGCGAGTTCTTCAGGGATTATGTGAGTTCTTCAAATTCTCGATGAAAAAACCCTTCAAATCGATTGAAACCTTACTGAATCTTTGAATTTTGATCTGAAAGTTGATCAATTTTTCCACAATCACTATTTGAACCAAATACAAACCAAGAATTACAGTAAAACGAACTCGAATTACAATTCCATGATTGAACAGTGTTCGAACTCGTAAAACCAAAAAATCACAAAAACCACGAATTGGATGAAAATTACAGTGCAATTGTGTATTTAACCTATACAAATCAGTTCTATGATACTAATCAAACATAATACAATAAAAAATTCAATCAATTACAGTCTAAAACTCAAGAATCAATCGAAGATCTGAAACTTAGAGTGCAAAGTCATGGTTGTTGATTTTTGTCGAATTAAGCTCTGATACCAATTGTTGTTCCAGTTTCTAACTCAAGATAATCACACAGACAATATGGAAAAATGTTCTTTTATTAATTTATCACAGATTACAACACTTCCATAAACTCATATACCTATTTGTTTCGATCTCTCTATAAGCTCTCTATGTGTATTCTTGACAGTGTTTTTTTTTATCTATGTATGCACATGTTAGTTCTCTATCCACAAACACTTTGACCTTCTATTTATATGGTCAACATGACCCATTAGACTCTCTACGACAAAGGTCAACTACTTTGACATAACATTACAGTTACAAAGTAAACACTCCTTACTTTACAACATTTACACTTTTAGACCCTCTTTTAATCTTGAATACAATATAGCTCTAACAAGTGCCCACTGTGAAAATTTTGTGGGGACTGGCCACTGTAAATTTTTTAGGGATTGGCCACTATGAAACTGATTGGACTGGTAAAATCCCAGTGGATTTTGTGGACTATGTTGTCCTTGACTTACCCCAGGGGGATGGTGTCCTTGATTTTCGGTCCAAGAGAAATTTGGGTGATTTCTCCAGTTGGAATAGTAAGTCTGTGAAAATGGGCTATTCCTAGATTGAGTACCTATCACATTAACAGCTTCAGGGTTTCCAGGACAGTTGTCAAAAATATGGTCCTCACCACAAAAAGAACAGCTATCAGGGAGCTGTGGAGTGGTCACTGCTGAATTCACTTGATTTTTATTTCCACTTAACACCAGTTTATTTAGGGAAACTAGTTGTGCATTCATGGATTTTAGTGTGTCTGACTCAACAGGGTTGGTCTTTGGTGGGAGTGCCCGTAAATTTGACCATTCGGTGTTATTGTTGGCCACTTTTTCCAAGATTTGATACCCTTAATTGTAAGTTTTAGCTGTAAAAGCTCCACCTGCTATAACATCTAGGATGATTTTGGCAGCATTGGAAAGGCCATTGTAAAAGCTCTCCAACTAGATGCAATGGGAGATGCCATGATGTAGACACTTTCTTACAAGTTTCCTTAAAACAATCCCATGCATCGGAAACTGCCTCATCCTCACCTTGCCTGAATAAAATGATTTCATTTCTCAACTTGATATTCCTCGTAGGAGGAAAGTACTTTTGTAAAAACTTTTCGGAAAGGCTTTCCCAAGTTGGAATTGAGTTTGGTGGTTGTGAATTTATCCGATCCTTGGATCTATTTCTCAATATAAAAGGGAAGAGTTTCAGCCTTAAGGCCTCATCGGACACACCTAGAAGTTTAAAAGTGTCCGTCATTTCTAAAAAAGATTTTAAGTGCGAGTGTGGATCCTCAGACCGTAATCCCCCAAACTGACCCATGGTTTAGATCAATTGGAACATCATAGGTTTGAGTTCAAAATGTTGTGCGGTAATATTGGGCTTAAGAATCCCATAGTTTAATTGATTAAATCCCGGAGTAGCATAATCTCATATCTTTCGATCCTTGTTATCAGCAATATTCATCGTAGTTTCAACTATAGGCGGTGGAGGCGGAGGTGGGTTAGGACCCGGTCCCTCAACGCCGGCCATATTTTTGGTAGTATTAACAGGTGTTTGCCCATTTGCACATCTTAATCTATGTCTTCTTCTAGAAGTTTTTTCTATTTCAAGATCAAGTGGTACAAGTGGTCCGTGTTGCTGCCTTGCCATACAACACACAAAGCTTAGAAAAATGAGTTACTCGGGCTCGAATGAAAACTATTGTCTTGAGCTAAAAATCACGCCACTCCCTGGAAACAACGCCAGAAACTTGTTATGGTGCGATATAGGTGTAATCGTAGTGAGATGCTAACAGTCCACAATAGACAGCGCAAGTATAGACTGGCCACTATGATGGTCACAACAAGTAATAGTTGGTAAGAACCAAAATCGTTTTCCACAGGGACTAGACTATCAAGACACTATTGTTATCATGAACTTCCTTTTACATGTTTCGATTAGTGAGGAAGCAATAAGTTGGTTGGTTTGGTGAAACAACTCTTTTAACAAAGTACTTAAGATTTTAAAGGAGGGATGTAGGTGTAGGTTTTCCCCAGATTTTACAATAAATACCCGATCCAGAATAGTGATCCATGTATTGTGTGGACTGGGCACTCTCTTTCGAGATGTCCGGTTACAACAAGTACTCACACCTCTTAGTAAAAATCCCATATATTTAACATCATTGTTTTGTCAATGGTGACTTCACTGTGACCTTTTCAGGTTTCAATGGATAATGTAGAGAAAAAAATACTCTAAGTGTTTTTAGACACACCAACTACCTTGCCTACTACTCCGAAGGGTTGAAGTCATCTCATTATGCAAACCCGATTATCGTTGGCGTTATAAGAATTCTTTCGAATCCCCTAGCATCATCCAAGCTCGTGTCACGACGTCCTACTTGTTTTTGAGTTTAAGAACTAGACTTTAGACACTCTCAAGTGATCAACTTGTTTGCATCATTGGGCATAATCGAACAATAGATGACCAAAACAATAAAGGTTCAACATATGAAGACTACTCGAGATTTTTGCATAAAATCTGGTTACTTCTCATTCCTACATCCCAAAGGATGCTTAACTCATGCTAAATAAAGTAAAGAAAACAGAAGATTGAATATTGCAAGATGATATACCAAAAGATTTCGTTTTGAATAGTGCTCACTATTTAAGCATTGGGTTACAGTATGAAGAACAAGAAAAATAAATGACAGCAGAAAATTAAATTCTACCTATTGAAAAGAAAGACTTCTACTTGCAGAAATAACCTTAGATAAAAGAAACTTAAATGAGAAGCAAGTAAAAGTAAATGTTTCTAGAGAACTAATTATAAGGATGTTTCTAAAAAATGATTCTATGGATGGATGTTCTTTACATTGAATGCCAAAGCTTCTATTTATACTAGAAGAACCTTATGTACTAGCCTTTTTGCCTTTTGTGACCAATTTTGCTTTATACTCACGTACAACTAGCCTTTTTGACTTTTGTGACCACTTTTGCTTTATACTCAAGTACAATTAGCCTTTTTGACTTTTGTTACCAAGCTTCTTCTACAAGGTTTGTATCCTTTTTGCTTTTTGTCCCATGTCTTTAATAAGATTTAAAGTCCCAAATCTGCATATTTTTGGCTCCATCTCTTAATTTAATATTTTCAGCTTCTTGGATCATCCTCATCAAGCACAGTGGACACTCTGAAGTCCCTGCAGATATTTTTCTTGAAAGTGCAACATAAAATACACTACATGGTTCAAAAATACTATAGTGAACTCGTTTTGCTCAGAAACGGATTTTAGACCAAAAATGGGGGATTGAGAAGCAAAACAACTAAATTTGACAAAAGAATACCAAAATAAAAGGCACGTAATAACTCTAAAAATTAGAGTTATCACTAGGACCGCATATCCAACAGTTTTTGTAACACCCACGACCACGCCAACAGTTTCTGAACCGTCCAGAACGATTGATTATGTAAATAGTGCAAGAAAACCCAACTCACCCACAAAGAGTTTCTATGTCGAACAAGATCCCATATATGCTAAGTCACCAACATGCAATTCCATAAAGCTAGTTTCTTGAAATCGAGGTCACTACAAGCAAGCGGTCTACAAACCTAATCCCACGCAAGTCGACATCTACCACGAGAGCTTTGACCTTGGGCCTAAAGAAATTACCTAAAAATTGATTCATATTCATGTATAACCCTGGAAGGGAGAATAAAAACCAACATCCAATATAATTGCAAAGCTTGCAAAACCGAGATGATGATTTGTCGCCAACCACCGTATGAAAGGAATTTGGAATTTCAATTATGAACCCTTTGCTTGACTTTTGACATAAGAGCACCAAAGTCCACCACCTTTCACCTTACTGGGGAGAGTCAAACACCCAAATACCCGATAGGAAACACCCCAGCTCGCAATGGTAGGCAATTAAGACTAGCATTCTTTGTGTCCTCAGGAACATTCCCAAAGAATACTTTACTTTTATCAATACTCAGAGAGAGGCTCGATCTTGTTTTAAATATTTGGAGCATCGTCTTTAGAACATCCATCAACTCCATATCTCCTCTAATAAAAACAAATAAATCATCTGCAAAGCATAAGTGAGTGATCTACAGATCCTGACAACCATGATGATGGCCAAACGAGTTAGCTTCCTCAATACAATGATTTAGAATCATAGAAAAGTCTTCCATGATAATGATGAAAAGATAAGGTAAGATGGGATCCCCTTGACGGATTCCCTGTAACACCCTAAAAATAGGGGTAAATTTAAACTTTGAAGGGGAAATTATATTAGCATATACAAATGCCATGAATGGACAACAAGTTAACAATAAACTAATCTAAATCATTAAATCTATATTACGGTGGCTGTCAACCCAATTCTCCCAAAAATCTCTATTCATTTCTGTACGCCAGTGTCCAAAAGATATATCTCCAAAAGATGCCATGATGGCCAACACTCGTCCCTCAATTCTTGGGAACCCCACCGCTAACGGAACCTACTATACATGTCATTTGAGAAAAAATGTTAGGCTTGACACCTAGTGAGAACAAACAGTTTATATCAATAATTTGTAATTGCCTTGAAATACAACAACCACATAAGGGCCTTCAGTCCAAAAGCATCTTGCGATGAAGGGGAGACCCGGTTTTCCATGGATGATGGTGGAACAAAAAATTAATCCACTTTTCGAATTACTGAGCTCACCATACTAGGATCAAGGCCACGAATTCACCGGCTCGTACTCAGATGTGGAGGAGGGCACCCAATGATCCTAGTTATGCTCATTCACTAGGACTTACATTTACGACCCATGGCTAGTATCCAATCCCACATAACCGTACCAAGTTGCCTTCCGAGGATCCAACGTCTCAACTAGTTACAAGCGAGAATTATCCCAAAACTAAGCCAACTCTATACCTATGGATCTACTAGTAGTAGTCTAAGGCTTGTTACTATTTTATTAATGAAAAAACTATAATCACACATATAGTTCTCATAATACATTTCCAAATATAGATCATTTCCCAAGTGGATAATTTTTCCAAAGTTATGGATACTCCACAATGCTCATTATTAGTACATCATGAAGTGAAATCCAAGTATATAGTTTTCCAAATCTACCTTTAGCAAGTAAATCCCCAACATATTGTGAAATCCACATATAACCAAGATGGCACATTTTCAAGAGTTTTTGACCATCAATACATGAGCTTTATCACATAATGTATCACCATTTATAAAACTCTTTGATATATCCCAAAATGGTGAAAACCGTAAAATCTCCCAAAAATACTCAAGTTAGATCAAAATGGTTCAAATCAAGAATATGTAGTAAATGGGAGATTAAGAGTTCAAAATATATAAGTTTGACATGTATAGAGTTTAGAAAAGCTAGAATGAACTCACATATTAGGTTTTGTTAAAAAAACCTAGAAAACCCAAGTTAAAGCTTCATGTTGAAGATGGAGATGGTGAGATGGTAGATGCTTGAGACCCTAGCTTTCCACACCTTAAATGATGGTTCCAAAGCTTGAATAATGAAGGGAATGGGGTAGTAAATGCTTTAGTTCGACATTAATGAAGAGGGAGGAGATGAGAGAGTTTTTTGGAAGGTTTTAGGTGAAAAAGAGTTTGGGGGCCATTTTTCCTCTTTTAAATTCATACAGGGGCCACGCGTGGGTGCTGGCACGGTTGGACTCACGTTGAGAGCCGTATGGCGCACTGGATTCGCGCAAGGACAGAGCTCCATGCAGGCGGTGGCACAGCTCGGGTCGCACGGGGAGTCGCTCGGAGCATTGTTCGAATTTTTTCAACTTCCTCGGCTACCTCGCTCAACTTCCAACTAAGACAGAATTCTAGGCAAAACCAAGAACTAAGACCATACTACAAGTGATAAAGATTTAAGGGAACAAAATGCTTACTCACAATTCGGGGTGTTACAATCCTCCCCAACTCGGACACGATTTCGTCCTCGTAATCTGAGCTACACGAATAGGTGAGGATACTTCCGCTTCATGTCCTCTTCGGCTTCCCACGTCACGTTGGGCCAAAGATGATATTTCCATTGGACCTTGATCATGGTGACCTCCTTGTGACGAAGTTTGTTGGACTTCTTCTTTAGGATTGCGTCTTGTTCTTCCACACGGAGATTTCCTTCATCCACTCTTATCTCCAAGAGGGGAATAACACTCTCCTCTTCCCCCAAGCACTTTGGAGATAACAAACGTTGAAGGTGTTGTGGATTCCATTATTTTCCGACGCTAACTCCAATTGATACGCTTGAAGTCCCACGCGTTTGATTACTGTGAATGGTCCAAGAAAATGGTGACTCAACTTCCCACGCTTTCCAAACTGAATTACTCTTTTCCAAGGGGACACCTTAAGCATTACATGGTCCCCACTTGGAATTCCATCGGCCACCTCTTTTTGTGGGCATAGCTCTTCTGCCGATCTTGAGCCACCTTCAACCGTTCCTGAATACCCTTCACCTCGTCAGTCATTTCTTGCACAATTTTGGGTCCAACGAATTGCTTCTTGCCCGCTTCAAGCCAACACAGAAGAGTTCTGCACTTCTGCCCGTACAAAGCTTCAAATGGCGCCATTCCAATACTCGAGTGGTAGTTATTATTGTAAGCGAACTCCACCAAAGGTAGGTGAGAGTCCCAACTACCACCGAAATCAATCACGCAAGACCTTAGCATGTCTTCTAGCATCTGAATCATTCTCTCACTTTGGCCATCGGTTTGGGGATGGTAGTCCGTACTCAACTTCACTCTTGTGCCAAGCTTTTTCTGCAGGCCCTCCCAGAAGTTTTAAGTGAACCGACTATCGCAGTCCGACACAATAGACAAGGGCACTCCATGCCTCGAAACCACCTCATCGATGTAAAGCTTCGCCAACTTGTCCATCAATAGAGTTTTGCGCATGGACAATAAGTAAGCGCTCTTGGTCAAACAATCAACTATTACCCATATGGTATCGTGACCTCGTAGGGTTTTGGGCAACTTAGTCACGAAAACCTTGGTAATATGTTCCCTCTTCCACTCGAGGATCTCTGAGGATTGAAGGCTCCCGTAAGGTCATTGATGCTCGGCCTTTACTTGCAATCAAGTCTCACAATGCTCCACATAGCGTGCTACATCCAATTTCATTACTGGCCACTAGTAATGAAGCTTCAAATCCCTGTACATCTTTGTACTCCTCGGGTGAATGGAATACTTGGAGATATAGGCATCATCAAGAAGAAGTTCACGGTTGCCCCCAACTTTGGGCATCCACACACGACCATTGAAAAACTTCATCCCACGACTATCGTCCATCAAGAGGAAGCGTTGCTTTGTCATCACTTAATTCTTGAGGTTCTCTTCCAACAAGGCCTCTAGTTGGGATGTCTTGATCTTTTCAATGAGGCTTGACACTAATTCGATTCTCGAAAAGGTATCCCGAATGCTTTCGCTATATTACTTTTGACTCAATGCATCGGCCACCACGTTCGTTTTACCGGGGTGGTAGAGCAACTCGCACTCAAATGAACATCATTATAACTGCTTTACATGATCTACGCTCAAAGTTATTATCTGAAAAACAATTAAATACAGAAAAGTCAGATTTGATTGAAAAATTAAAAATTTCTTTGAAAGATGAAAAATCTGTTTTGACTCATACAAAAGAAATCTTTCAAAAGAAATAGGATGATTTATAAAAATCAAATATGACTTTTGAAAATCCGAATTTTTTAGATAAAGCTAAAACAGAAGTTCCCACTTTATATGAATACGATTATCTAAATCTTGCAAGATATGCTCCTCAGTTCAAATTTCACTGGACAAGTGAAAAGCAAGTTTTAGAAATCGAAAATGAGAAAAGAATGAACAACAAGAAAAAGGAAATTCCTTTTGTTTACACACGTGAAAATGCCAAATATTTTCCTGAAAAATCAAAGAAGAACATAAATAGTTTGAATGTCATATCTCCCATTAAATCTTCATTGTCTGATGATTATTTTGATATTTGTGCTTCTCACACTAATAAGTAAAATACATCTCCAGTTTCTTATGAGTCTAAGAGATATATTCCTCCATTAGTGTTAGAAAGCAAAATCATTGATCTTGAAGATAAAATGGAAGAACAAAATATTCAAAGAGAAATTGAAATAGATGTAATTCTTTCTCAAAAACAAGATTCTGTTTCTGGTCTTTCTTCTGATTTTAAAGAAAACAAAAAGGAAGTTCTAAAATTTGAAAACTTTTCTGAAAATATTTCTGACTCCGAGGCAAGTTCAAAATCAATGACTGATCAGTTTGGTTTCTTAGATAAAATTTCTTCTTCAAATTCAAATATTGAATCGAAAATTATTGATGATTCTTTTACGCTAAATGATGATTATTATAAACCAAAGCATAAAAGAAGAAGGTCAAAGAAGTCAAAGATGAAAGAGTTAGTCAGTTCTGATTCTTCTAATTCTTTTGATTCTAATGTTTCAGATCGGACTTTGAAGAAGTCAAAAAGGCAGATATGGAGGGTCAAGCAAATATCTGATGACTCTGTAACTGTTGAGGATAGATGTGTTGATAATCTTTGTCATAGTGATTCATTTGTTGTTTGTAATAAAATTTCAAAATACTCAATAAAGCAAATGATTCGAATTTCAAAAGATGTCTCATATTCATCCTCTGGTTCAAGTTCAGATGATTATGCTTCGTCCTCTACTGATGATTCTGTTCATTCTTCTGATTATTTTTCTCGTGCTTTCTATGTTAAATCTAACAAATTTTTTCCCATAAGAACTGCAACTAAATATAGACCCAAATACAAGTGGGTACCAAAACCAAAGATTAATTCTGAGTTACAGGCACCTAATGTCAAGGGGGAGTAAGAGAAAGATGGCTTCTAAGTACATCAGCTTAAAACCCGCACTTCAACGAAGTTCGACTTCTAAAGATATCAGTTTAGGACTCTTCCTTTAATGTGTTTCACTTCTGCACATATTAGAAACTGTGAGCGCATCTTCTTCAAAATTCCGCTGCATATATCTCTGATAGTGATGCTGTTCCAGTTACCTCAAATTTTTCAAGAATCTAAGCAAGCTCGATCTGTCCCAATACATTGATATGTGCTATATTGTCATTAATCATCTTGTGGAAGAAGGTATTATTGAATTATATTTTGTTCCAACTGAATATCAAATTGCCGATATTTTTTTACAAAAGCTTTAGATGAAAAACGTTTTAATTTTCTGCTTTCAAAACTCGGCATGTTGAATTTAAAAGTTTAAATCTTTACAAATTTAATTCTATAAAGTAAAAGTTTTACAGATTTTCTTTCTTTTGAATAAAATGTGTGTCTAGGATAAATTTTCAAGTTGCTTTGTTTATATCTTAGTTTTATATGTTCAACTTTCAAGTCTTACAAAAACTGAAAGGTCAGCAACATGTTTGAAACTTTTGATACTGCTTTAAAGATGTGTTATTCGGAATATTTATAGTTACAATGCTTAGAAAACCTAAAAATTCAAAATTATGGATCGTAATGAAAATATGGGCTAAGCACTTAGATGTAAAACTGAGTGATTGAGATGAAAATTTACATATATAAAATACAGAAATCTCTAAGTTTAAAATTTTGTACCTGTGACCTTTCTGGTTTGGGAAAGTAAGTTTCGTGGGATGCTTGTCATCTTGTCCCCTAAGGTCAATTGGTCTGGGAGTGATCGAACCCAAATCCTTCTATAGAACCAGATCAAAAGTCATGTTCTACTGGTATGAATGGGTTTAGGATGTGTCGATGTAGCCTTTCTGATCTGGGATAGTAAGTTCCAAGGGGTGCTTGACACCTAGTCCCCTAAGGCCAACTGGTCTAGGAGTGGTTGACCCAAATCCTGCAATAGGGTCAGATAGAAAGTTACGTTTACAACCTGTTCTTTATTTACAAAACTTCTTGATTAAAAGATGCCAAGGTGCACAATCTTAAAAGATGCCAAAGAGCACACTCATGTGAAGATGCCAATGTGCACAAGCCTAAAAGATGCCAATGAGCACACATCTCATGATATTGGTGATATGTTTGAGTTGTGATAAACCTATAAATTCGTGAAAGTTTTAATTCTTGACAGCTTAGTGTGAGTAAAGGCAAAGTTCTCTTTTATATTTTTAGAATTGCATTTTCTTGAAGCTAATCGAAGTTCGCATGCTAGCACACTGAATAGATTGATGAAAGTTTTTGAAACTGAACATGTCTTAACTTGATATGCAATGAAACTTGTATCTGTATCCAAAATCATACATTTGATTTCAATTGCTGGAATAATCTGTGATATTTTACTGAGTAGAATTTAATTTGTATAGTGTTTAATTTTTTTTTATATAATTAGTTGTTTCAAAATCTATATTCAATATATTTTTCTTTCTACAATTGATGATTCGTTACTTGTGTTCTCATATCTTGGTCTGTGCCTATTTCGAGGGGGAGTGAATAAGGAGATTATTCTGGAAGATCATATCTCATTTCGAGGGGGAGTATATGATTTTCTATACGAATGCTAACTTGAATTATCATATTTAGTGCATTTGTGTAGGGGGAGTAAAAGAGCTCAACAGGTGTTACTTTTCAGATCTCATGTCAGATTTGCGCCAACAGTTGGTAGCGCAAAACTCAACTTTGCGCCTCCTTCAGGTAGCGCAAAACTAAGTTTGTGCTATCCACATGTAGCGTAAAACCTTCCCTTTCTCTTTTATTCTGACTTTTGTAGATCTAAAGTTGTCTCTTCTCTAGATTAGACATCACCAAGCTGATTCAGATCATCAAGGTCATGAGGGGGAGAAGTTAAAGAAAAGTTAAAAAGACAAAGAGTTCATAGTTTATCTGCTCAAGATTCTATTTCTTCAACTATACTTGTCCTTTTGTTGTTCCAGCTCCGACCACCACAGCTACTTTGAGTACATTTGAAAGAGGTGAGTCGTCTAGAGCACAAGTTGTTGTACCTGGTTCTGAACCGATTGTTCTTCCATGATTATTACAAACTGGTCCAGTCTTGTCAAGGCAGCAAAGGCAACATACTTTAAAAGATGCTGAGAAGAAATTTGTTTTTAGTCAAGAAGCTTCGCTAAGTCGCTTAGATGGTCTGGGTTGATTTAGAAGATGGATATTGAAGACCACAGTGCCAATGATTACTAAGGGGGAGATTGTTAAGTCAGATTTTATAGTAATCATTGTATTTATTCTCTGTGGCCTTAACAGTTGTTTACCTTGCTTATCTGTATCTGTTTAGGCCCTGGGTATTTAAGTCCCTTGTGCCTTTGTGTTGTGTAAGGATTCACGCATACTTTCAATACACATAGACTTTGGCGCATCTCTCTCTCTCTACTTTCTCTCTCTAGATTTAGAGTGATCTTACATTATCAATTTCCGTCTCGAGCATAATTGATAAATTGCCTCCCTCTTGGAAAGATTTAAATCACATGTTGAAACACAAGAAGGAAGAGTTGTCCCTTGTACAACTCAGTAGTCACTTGCGCATAGGGGAATCTCTTCGGGCGCAAGAGGCTGAGAAACCAAAGATAAAAGAGGTTTCTGCCCCTTCGGTGAAATTGGTGGAAGAGGGAAAATCCAACACCTTCAAGGGAAAATGCAAGTTCAATGAAGCCAAGAAAGGGTCCAACAAAAAGATTAAATTAACCTGTTAGACATGTGGGATGACTGGCCATCTCAAGCGTGATTGTCGGGTTACCAAGAATAAAAGTGGAGCAAGCAGAAGTAGTGGTGGACAAGGACCCAATGATGAAAACCCACGGCAAGGTCAGTTTCTTGACTTTGGTTTTAATTCAAATTCGAATTATGTACCACTAATATCCGAATCATTTTACGTGCATGATGATGATGATGCTTGGTGGATTGACACAGGTGCCTCGAGTCATGTGTTCAAGGATCGACGTTGGTTCACCTCTTTGGAACCGGTTGAATACGGATCCGTGCTACACATGGAGAACGAGTCAAATGCTCCCATTCTTGGACGCAACTTAGTTACGCTAGAGTTTAGTTCTAGCAAAATAATTGAGCTTATTGACGTTTTGTTTGAATTTGGTTTCCGGTAGTGTCTTGAATAAGTTAGAATATAGGCAAGTGTTTGAGTCCGACAAGTTTATATTGTCAAAAGGTGGCTCTTTTGTAGGATTTGGCTATTTGTTAAATGATATGTTTATGTTGAGTTTGAATAAAGATAATTTTGTTTCAAATTCTATTTATGTTGCAAATGAGAATTGTGTTGATTCTAGTTTATGGCATGCAATGCTTAGTCATGTTAATTTTAAAGGAATAGTTGAAATGTCAAAAGAAGGTCTTATTCCGGCCTTTGATATTAAAACCGAAAAATGTAAAACTTGCATGTTGACAAAGATTACTAGGCAACCTTTTCCGAATGTGAAAAAGGATTCGTCGGTGCTTGAACTAATTTACAGTGATCTTTGTGATTTGCATTCAACTCCGTCGTTTGGTAATAAACAGTATGTTGTTACTTTTATTGACGATGCTTCTCGGTTTTGCTATGTATTTTTATTGCACTCAAAGATGAAGCGTTAGAAAAAATTTTAATTTCTAAAACGGAGGTTGAATTGCAAATGAATGGTTTTATTAAATGTTTACGCACCGATCATGGTGGGGAATATTATGACTCCATTTTTTTCCAATCCGTAAGAATCATTCATGAGACCACCGCGCCTTATAAGCCACAACAGAATGGTGTGGCGGAACGGAAAAATAGAGTTATCAAAGAAATGATGAACTCTATGTTATCCTACTCGGGATTGAGTGATGGATTTTGGGGTGAAGCCATGTTAACGGCTTGTTACTTGTTGAATCGAGTTCCCAATAAAAGGAACAAGATTACCACATATGAACTTTGGTTCAAGAAAATGCTTACTTGAGTTATATTCGATTTTGAGGTTGTCGGGCGGTTGTTCGACTACCCGAACCCAAAAGGAAAATTTTGGGTGAGAAAGGTATTGATTGCATATTTATTAGATATGCCGAGCATTCCAAGGCCTATAGGTTCTATGTTATTGAACCTAACGATTTTATAGCGATTCACACCATTATAGAATCGAGAGATGCATTATTTGATGAGACTAGATTCTCTTAAATACCAAGGCCGAATGACCTTGTTCCAAGTAATAGTGTAACTAGTGAGGTTGAAGAACAAGCAATTGTTCCGACCAAATCTCTGATGCTTCGAAGGAGCAAAAGAGGAAGGATTGAAAAATCCATTGGTCCCGATTTCCAAGTGTACTTGGTAGAGGGATTAAGAGATGAGATTGGGTCACAATTCTCTTACTGTTATAGTATTAAGGAAGATCCCAAATCATTTGATGAGGCTATGAAGTCTTAAGATATTGCTTTCTGGAAAGAAGAAATAAATGATGAGATGGATTCCATCATGGTGAATAATACTTGGGTATTATCGGACTTGCCACCGGGTTGTAAACCGTTGGGATGGAAGTGGATCTTCCAAAGGAATATGAAAGCCGATGGATCAATCAACAAGTTCAAAGCTCGATTAGTAATCCAAGGTTTTAGGCAACGGGAAGGCATCGATTATTTTGATAACAATGCCCCGGTTGCAAGAATCTCCACGATTAGATTGTTGATAGCCTTAGAAGCTATCCAAAATTTAGTGACTTACCAAATGGATGTCAAAATGACAATTTTGAATGATGACTTGGAGGAAGAAGTTTACATGAAACAACCGAAAGGTTTTGTTATGCCCGGGATGGAGCATAAGTTATGTAAACTTGTAAATTCATTGTATGGGCTTAAACAAGCACCCAAACAATGGCATAAAAATTTGATGTGGTTATCTTGTCCAATGGTTTTATGTTAAACCAAGCGGACAAGTGTGTATATAGCAAATTTGACACGTCCGGTAACGTAGTAATCATTTGCTTATACGTTGATGACATGTTGATCTTTGGGACCGACCAAAATCAAGTTGATAAAACCAAAGAGTTTTTGTCATCAAGTTTCTCCATGAAAGATATGGGAGAGCCGGAGGTGATCCTTGGATTAAAGATCAAGCGTGAGAAGAAAGGGATTGCAATTACGTAATCTCATTAGATTGAGAAAGTATAAAAGAAATTTAATTGCTTTGATTGTTCTCTGGTGAGTACTCCATTTGATCCGAGTGTGAAGCTTATGCCCAATTCGGATGAAGCGGTGTCACAACTCGAGTACTCAAAGGCTATTGGATGCTTGATGTATGCCATGTCAAGCACTAGGCTGGATATCGCTTTTTTGCCGTAAGCAAGTTGAGTAGATATACTAGCAATCCTAGTATACATCATTGGCAAGCGATAAGATGAGTATTTACATACTTGAAGAAAACCATTGATTATGGTTTGTCATATATCGAGTTTCCTTCGATATTAGAGGGATATTCGGATGCAAGTTGGGATCACCAACTTAGAGGATCACTCCTTTATGAGTGGCTGGGTGTACTTGCTTGGGGGAGGTGCCATCTCATGGGCCTCCAAGAAGCAAACTTGCATCACGAGTTCAACTATGGATTCGGAATTTGTGGCATTAGCCGCTACTGGTAAAGAGGTGGAGTGGCTAAGGAATTTAGTCCATTAAATTATGTTATGGCTGAAACCAATATCACCCATTTCTATCCGTTGTGATAGTGTAACTACTTTGGCTAAAGCTTATAGTCAAGTATATAATGGCAAGTCTAGACACTAAGGTGTTAGACATAGAATGATTCATGAGCTAATCACGAATGGGGTGATTTCGGTTGAATTTGTTCGATCGCAACAAAATCTAGCGGACCACTTGACGAAGGGGTTAGCTAGGGACTTGGTTCACAAGTCAGTAATAGGGATGGGATTAAAGTCCATCTAAATCTCTAACGGTGAGATACCCAATTCCCTTCTAATACTTTGTTATAAGTTGAATTCAATGGGAAAGCTCAATCTAAGGGATTGGAGCACAAGATAATCATCCCAAGATATGTGCTCGGTACTGCAAGTGAAGGAGGTAATTGTTCTTTTGTAAAAGTGCATGTGCAAGTGCATGATGAAAGGAACTACCTATATGAGTGTGAAGTGTGCCGCTTCAAGAAGCTTGGATTTAGATTTGATGCACTCACGAATGGATAAGGACATACGGCCTGTATAGTGTCAAGCTTTAAACTTTAGAGAATTTTTAAATTCATGTGTATGTTATTTTCTGGTACTCAAATGGGTTGAAGGGTTCAATGCCTAGGACACCCAGATTCTCGAGTATTTTAAATGTGTAATGTACTAAGATGAAAATTCAATCTACTAGATATTTTCATTTATGCATGAGTTTGTTTTCCTATATTAATTTTTTTTGTAAATCAAGGATTGCACTAAAATAGGGGAGGAATGTTGGTGATTTTAGTGAAATCATCGGTTTATTTTGTGTAATTGGATTCGCAAGATAGTAATGGGGTTGGTAGAATCTATAACACGAGTTAGGAGGTGTGAAATGCACACTCGTGTAAGCTAACAATGACCTGGGATAGTTAGACGGTCTCGTTTGGGGATTTATCAGTTTTTGTAACTGGGTCAGTGATCCGGGCAGGTTGTGCCATGGGGTAACCCGCGCGGCAACCCTTGCCATGCACTGGAATGTGGTGACAAGACAATGGCCCGGTTGTGCTGCGGGTTAACCGTGCACTGCAACGTGGGTTGAAACAGTGACCCGGGGGGGTTGTGCCTTGGGTTAACCTGCACGGCTACCCACGTCGTGCTCTGTAACTGATATCCTTTGAGATAACAATTTTTTATAACCTACAAATCTTTTTGTAACCCCCCAACATTATGTCCAACAATCAATACCATTAAATGGGAAATTATTATTGGTTTTAGTATAGCATTGGTTACGATTCTCTAGGTGTTTAAATAGAATCAATTTCTTCCAGAATCGATACCGGTGAATTTGAGATTATCCTCGAGTGAATTTCGTGATACCCAGGCAGAATAGGTTCGAAATATCACTTAAGTAAAGCGAGCTCTCACGTGATCTCACATTCTTATCCAAGATCCAATCACTCTCTTAGCTTTCTCTTCTCTATCAATTTCTGTCCCCTCCCCAACAACCTCGACCTCAAAGGGCAGAATGGATGTTTGAGTGAAGACCCTCAGCTTTTAAGAAACATGGAAAAATATATTTTGTTTTCGAGATTGAGTTATTTAGTTTGAACTCAAAAGTCAAAGCATAAGTCTTGGTATTGAAATGGATAACATTTTGATACTTGGTTCAAACTTTCCATCTGATAGCATCCGGAGGTCAGACCATCTCTTTAGGTTCATTTTTTTTTTTATGTTCATTTCCAACCAATCCAAGTTTGGTAAGTTGTAAAGCATCTAAAGATTTTCGTCAATGCTCCTTGGCTAAATTCTGAACAAATTTTCATCTGTTATTGTGTGTTAAGCTTGCAATCTATATGATACTAACCAAGGTTCTAAATGGTGTGAGGTATATCGTGGTGGCGAGGCCAAGCCTCAAGCCTTAGGAACCACAACGAAGCCATGACGTTTTCAAGGCGTGACTTATGGCGTCATTTTTCTAATTCATATATATCATTAGATATAAAAACATATGTTATGTAGTGTTACTCAATGAGTCAATAGTAATAGACAAGTTAAATTACGGTATATATATATTAAAAAGCTTGCACATAAGACATAAAAAGGTAAAGAAAAATCAAATACTGCATTATGAAATCGTGCACTAGGCCATGGCGTGCCACGGGCTTAACGTGGCATGAGACACAAGCCTTGGTGCCATGGCGCGCCATGGCGGCTGTGCGGCGAGTTTTTTAGAACATTGATAATAACACATTTGATTCTAATTGACCCCGGTGAATATGCAGTGGAAGATGCAATGAAAATCATAGAGTAGCACATTGATGTGTACCTGGTTGCACTTTTAAGTGACAAATCACTAAAAGTAACGTCTACCTTTCACGAAGATGGTGTAAAGATTCATGTTCATACCTTAATTATTTTAATACGAGGTCACATTTTTCTAGCTTAATATTTTATATTGCACGTTGTTCTAAATTATAGTAAATCCACATGATTTCCATGCATAGTTCTGTATATAAGACCCTTGAAAGAAAGCGATCCGCTTGTCCAATTCATTTGTTTTAGTTTTACGGTCTATTATTTTTGAATTTTGGTTACTCAATGTTTTCATAATAAAAGACGACTTTTAGGTACTCCTACCATATTTTTCTTATAAATGATTTTACTTTTGAGTTTGTTTAAGAAATATTTAGGGTTTTCTTTTTTAATTACAAGTTACAAATGGTATAAACCATTAACGCATAAGTTGATCATTAAAAAGCTAAGAACAACCAATGTTATGAGTTTGAAAACCCTCTTATCCAGTGATTCTGTTTCAAAATCTCCATATTGATCTCTACTTTATATAGTATCCAATTAGTCATATAAAACCACATAAAACCATAAAATTAACATCGAGAGGATAAGAATAAAACAAATGGTCCGTTTACTAAACGCTCTATTTCAAGTTGAGAAGGAAAGAAACAAAACAAAAAATTAAACAAGATTGTCCGTTTTGAGTTCTCGATTTCGATTTCAAGATGTTTCGTGCTGCAACGCACGCGGGTACTTAACTAGTAATTAATGATGACAATAAAATTTAAACAGAGTTATAAAATGATATTAATTTAAAAATAAGGGGTTGTTTGTTTTTTTAAAAAACCTCTTAATAGCTCTTAAGTGTGAATCTTTCAAACCTTTTTACACTTAGGGGTTGTTTACTTATGGCTTAATAGGCTTAATTGTCTAACCAGCTTATTCGCACAGACAAAATGAAGTGTTTACTTATGGCTTATTAGCACATATGGTGTCTTATTTGCACAGATGGACAACCTATCTTGTCCATGCTCAGCCCAAGAAAAGACAACTCCTACCCCTAGTCGAGTTCCTTCATGCTCTGCCCAAATCTCCTTCACGATTTCAGAGTCGTTAAACCCTAGCTGATTTCCATCACGAGTTAAAGTTTCTCCTTCAACTGAATTTCATGGTTCCAAGCTCTCTCCTCCAAATCAATTTCTTCAAACGTAACGACCTCCTTTATGATTTCTTCATGGTTTCTCTTTCAAATCACGATTCTGCACTATTTCTCCTTCAAATCACGATTATGCACTATTTCTCCTTCAAATCACGATTTCTGCACTATTTCTGGACTACTTCTCCTTCAAATCACGATTTCTCCTTCAAATCACGATTCTGAAATATTTTTACTTCAAATAATGATTACGCAATATTTCTCCTTCAAATCACGATTTTGCACGATTTTTGTCGATTTTTATTATTTTTTTTCTGTACGATCTATGCTGTTTTTTTTGCAACATTTTTGTCGATTTATTCTGTGTGCTTAGAGGCTCCATTGGCTACTGTGGATTTGTTTTTTGTTTAATAGAATGTGATTAAAGGATGCATTGTTAGATTGTCTATCGTGGATTTGTTCTTTATTTAATAGAATGTGATTAAAAGCTCCATTGCCTATTGTTGATTTGTTCTTTGTTCTTTGTTCAATAGAATGTGATTAAAGGCTTAATAGCATGTCTAATGTTGTCTAGAGGGATAAATCAGTCGTTTATGTCATTCAGACTGTTGATTCAGATAAAAAAATAAACAACAAAACTAGTTTATCCATACAGACAAATGTATCCAGACACACACATTTATCCATACAGGACTTAATAGAAAATTTGGTAAACAACCCCTTAGATTGTTTGTTTTTTTCTTAGTTTTCAGAACATCTTAACTTTTAAATACATTTGAAATAAGAAGTTCGCAAAAAGGAGAGATCATTCAAATTTCTATTTCTGAAGTAAGAAAAGTCAAGAAAAAGTTGTACAATGGAGAGATTTCAAAGTGAAAGTCAAAGTGGAATTCAAAGTGAGATTTCAAATATTTCAAGTGCTATCTACCAAAGGGAGAGATTTTAAAAGTTATAAAGTTTTGAAGAGTCAAAGTTGATGAAGAAAAACAAAATATTCATAAGAAAAGAATTCCAAAGAAAGAGATTATTCAAGATTCAAAGTTGTGAAAGATTTAAAAGCTGAAGATTCTACAAGAGAAAGAAGAACTGAAGATTATTGTCAAATTTTTTTTAATCTTGAATCCAAAGGGAGAGATTGTTAAGTCAAGATTGTATTCAAGATTAAATGAGGGGTCAATGTTGTAATTCTTTGTAAAGTGTTGTAAGTCAAATTGTTTGAGTTTGACAAATGTCTTATATTGTAAGGTCACTTAAGTTGACCACAAAAATAGGTTTTTGTATTTGTAATTTGGATACACGCTAGAGAACATAACACACACAAGTCTTTGTAGAGATAGAATATACAATCCGCATAAAGTGAGACTTGTGGCACTGTGAGATCTGTGACACAAAGAAATCATTGTAATTGTTGTTAAATTAATCAAAGAATGATTTCTACATATTCGTTGTGTGTTTAATAAGCTTGGATCTGGACATTTCATGGTGTCCTAACTTCTTAAAACCTCTTATCGCCACCTCAGTTCATATGCTCTTCTTTCTCTCAAGACGCCTCCAGACGTTACAGAAACATACAATCTTGTTGATTCAGATTTCAGACTTCCACACCATCTCTTATTAATCAGAAGTAAAATAAGATTTCAGACCTCTTAGAAAACAAACGACACCTAAGTGTTGACCCTAGTAAAAGGAAGTTAACGTTTTTTTAAAAAAAATTTAAATTTTTATTGATCAAAACTAATTACTTTGAGAAGTATGAGTTTGGTTTGATAAGGTTAAAAAAACCTGATATTCTAACTTTTTATTATTATTTATTTTTGAAGGTAGAAGCAGTTATCAAAGATGAAATGCACTGTACCGGTTGTTCAAAATGGTATCATTTTGAATAAGAATGATATCGCCTTTTTCCTTTTTAATGAATAAAGTGGTATCAACCGTACCTTTTGTAAAACCTGACTTGACCAAGAACTGAGATAAGATATCATACCAGGCGCGAGGAGCTTGTTTCAGTCCATAAAGAGCTTTATCCAAGATGTAAACGTGATAAGGCTTATCTAGATTCACAAACCCTTCTGGCTGCAATACATAGACTTCTTTCGTGAGTACACCATTAACAAACGCTTTCTTCACATCCATTTGATAGACGGTGAAGTTCTTGTGTGTTGCGTAGACTAAGAACATCCGAATTGCCTCTATACGCGCCACTGGTGCACAAGTCTCGTCATAGTCTATCCCCTCCTCTTGCCTATATCCCTTGGCAACAAGTCATGCTTTATTTCTGCTAACGTTCCATATTCATCTTTCTTGTTTTTGAACACCCATTTCGTACCAATGATGGTTTTACCTTCAAGTTTGGGTACGAGTCTCCAGACTTAAGTGCTTCAAACCGATTCAACTCATCTTGCATCGCAGTTACCAAATCTGAATCGGAAAGGGCCTCAAATACGCGAGTATGCTCGATCTTGCTCAGAAAGGAGTCATGCATACATAGATTCAAAGTGGCAGACCTAGTTTGCACCGGTTTGAATGGATCTCCAATAACTTGGCTTATCGGGTGCTCTTTGGTCCACTTGTGTTCATGAGGGAGTGGATTAGACGTAGATTGATCATGTTCAGCATCTAGGAATCCACTGTTATCTCCTTCAGATGGTTCAGAATGAATGGGGGTTTCAGTTGAAGTAGTAGTTGCAGAAGTTGCAATAGGTACAGCTTGGTCAGTCTGTTGATTAATCCTTACAGTACATCCTACTGAGTCAGCTACTTCTGTCTCTTCGGTGTTGGTCACAACTTCAACTGTCGGAGTAGGCATTTGACCTGGAACTTCTGGCTGAATTGGGGAGTTGGATTCAGTAGAGATATCTGAAGTGGTTGGATGAGTAGTCATAGAGTCTTCCATCCTGTCAACCACAACAGATTTAGGCACATTAGATCCAAGAAATTCATCATAAAACAGTTCAAATAATAAATCCAAATCAGATAATTGAGAAGTAGACGATGAAGCACCATCTGATTTGTTCTCTTGAGGTGCAGGTCCTGGACTTGGTGGCCCAGAAGTTAGTACTCCGGTTATTACGGGTTCTGAACTAACATGCTCAGAAGCCATTTCCTCATCGAATGTAACGTTGATGCTCTCGATCACAGTCTTCGACTTCTTCAAGTAAACACGGTATACAGTAGATGTAGAGGAATAACCAACGAAGATGCCCTCATCTGCCTTAGCACTGAACTTGTTCAGATTCTCTCCGTCGTTTAGAACATAACACTTACACCCAAATATATGAAAATATTTGATTGTAGGTGTCCGGTTGTTTATTAACGCATACGGAGTCTTCTGAAATCTGCGGTGTATCATGGAACGATTCTGAGTGTGACACGCAGTCGATACATCTTCAGCCCACAGAAATAGAGGTAATTTAGAGTGGCTGAGCATAGTTCGAGCGACCTCTACAAGCGTACGGTTTCGTCTTTCGATGACTCTATTCTGTTGAGGCGTACGTGCAACAGAGTATTGATGTGATATCCCGACCGATTCGAGATATTCTTCAACTATTTTGTTCTTGAACTCTGTGCCGTTGTCAGTTATGAGAATCTTGACTTGTTTCTACAGATTGACTTGGGTCGTCTTTAGAAATGTAATGAGAACTTCGGGCGTCTCATCTTTAGACCGTAGAAACTTGACCCAAGTGTATCGCGTATAGTCGTCCACGATAACTAACACGTACTTCTTTCTGCCTAAGCTTTGAGTTCGCATAGGACCGCATAAATCCATATGCAACAACTTTAATGGAGAGCTGTTACTTGGTTCAGGCTTTGGTTTATGTGGAGCTCTCTTCATCTTTCCCTTTTCACACGCTGCACACAAGTGTTCTTTTTCATACTTCAGCTCAGGAAGTCCTTTCACTAGCTTTCCACTAACCAACTTATTGATGTACCGAAAGTTGAGGTGAGAGAGTCGTTGATGCCATAACCAGCTTTGTTGCATCGAGGCCTTTGATATTAGACATACCTGATTTTCAGCCTGGACCTTTGGCAAGTTGATGGTGTAGAGGTTTGACTTGCGAGTGCCGACCAAGAGTTCTTTCCCGTCTTTAGTGCATACCGAACACGTCTTGGCCTTGAAACTCACCTCTAAGTCTTTGTCGCAGAACTGGCCAATACTGAATAGGTTGTGTCCTAAGCCTTCAACGTAGCTCACCTTCTTTATCGTAACATTCTCGTGTACAACATCACCATAACCCAGAATTGGTGAAAACTGATCATTTCCAAAACGAACTGTGCCGCAGTATTTGTCTGTATAATTAGACAACATACTCTTCTGCCCGGTCATATGCTTGGAACACCCGCTATCCAAGTACCACATATGACGGGTCTGTACAAAACAAATCAGGAAATAAGAGGTTTAGGTACCCATTTATAAATGGGACCTACAGTGTCAGTACATGATTTTAGCACCCATTTAAATTTGGGCCCGCTTTATCTTTGAAGACCATATGCATGATAAGAAGGATGATAACGATAAGATGAAACATTATATGAGCCATATCAAACATCATAATACTTACGAGAAGCAAAATCATATCCACCAAAATTTGAAAACTTTTTATTAGATGGAGCTAACTGGAATAATTGCGTTATGGAATATTTCTTACGAGAATCAACAAGATTAGATTTAGAAGTAGCAACATTCACAATCAATTCATCTGTAGTAGAAGTCTTTTTATTCAAAATAAAACTAGAACTAGATTTAACTTCATGCCTTTGCTTTCTCATATCTGAAACATTTGAAACTTTTGAGTTAGAATTGTGAGATTCAAAAGAATGCTTCTTCTTTGGCTTACCAGTGGTGATCGGTTTCTGTGAATACTGAGATTTTCTTTTCTTACCTTTTGCATTCTTCGATTTCACAGAAACTGGTTTATCAACTTTCGTTGATGTTTCACCCTTTTCAAACACACTGGTAACCCGAAAGAATTAACAACACAAGATGAATGATCAGGAAGTTTGGAAGTAAAGTCAAGTTGAGCAACACACACATCAAAAACACCATCAGAGTTTAAGAAATTAAGCTCCTTATCAAGTAAACCAGATCTATCATCAGATTTTAAAGCCTTGGAGAATTTAGAAAACTCAGTATTTCTGAACACTGTAGAAAAAACAGTTTGTTCTAAGTCCATCAAAATTCTTTCTTCTGTAAGAGTATTCTCGAGTTTAGAAAATTTACTTTCCAAAACTAGAGGAGGGACGTAAAGCTTACCTACCATGGGCTTAGCCTCCATTTCTTTTACAGAATAAATATCAAAATAGTCATTTGAAATAAATTTTGATTTATCAGAACTATAACTATTATTCAACCTCTCATAACGAAATGGAAGTTGAACTTTAATTGTGTTCTTTCTTTTAGCATGTTCCTTGGCTTTATCCTCTTCAGACAGTTTAGTCCAGAAAACTTGAAGTTCAGGGTATTGAGGTGCCAGTTTCATAAATCCAAAATCATAAAGAGCAGGAACTTCAGATATACCCTTTTTGAGACATTGTGGGTTCTCGTAACCGAGTCCCCAATTCTCTTTATCCTCTTTGGGATTGATTAGATGAATAGTTTGTTCAGACTGACCCATAATATATAATTTCTCTTCCAAAGCTTTCACCTTTTCAATTAAATATTTCTTTTCTTTTGAAGTCGAAGAGTACATTTTAGAAAGCTCTTTAGACTTAAACTCACACTCTCTATATTTTGAAACAATTTCAGATAACTCTTTATGAATTATAGTTTTCTCTTTCACGCTGGTGTCTATGTTTTTGTGCAAAGTTTTAATTAATACATTTTTCTCAGCAATATCATTGCTAAGTTTATGTATAGATTGATTTTTCTCATTTATGACACCTCTCTCACGCTTAAGTTTAGACTCTAATTATTGGAGCTTAGACATCATAGCATGCATTTGACTCAGAAAATCAGATTCAGTTAAGTCACATACCTCTTCATTATCTCCTTCATCAGAATCAGCTTCAGCTTCTGACTGCTGCTTACCCATCAAGCACAGATGTGTTGTCTCGTCCTTCTCTCCTTCCTCTGATTATTGGTCCGAATGGTTGAGCCAATATTCATCATCGGCCATTAATGCCTTTCTAGCCTCCTGTTGCTTGGCTAGAATCATCTTATTCTTGTAGTAGTCGGAGTTCCGAACTTTAGGTTTTTGGCAGTCCTTGGCAAAATGACTGAATTTGCCACAGTTGTAGCACTTTGTCGGTTCTTCCTGCTTGGGCTCTTTGGCTCTATCCTTCTTCTTCTTCTCTTCTGATCTCTTTTCTTCAACTTTCTCCTTGTGTTTGTAGTTATTTGGATCAGACGAGTACCTTTGACTGTTGGAGCTAGGATTTTTATAGAACTTCTTTTGGAAGGCCTTGGTTAACATTAGCATAGCTTCCTTCAGATTTTCACAATCGTCAGAGTCAGAATTTGCCTCACTATCAGCCTCTTCTGATTCAGATGCTATCATCTTCTTCTTCTTAGACTTCTTCTTGACCACAAGAGCAACTGGATCAGCATCTTCTTTGTCAGCTTTTTTCATCTCAGCCTTGATCTCATCCACCTCTTCCTCATTCTGACTGAGGGTTTCATAGACTTCATGAAGTGGAATGTCGTTCAGATCTTTCACTTGCCTCATCTATCTAGTGAATCTCTTCCTCTCAGGCTGGAGGTTGCTGAGAAATTTCACATTCAACTCAACTTGAGATTTGTTGATCTTGTTCTTGCTTAGCTCGTTCAACAATGTAACAAATTTGTCATAGGTGGCTTCTAGTGATTCTCCAACTTTTGCTTTGAATTCTTCATATTTGTTTAGGCGGTTGGATACTTTGAGTTGGTTGCCGACTTTAGATCTGATCATCATCTTCTCCAATTGATCCCACATTTGCTTGTCGGTAGCGTTTTAGCTATCAATCTTGACATAAATTTCATTTGGTATACCTTGGAGAATAAATGATCGTGCTAGTTTGTCACCCTTGTGCCTCCTTTTCTGCTCATCCGAGTATTCATCAATCGGTAATTTATACTCTTTCTCTTTTTCTTCACCATTTTCTCCAGCTACAGTGAGAACCTTGGTTGGAGGTGTCATGATTCCTTCCTTCATAGATTTTCTGATGTAATCTCCCAAATCATTTTGATCGATGAAATCCAAGAATCTGTCCTTCCATTGCTCGTACTCCTCCTTGAAGAGTACTGGTGGCTTCACATCGGTTCCGATAGCATGAGCTTCCCGAGATGACATCCTTACTGATATGATTTAGCAAAGAATTGATAAGAAACTTTAAATGATCGTTAGTCCAAATAAAATCAAATAAATACAGATTAATAATGAAAAAGAGAATCTGGAGAAAAAAGACAGGAATGCGCCAAAAGGCAGTGGCGCAAAAGAAGATTTTACGCTAATAATGTCCGGCGCAAAGTTCAGGTTTGCGCTAAAAGAAGATGGCGCAAAATGCACTTCGCGTGAACTTGATATCCTTGAGTTTTGCGCGAGAGGATGGTGGCGCAAAAATCAGTTTGAGTGAGACGAAGCTTGCGCAAAAAGTCAGAGTACGCGAGAAGCAGGTCGCGCGAGATGAGGTTTGCACGAGTAGTTGGTCACGCGATTTGGAGTTTTGCGTGAAACGTTGATGGCGCAAAAGTGAGATAGTCGACCGGTATCAAGTTGTGACCGGGGTGTTGAGCGACCGGGGAGTACCTTCGACCGGTATTACCTTTAACCGGGGTCGGTGACCGGTATGGACCGGTGTCGACCGGTGTTGAACTTTGACCGGAGTCTTGAATGGCGCAAAGTAAAGTTTGCGAGAACAGCAGGTGGAGCAAACGATGTTTTGCGCGAGAAACTAATGGCGCAAAACTAAATTTTGCGCTACGGTGAGATGGCGCAAAAATCCCTTTGAATTTGGCAAGAAGCACACGATGAACTAGTGCAAAGTTTATGAACTGGCGCAAAGTTGTTGTTCTTCCCTGTACTTCGAAAAACTTCTCTGAAAATTATAAAAACCAAACTAGACTTCGATTTACAGTCCTAAACTATGAAAATAGTCTCACAAACTCATCTAGGATTGAATACAATCAAATAATTTCAATAATCATCACAATTATAAGAATCGATTGATGAAACAGTGTCCGACTCGTGAAAAACAAATATACCAAAATCAACAAATAGATAATCGATTAAAGTGCAATACTCAAATAGACCAATACCAATCCAATAATATAAGAAAATCGACTAAAACCCAATCAAAAACAGCTTTAAAGAACAATCACACAATAAAAAAATTTGAATCTTGACAGATGAAACAGTACCGAAAAGAAAAAAAAAATTCTTTTGATTTCAATCTGTTAGGCTCTGATACCAATTGTGTGTCTCTTGTGATTCACGATTCAATCAAGCAAAACAATTAAACAATAAGATTAAGCAAACCTGATATGATTATTCAATCGATTCGAATGGTTACAAGGTTTCTCAATCAAGCTCTCTCTCGTTTTTCTCTCTAGCGCCGCAGCTCTCTCTCTCTCTCTCTCTCAATAATACATGCGACTACTTCTAATTAATAATTACTAAAACAAAACCTAATTACCTAATATTAAACCAAAAACCTATTTAAAGGAAACGGACTAAAAACGAAAATACACAAATAAACTTAGACTATTTATTACAAATGACCTAGACTATTTGTTCAGAGTCGACATTTCCAGATTTGACTTCAGATTTCCATCTTCAGAAATTGATGATCTTGAATCCAATAAAACTGTGCTCTAACAGATACCATATTTTTTCTTCGGAGCGGTCAATACCAATTTCATTAACAGATTTGATTTTAAGTTTTGTTTTGTCCGTGCTTGGTCTATTGTTGTTCTCTCTCAAGAAACAATAAGCGAATTGTTTTCGTCTGTCGAATGACCCAATACCATAGATAAACGCCTTATCATAAGTTCTGATCCAATGAGCAAAGATCCTTTTGTAAGATTCTTCAAGAAAAGGAACATTGATCCTTACTCTTTCCCATTTCAATGGTGGACTAGGTCGTGTGTTTACATCTTCAGGAACTGGAGTTTCTGACATATTCTGATTGGGGAGATCTGGTGTAATGGAAGGAACTGATCATAGAGGGATGACGCCAGAAAGTGCCTCAGTAGATTGAAATTCTAGTCGCATATGCTCAAATAAGCAATCATAGTCTCCTTGTTGCATACATTCTGCATCATCGAATGTGCACAATTCATTGAATCCTTCTTGGAATACGACTAAAGTTCTTTCGGATACCGGTTCAGCTGATTCAACTAAATCTGCAAATTGATCAGTTAAATCATAATTCCTGACCTCAACGGGTGAGTTTGTACCCTCTTCACAATCGATTAATTCTGTGACTGAGTAATCTGCCTGAAGATGACTCGACTGTGAAATAGCCTCTGTCTGTGCCTCACTGATCTCTGTATCGTGTACTGATTCTGTGTTCTGAGCCACTTCTGATTGTTTATCCTATGCAGTTCTCGGTGGACTGGTATCTGTTCTTGATGTTGTGTCATTGACGTGCTGTCGTTTCTCCCCCTCATGACGATCGGGATTATCACGGTCGTCATGTGGATGTTTGGAAGAACCATCTTGAGAGCGACAAGTATCCTCGAGTACCTTAAACCTGTTGGAAAGGGCATATATCGAAGACTGAAACTCGATAGAAATAGATTCCATCTTTGCAGTGAGGTCTCGGAAACCTGCTCGGACTTCATCTTGGAAAGCATGGGACTCAGACTGGTGGCGAGGAATGGCTATCAAACCTGCATATTTAGGTGTACCATAAGATAGAAGATCGGATAAGATCATGGATTTGAGCTCGGAGGTTGACGGTCGCTGCTGTACTAGTGGAGGTGGTGGTGGTGGCGGTGCTGAAAGAGGAGCTTCAGCTACTGGGGAGTTGCCTTTCAGCATTCGTAAAACCGTTTGTTGGAACTCCTCAGCTGATCGACGCTGTTGTTCCAATTGGCGAGAGATGGAACCATCTACAGCATGCAAAGTCTGCTGCAACAGTTTCGGTGTAATAAATAAAGGTAAGCTAACACCTGGGTCACATAGACTTCCATTTCGGGTAACGAATGTTGAAGTCTTACCGCCTGCGTTCACAACTGGCGTGATGTAACACCCCGATTTTTGAAAGGTATCATTTCGAGTTATTGTAGAAACCGATATATTAAGGAAAAATAAGATATTTTATTTTGGGCTTGAATCCTTGATTTTATAGTCTTGATGGATAAAGGATTCCATTACGAGTCCAACGGTTCTTTCCGGAGCGAAAACGGAGCTATAACGAAGAATTTATGGCCGAAACAGTGTTACTGACTTTCGGTACACTGTCGCATGTCAGGGTCGCGCCAACCCTGCAGTGCATAAACTCGGGTTTTTCTTCATTTGGCCATAACTCTCTCATTTCAACTCCGATTTGGGTGATTCAAATTGATATGGTTTCGTTTTTGAGAGCTTTTCAAGGATATGGTAAGAGATTGGAAGTCTATTGAAGTATACTAGAGTATTTTGTGATGGTAAGCTTCTCATCTCTCCCTATTCATCTTCTTCCCCAAAGTTTTCTAGGGTTTCATCCACCATTTGTTCTCCCTTTCATAGATTGAAGGTTTGTGATCTTTTTGGTGAACTAGAGGTGTTTTTATTGGAGGATTCATGTTTGGATTAAGGTAATATTCTATTCTCTTCATTTATGGAAGTTAGGATTTCGGTATCAATGGAGGTATTCATGTAGAAGGTTGGGAAACGATTTTTGTGGTTGATTATGTATAACTATGGTTGGAACCTTGTGAATCTAGGTTTTGGAAGATTTGGGTTGAAGAATCATGTTCCTCAAGTTCTAAGTGGGTAAAATCTAGATTTAGTCTAAATCTAGCTAGGTGAGTTTACTAAACTTTTGTTAAAACTGGATACACATCATATTTGCTAAATTGTTGATATTATCACATAATTGCTCAAATTGTTCATCTTTACGGGTTTAAGTAATTGATGGTATTTTTATGAGATTATGTGAGAAATATGATATAGAAGTATAGTCCTATGATTCACTCTATTTTGCAAAATTATTTGGGGTTTCCATGATGTGTAAACGGTATGGGTATTTTGACATGTTTAATGAGTATATGTTTGGATAATATGATGATTTCCAATTGGAATACTATCTTGGTGATATTGTATCTACAATGTGGCTGTGTGGATATGTAAGTCTTATGATGGACTTTTGCTATTAGGAGAGTGATATTATTTCCATGGTGGGTATTAAATTATGTTTGGTTGAAATATACCTAAGGACCTCCTATTTGCATAATGTGGACGAACCGAGTCTGTGATTCACTATAGGAATGTAGGTGGGTGACATATGGAGAAATCCCCTTGAGCGGTAGCCTCCTATGTACCTAGACCTCCGCCGTCGGGGAATTTCCTGAGTGGTAGTCCTCGATGCGTGTCGGGCCTTTGGGTTGCCACGGTGTTCGGCTTCAAGGTGCATTGCCTCTTAAGGTGAATTGGCTTGGAGATATGGGTCACTCCCGTTGACTCCACATCTACGTGATTAATTGGTTAACTGCGGATAAGAGTTATATATGTTCTGCATGCTTATTATTGTTCAACTCACTAGGCTTTTTGGCCTAACACTTGTTTGGTGTCGATGTGTATCTCAGGTTTTAGCGGCACTGGTTCTAAGCTGGCATAGTGCTTGGATGAGAGATTTGGGAATATTGCATTTGGACTTACTTTTGGTAGGAGAACCTTTGGGTCTATAAATGACACCCTTATTTGTAATCTCTATTCTAGTTATAGAAATTAGATTAGTTGGTTGTTATTTATTGTCCGTTTATTTACGATTGTATTTAAACAGGTTTGTGTATTTTCCCCATCTTTTGGGAGGCTCTTGCTTTGGCAATTTTAAATACCGCATGTCCGTTTTTCGGATTTTTGTTATCCCTATTTTTAGGGTGTTACACGTGATGATAGTTGTGGTAGGACTTTCGGCCAATCCTCATGGAACACCGCTTATGGATGTCATTATAGCCATTCCGGTTGGTCCACATTGGCTCGCAACAATAGACTCAGTATGTGTCCTATAGTGTATAGGCTCTAGACTCAATATGTGCTCAAACGAAGTCGATGGTCGGGGTTGCGACCTATCTTGTTCAATACATTGACTCTCCAAGTGATAGCCTGGTAGCATATGTGATATATCCCCGTGTATATCCAGAACAACCATCTGTTGTGAGATGATTGAGTGTCCAGGTGGGGTTTGTGCTTGCACCGCTGGGTCCCCGACGTATTCTTCATTTCCTCGTCCCAACACATGGGAGTTGACAGTAGATGTGGCTACACGTCTGGATGTGGCTGAGATGCTCAAACACTCTTGATTTCTCTTACTCCGCCTTTCCTTCACACAGGCTCTCTCATTTTCATTCTCATTTTCGACGGATACTCCCTCCGCTCTCCTTATCTATCCAGAGTTGGCTTGGGAAAGGGAAGGTGTAGGGGTAGGGTGGTTTGAATATGTAGGAGAGGTAGGTTGAGGAGAGGTGGGTGTAGAAGAGATGGGTGTAGGTGAGGCTGGTTGGGATTGAGAAGAGGAATAGGATGGTGTGTTTAGTTCGGGGGAGGGTTAAGTGGAGGAGATAGGAGATGGGCAACAACCAATAGGTGCGAAACAAAATTGTGTGCGGTCGTTGTCCGATTCGGTGGAGGATGAGGAAGAGCTGGATGGGGTATCACCCTGTGATGCGTTACTCTCAGTACCGGTTATGATTGTGTCGTAGGTGACCGGTACATCATGGAGTGTAGAGGAAGTATTAGGCTCGGTTGGTCTTACCCTAATAGCAGTAGCATGGTCGTCCACGACACCTCCCACACCAGAACCCCTTCACAATTATGTCTCTCTTCGCACCCTGTCCGGAAGTCCCTATATTCCGGAGTTTTGGAAGTCTCACTCATGGACCCTAACGTCGCTCGGGTTGTGCTCCCTGGGTAGGCCCTGCCGGTGCTGGCTGGACCATTGGAGCTAGTTGTTCTATGTAATTCCTATAAAATACCACACTAGGTGTCGTGGGACAAGCATATGCTAGTAAGGCATTGGGTATATGCATCAGGTGAAGATTGGGATTCTCTTTAGGCTCGTGGACAGTGAGGCGCATCTTGTTAGAAGTGCATACCTGATGAGATCGTCGTCGTGGAATCTGGGAGTTGCTTGTCATCAATCAATCAATGGCAAGTTGTAGAAACCGTATGTAAGGAATGAAATTCTGGCGGTTTCCAGTGTTCTTGTCTTGAACAGTTTGAACCAGCCCCTTCCAAATAAGACCGACGTAGTCAACTTGCCGATGATAGACAACACCGTGAAAGATGCGTAGGAAGGTGGTGCTGCACTGATCGATAATTTTTGTGTTAGACAAGAGGAAGCGGTTGACAATGGTGAAGAACGTGAACCAGATAGGGTGGAGATGTTTGCGATGAAATGCGGTCACTTTGGTGAGTGAACCATCGTAGCCGAGTGTGTGGACCTCTCTGAGCATTTGTTCATGAGGTATATCTGGATCAAAGGTTGCGCGATGTAACACCCGGAAATTTATAAGGTAAATATTTATTTCCCTTACTTCATAAATCGTGATTATTTGAGAATATGAGGACTTTAATATGCGAGTGATCATCATTATAATGTTGTAGTGTTATATGAACAGCTTAACCATCGTAAATGTCTAAACCTCGCACTCGTTATCGTTTTTGGCTAAGTTTTCTGGCTGTTTTGGGTATGGTGCGATAGTGCCACGCGATAGTGACACTGTCACTATCGCCGGTCACTTTCATGGGGTTTGAACCGCGAAGGGTGGTGCGATTGTGACACGCAATAGTGACACTGTCACTATCGCAGGTCACTCTCGTGGGAAGTGTACCGCGGTCTATGGGTTGGGCGCAATTGTGACACGCGATAGTGCCCAGGGCACTATCTCCGTCGGCCTTTTTTTTTACTTAAATGAATCCTTTGGTTGAATTTATCTCATTTTATCACGTTTCATTTGGGAAAAATGGGAGAGTTCTTCTTTGGGGCGATTTTTGGGTCTTCAACACACACCTCACTTAATTTCTAGGGTTTTGGGTTGGTGAGATCATTTATTGATCATCAAAGCTCCATCCAAGTGCATTCATTGAAGTGTTCTTTAAGATCCTAATCACTCCTTGCCTTCAAGCCTCATCTTCATCACCTAGGGTTTCATATTTTCTAGGTTTTGGTCCAAAAACCTAGATTTTGAATTTACTAAACCTTTGTTAAAAACTGAATACACATCATAATCTCCTACTTGTTATTATTGCATCTTTACATAAATTGTTCATCTATAAATGTTCAAGTATTTGAGGTTTCTCTTGGAAATATCTTTATGTGTGACTTATCATGATTTAATGTAAGCTTACCTTGGTATTATGATGATTTCTACTTGAGATACCTTTTGGTGATATAATATCTTTATGGTGAAATTGGTTATCTTATGAGTCTTATGTTGGATCTTATATTGAGTAGGATGGTAATATTGTACCCTTGGTTGGTATTGAAATATGTTTGGTTGAAATACACCTCAAGACCTCCTATAAATTATGTTGGACGAACCAAGTCAGTAGACACTAGGAGGATGTAGTCTTGGGCGCCACCGTGATGGTATGTGCCTAGACCTCCGCCATTCGGGGAATTTCCATAGTTGTAGTCCCCAGATGTGTCGGGCCTTTCGAGTGCCTCTTGTTAGTTGGCATCAAGGTATATCGATTCTTTGGGTGGAACTTGATTGGTGTTATGGGTCTCCCCTATTGACTCCACATTTATTGAACATTGGTTAACTACTGATAAGAATTTGTAATTAATCTTATATGCTATTTCTTGTTCAACTCACTAGGCTTTTTGGCCTAACACTTGTTTGGTGTCGATGTGTATCTCAGGTTCTAGCGGTGCCGGTTCTAAGCAGGCATAGTTGCTTTGGGTGAGAGCTTGGGGAATTTTGTACTTGGACATATATTTTTGGAGAAGACTTTGGGTTTATAGATGACACCCTTTTTGTAATCTATTTTCTAGATAGAGAAATTAGATTAGTTGGTTGTCATTTATCTGTCCGTTGAATTACAACTGTAATTAAACAGGTTTAAACATTTCCCCATTTTTGGGAGGCTCTTGCTATGGCAATTTTTATATACCGCATGTCCGTTTTCCGGATTTTTGTTATCCCTATTTTTAGGGTGTTACACGCGACTTTGAAAGATAGCGTCTGGAAGATGGAGAAGCAATCGGAGACTGTTGGTTGTGAGTACCAATGGGAATTTGTCTACGAGGGCTTCTAGCTTTTCAATTTTGTTCCGCTTGTCGGGGATGTATCGAATCGTATGCCAAACTTGCTGCAGATAGATTTCTGGAACTTCGGCGGTAGCGGTAAGAGCACGGCAGAAGGGATGGCGACTGAGGATTTCGAGTACTATCTGGTGTGTACAGCGGAATTTGACGAAGTCGATACTATAGTTGTTCGGGGTCAACGACAGGTAAGAGTTGGGGCTGATAAGAGTAACATCAACTATAGGATCGATCAGATCGGCCACTTAGACTTTCCTCCATATGGTACCTGAAAATAGATAGGGTTAGCAAACCGGTTATGTAGTGTAATTGTGTGATTTGGACTATAAACCGATTGAGTAACGTGAGTCCGGTTCAGACTTCACCCCTCAATTGAACCATAGTCTGACTGAAGCCATGTTGTGGTTAGGGCCTGAAGCCATGTTGTGGCCGGGGCCGAAGCCTGGTTGTGGCCGTGCCTGAAGCCTAGTTGTTGGCAAGGCCCGAAGACTGGTTGTGGCAAGGCCCGAAGCCTGGTTGTTGGTAAGGCCCGAAGCCTGGTTGTGGCAAGGCCCGAAGCCAGGTTGTTTCTAAGGCTCGAAGCCTGGTTGTGGCCAAGGGCCGAAGCCTAGTTGTGGCAAGGCCCGAAGCCACGTTCTGATCCATATTCCGATCGAGGCTGAAATCAAGAATTAAACCCAACCAAACACCGAACTACAGTCCAAAATAGCTATCGAACACCCATTAAATCCAGATCGAGGCAGACCCAGTTTAACCAAGATATCACATCAGACACTTCCCCAATTCGATTGAACATATACTAGCAGACACCACTCAAAAGAACCACAGATAATGACTCAAAAGATAACCAGGTTGCAAAAACTCATCCCAAAAATGAAATTAACCCAAAATCTATTGAATCACTTAACCCAAAACGAAACAGTGCTAAAATGAGACCTTTATTCCAAAAAAAATGTATATATATACCAAACCTTAATCGGTAGAGACATCGAAACAGAGAACATAAACAACCAAGACCAAGCTTTAGGTCACTTGATTTACACAAAATCACACCAATCTAATCTGAAGCATGGAAGTAACATATATTTCAAGCCCCATTGATTTAACTTCCAAAATTAATCAGACTAATAAATCGATTAACAAATAACACCGTCAAACCAATCGAATCAGGTATCAATAGGCATTATTCAGTAACGAATCAGATACTAAACTCCAAAATTGAAATTCATTCAACAAAAACATATCCAAACCAAACAATCCACATGAAATCTGTTTAACTATTAATCCACATCAAATAACCAGATTATCAATAAATTCAACACCTCGGATCAAGCGACTAAACCAAAACAGATTCAAAGATTAATAAAGATAATATGCATCAACCCAAACCAAATTATCGTAACCCACATGAACATAAATCAAAGCTGAGCCTCAAACTAAAACAGATATACAACTATCCCATATGATCTGTAAATGTTAAGTCGAGTCTAAACTGTAAACCAGTCAAAATCGATATTCGAATCGAAACCCAATCAAGAAAAAAAAATCAACTAAATCATACCAGAACCAAATCGATGAAAGCAGTATACCCAAAGATTTAATTTGTTGGGAAAAGCAATCGATAATAACCCAAAACCAAAAACAATCCAATCGAAACTCAAGTGTTAAACCAATCGGGTTTCGAATCGAATCGACTCGAAACAGTGGGAGGAGGGGGTTTGGGCGTTCAGGAGAGAACCAAACCCACGGGTTTCGTCGACTGGGACTAATTCAAAATCGATTTTAGGGGGGGGGGTAGGTCGCAGGGATGTGGTTGGTTCGACCCCACCGTCGACAATGGCGAGGGTGGTGTGGTGTACGATCAAGAACACGAGAAGAAGAGAGAGTGGTGTACCTGAGAGATTGACACTGAGAGTGAGAGAGAGCGAGATCGAGAGATGAGACCAGGGGGTCAATCGATCGAGAGAGACCACGGGGTTCGATCGAGAGAATGACCAGGGTTCGGTCGAGAAAGGGACCAGGGGTCAAGATCGATCGATCGAGATCGAGGGAGGGTAGAAATCGAGGGGTCCAGAGAGGTCTGGAATCGAGAGGGAGAGAGCGAGAGAGGTGAGGGCCAAGAGAGAGAGAGAGAGAGCGATCGAATTGATAGGGGAGAAGGAAGAGGGGTTTGAGAGATATGGGGAGGAGGCCGGGAACCGGGGTTCGTGAGAAGACGGAGAAGAAAGGGTTTGAGAGTGAGAGGATTAGGGTTTAGGAGAACCCGGGTTCAAAAATAACTTTAAAAAAAATCAAAAAAAAAATAACCAGTAAAAATAAAATAAAAAATAATTATAAAGTTTTAAAAAAAACCTAAAACTTAACTAAAAAAACTAAATAAGAAAAAGAAAGGGCTCCCCCTCGGAAAAAAAAACTTTGGTTTCTCCCCCTCAATCGAAAAACATCTTTCGAGAAAAAAAAATCTCCCCCTTGACTAATGCGAAATACCAAACGATTATGAAATCGAACTTTGTACTCCCCCTCGAACTGAGAATAGAAAAGGAATGAGAAACGTACCTGGTATATAGTGGTGGAACTCCCCCTGCACTTTCGAGCGAGCGTTAAGCCGAATATAGAAACATACGCATGAAATAAGAACGAAAACACAAAGATAAAATAGAAGCACGCAAACAGAGAAGTAAAAACGAATTCGAAAAATGAGAATATAGTAGTTTAAGCGATTTTGTGCGTGAGACAAGTAAAATATAATGAACATGGAGTGTTGTCTTGACCATCCGGAGAGAATTCGGGATGGAGGAGGATCCAGTCCATGTTTAAGATATAGAAATTGTGTCAGACACAGAAAAACAACCTAAACTTTCAGATTTAGCATTCCAAGCTTGGACACAAGAAAATTGAACCTATTTTTGTCTGAGGATTTGGTAAATAGGTCTGCTAACTGAAGATCTGAATTCACAAAAAAGAGTTCAATCGTACCTCGTTCGACGTGATCTTTAATAAAATGATACCGAACATCGATGTGCTTCGTCTTGGTATGCTGGACAGGATTGCTTGTGATGGCGATAGTGCTCTTTGAGTCACAGTAAATAGGGATCTTGGAGTAGTGGAACCCATAATCCTTCAGTTGTGTGTGCATCCAAATCACTTGAGAGCAGCAACTGGTAGCAGCAACATACTCCGCTTCAGCTGTGGAGGTGGACACGCAATTCTGCTTCTTTGACGCCCAACTTACGAGTTTGTCTCCAAGGAACTGTACGTGACCCGTAGTACTCTTTCTATCTAACATACACCCTGCGTGATCTGCATCAGAATAGGCACCAAGCTCGTACCCAGTATCCTTGGGATACCAGAGACCAAGATCAGTAGTACCTTTCAAGTATCGAAAATTCTTTTAACTGCTATGAGATGAGACTCCTTAGGCTGAGACTGATATCGCGCACACAGACATTTCGAAAACATAATATCTGGTCTACTAGTCGTTAAATACATTAATGATCCTATCATGCCTCTATAGATCGTAGCATCTACTTCCTTTCCGTCAGGATCAGAGTGTAGCTTAGACCATGGTGCCATAAGAGTTTTCATGGGAGAGTTGTTTTCCAACTTGTATTTCTTTAAAATATCTAAAATATATTTTGACTGATTAATGAAAATTCCAGTGGAAATATGTTTGACCTGAAGGCCAAGAAAAAAAATTCAGTTCTCCCATCATACTCATTTGAAACTTTCACATCATGAAGGCAGAAAGATTCTTACAATATTGTGGGTTCGTAGGGACAAATATAATATCATTTACATAGACATGTATGAGTATGATATCAACCTTTTCTTTCTTAATAAAAAGATTGGTATCGATCTTACCTTTTGAGAAGCCCGACTTGACTAGGAATTGAGATAGAACATCATACCATGCTCTTGGGGCTTGCTTGAGACCGTAAAGAGCTTTGTCCAGTCGGTAGACATGAGTCGGTTTGTCTGGATCTACAAAGCCTTCCGATTGGGAGACATACACCTCTTCCTTCAGGATGCCATTCAAGAAATTCGTTTTCACGTCCATTTGGAAGACTCTGAAGTTCTTGTGGGCTGCATATGCTAGGACCATCCGTATAGCTTCTATCCGTGCCACTGGTGCAAATGTCTCGTCATAGTCAATGCCTTCTTGTTGTCGATATCCTTTAGCTACAAGTCGTGCTTTGTTACGAACCACTATTCCGTATTCATCTCTTTTGTTCTTGAAGATCCATTTCATTCCAATGATGGTCTTGTTGCGAGGCCGAGGTACAAGTCGCCACATCTTTAAGGTTTTGAACTAGTTCACCTCTTCTTGTATCACGATAATCCAATCGGGATCCTTCAGGACTTTAGAAATAGTCGACGGTTCTATTTTACTCAGAAAGATCGAGAACAAGCAGTCGTTGGGGGACATGGACCGTGTCTAAACTGGGGCATTTGGATCGTCGATAATTTGGTGTAGAGGGTGGTCCTTCGTCCAACGGTGTGTGTGCGGAAGCGGTTGAGTGTTTTGATCAGGAGCAGAGTCGACATAGTTTCCTGATGGAATGTCTTGAACTGATTCGAGAGAAGGTTAGCTACCAGCCGGGCAGATGCTAAGTTGATGGGGGTGAGGATCTTACTCTGGTCTTGGGAAGGCTCTTTGGTTGGGGTGACAGCTGAAGTTGAGGGACCACTCGCTTCTTCAGGTGTCCTTGCCTCGATGGATCCTCGGTCGTTGTCTTGACACTAACAGGCACAACTGGATAAGTCAAGGAGCTTGGTTCTTCAGTAGTAGCAACAGGGATAGTTGTATCATCATGTGTGATAGTTTCTAAAGAATTGGAAGATCCCGAGATAGAGACAGCGGTCTCAGCTCCAGCTCCATTTTCCCTGTTTGAGACAGAGGAGATAAGCTTAGTAGAGCCAAAATATTCATCATAGAAACATTTAAATAACATATCCAAATCATCTGATGGTAATTGTGATGTAGACGCTCGATCTGGTTGGGGTTGTTGCTGATCTACAGCTAAAACACCGGTTAGTGCAGGTTCTAAACTGATGTCTTCAAAAGCCAATTCTTCTAACTCGTCGAAGGTGACGTTGAAACTCTCCGTAACAGTTTTGGTCCTTTTGATGTAGACTCTGTAGGCAGCAGACTCAGAAGAATAGCCGATGAAGATGCCTTCGTCTGCCTTTGGGTTGAATTTGCCAAGATCCTCTATGTCATTCAAGGCAAAACACCTGCATCCAAATGCATGAAAGAATATTATGTTAGGGATGCGGTTGTTAATGATCTCATATGGAGTCTTTCTAAACCGTTTGTTGACAATCGAACGGTTTTCGGTGAAGCAAGCAGTTGCAACGGCTTCGTCCCAAAGAAACAGTGGAAGCTTCGATTGTGTCAACATGAAATGGGAAGTTTCTACGAGTGTCTGGTTTCGTCTTTCAACGACTCCATTTTGCTGAGGCGTGCGAGCTGCCGAGTAGGTGTGAGTGATGTCGATAGACTCGAGATATGTACTCAATACCCTGTTCTTAAACTCCTTTCTGTTGTCGGTTCGGATGGATTGTGCCTTCAGTTGTAGATGGACTTGCACACTCTTCAGAAAGCTGATTATGAACTCAAGAGTTTCATATTTGGTTCGGAAGAACTTTACCCATGTATAACGCGAGTAGTCATCTACCATGACAAGAACATATTTCTTGCTATTTATACTCTGGATGCGCATCGGGCCACACAGGTCCATATGAATCAGCTCGAGAGATCTGGAGGTGCTCGGTTCTACTTTCGACTTGTGAGAGGCTTTCTTCATTTTGCCCATTTCGCAGGACACACAGAGATGCTCATTTTCAAATTTGAGTTCCGGCAAACCTTTGACTAACCCTCCGATGACTAACTTGTTGATGTTCTTGAAATTAATATGGGAGAGTTGTCGATGCCAGAGTCAGTTTTGTTGTAATGAAGCTTTAGAAAAGAGGCAAACAGCCTTGGCAGTCTTGACGGATGCCAAGTCAATCGTATATAGATTGGATCGTCTTGTCCCAGAGAAGAGCTCCGTACCATCATCCTTGCGAATACTGCATCATCTGGCTTTGAAGTTGACTTCAAGATTCTTAACACAAAATTGACCGATGTTGAACATATTGTGTCCTAGTCCTTCGACATACGAGACCTTCTTGATGGTGATATTGTCTCGCACAATCTCCCCATAACCCATAATCGGTGAAAAATGATGATTGCCAAAGCGAACAGTGCCGCAGTATTTGTCGGTGAAATTCGAAAACAGCTCCTTTCTTCCAGCCATGTGTTTGGAGCAACCAGAATCTAAATACCACACATGACTGGCCTGCAAAAACGACTAACGAGGTTTAGGTACCCATTCATAAATGGGTCCTTTCGGGTTAGATTTAGGCACCCATTTATAAACAGACCCTTTGCGATGTGTATGGGAACTAGAATGGAAAGTACGATAATGATAATTATACTTGCCAAACCAATCAGATTCAGTATATTTATCAACAAAATAATTCGATCCACACCAATAGCAACAGATATTATCATGGGCAAGATTAATAAAATGCTCAATTGAATCAATATTGCAAGGAAACGGAAAATTATGTCCAAAAATAGCATCCTTATTAAAAACACCACGAGAAATATTGTTTTTCCTATCACTAACAGCGGAATTAAATGACTTGTTGTTCTTGTCCTTTAATGACTGCTCTGCTACCCAAACTTGCTTAACTCCCTTTTGAGTGAATTGATTATCTGAAAAATCAGTAAACCGAGAGTCAGAAGAGTGAAATTAAGATATACTTGACTTTTGAGATTTTCCAGTTTTTCGCCATTTCTGTGAATGCCTATTGGATTTAGAATTAGATTTAGATTCAGAGGCATTCACAGAGACACGTTGAGAGGTGGAATTAGAGTTTTCTCCCATATCCATGAGATCTGGAAAATCTTGTTTTCCCTTTATCAAGAAACTCGGTATGGCTTGGAAGTTTAGGATCAAAGTCAAACTTGTTCACATCATCATTCATACATTCCTTAGAATTCATTAAGGCAGAAAAGAACTCTTCATTAGACTGTATGTCCTCTCCTAGATTCGGTGAGTCACAGGAATTTGGGGGTATGTCAAAACTATTATCAGTTACCCCTATTAAAGCTTTGCATGAGGATGCTTCTGATTTCACTGACTGATTTTCAGAATGACTACTTTCAGGAACAGAAGTATCCGTACACTTAGCTGGGGTTTGAAATTGAAGTTCCTCAATTTTAGAAATTAGCAACCCCCTCTTCTTATGAAAAGAACTCATGGCTACTTCTAGATCCATTTGAAGATTAGTTTTGTCTTGCTGTTCTTGCAAAATTTCAGTTGTTAAACTAGACAACTGTTTTGATAACTTGTTAATTTCAGAATTTAACAACTCTCGTTCTTTTTCAAAATCATGTTCAAGTTGAACCAATTTCGTTTCTAAAACCAAAGGTGGGACATATATTTTTGGTTCAACAAGTTTGGAATGGATCTCTTCATTGGAGTAACTATGAAAGTAGTCGGTCGAGAGTGTTAGTTCTCTCGTACGATAACTTGCATTGAGTTCATCATAAACAAAGGGAAGTTGCACGTTGTTAGTCTTTTTCCTATCTAAATCTTCCTGTGTTTCAACCTCTTTAGGAGATTCCATAAACTGTATTTGATATTCTGGACCAAGATCCAGATATTCAAATTTGTTGAGAGTAGGTGTTTCTGACGAAGCCTTGGTAAGGTAGCAAGGATTTTCATATCCCAAACCTGACTTATCTTTGGGATTCCTGAATTCTTTAGATGTGATCAAGTGAATGGTGTGATCTGATTGTACAAGTTTGTATAATTTAAGTTCAAGGGCTTTCAGTTTATCAAGTAAATCATTCTTTTGAACTAAAGCAAACTCATACTTATTCATGTAATCCTCAGTCTCACGTTCAGACTTTTTAAGCTTACTTGAAAAATCATAAATATGTTCATTTAAAGCTTTGTTAGATTCAGCAAGTTTGGCCTTTTCTGCTTGCAGGCTCTTTGCCCAACTAAGATTATCAGCACATTCACCGTTTACTTGAGTAAGAACTTTTTCATTGTTTAGTAAACGTGCTTCTAGTTTGGCGACAAGAGCTTGTTCACATTTTAAACGATCAGTTAGATCTTGTAGCTTAAACATCATTATTTGCATCTGATCAAGTAAAGCAGTATAAGTCGAAGAACTTACCTCAGAACCATCTTCAGAAGATTGTGATGCATGATCATCATTGTCGGAGTTGTAAGTGTCGAAGTTTCTTGCCATGAAGCACAAGTGGGCATGAGTATCTTCTTCCTCTTCATCGTTGGTGAGATTCAACCAGTTAGCATCCTCTGCTAGCAATGCTTTTCCGGCCTCCTTTTGCTTGGCTAGAAGTAACTTGTTCTTATAGTACTCAACATTCTTGACCACTGGTTTCCGACACTCACGAGCAAAATGACCCATCTTTCCACATTTATAGCACTTAGGTGGTTTGTCAGTTCCATCAATCTCCAGTTTAGCCTCCGTTGTTCTTTTTGCATCAAACCATTTCTTTCCTTCATACTTTTCCTTGTACTCATGATGTTTACCCTCGGTGGCGTACCGCTGATTGTTGGGAGTAGAGCGCTTGAAGAACTTTTTCTGTACAACCTTGGTTCGGAACAACATCGCTTCTTTGATGTCGTGTAGTTATGGATCAACATCACTGTCATCATCTTCCCCCTCTAAGTCACTCGAATCCCGTTCTTTCCTTGGCATGCGAGACAATCATCTTTCCCGTTTATTAGACACGAGAGCAAGAGTGTCGGTCGGTTTATCCACTTTTCGATTCATCTCAACAATTTCTGAAACATGTTCTTTGTTTTTCTTAAGAATCTCATACACCTCATGCAACCCGATTTCAAACAAAGCCTTGTTTTGCCTTATCTGAGAGGTGAAGCGCTTCCATTCTGGTCGCAAGTTGTTGAGAAACTTGACGTTGTTCTCAATAACAGTCTTGTGGATGTGGTTCTTGCTGAGTTCGTTTAGCAGGAGACAGAACCGATCATAAGTTTCTTCAAGAGATTCTCCTTCCCTAGATTTAAAATCTTCATAGTTGTTGATGCAGATGGTAACTTTTAGTTAGTTTCCAACTTTGGTGCCCGTCATCATCTTCTCTATTTGAGTCCACAATCCATTGGCTGTCTCTTTATAGCTGTCAATAGTGGTGTAGATGTCGTTTGGAAGACTTTGAAGTTGGTAGGATTTTGCCAATTTATCACCATGAGCCCGACGCTTCTCTTCATCTGAATATTTTTCCTATTCTTTCACATTCACCCCTGTTGGTATAGGTGGATTCGCGTTTGGTATAGCGGGTGTCTCGGAATAAAATATGTGTGGTCCTTCGTTGAGGGAAGCAAGAATTTCCTCTCCAATATCATGCCGTGAAATGAAATCCAAGAATTTGTCCCGCCACTAAGGATATTCACCTCTGAAAAGGATGGGAGGTCGAGTGTCCGTACCCATTGCCAAAGCTTCACGAGTAGACATCATTCTAATACTTCCAAATGACCGTGAGACAATCGCAATTTGATTCAAGAAAGGTGTAAAGGAACGAGAAACACTCTAAGACGACGTTTTAAGATAAGGACAAATAACCGCTGATAACGAAAACTGGATTTAAACATAAAACTGAAAAAGAGTCTTGTGGGTGGTAGCCGGGTTTGAGTGGTAACCTGGCTTGGGGACAGGGATCACGGAGAACAGGGATTCACGGGTGTGACAGGCCTTGGGGACAGGGCTTCGCGAGGACAGGGCTTGGGAGTAGGAACAGGGGTTAGGGGAACAGAGGTTCGGCTTGGGAGAACCAATCATGGGAACAACCTGGCTTGGGACAATCAGGCGTGGGAGAACCAGGCTTGGAACAACTTGTCTTGGAACAACCTGGATTGGACAACCTGGCTTGGGACAACCAAGCTTGGACAACCTGGCTTGGAACAACCTGGCTTGGACAACCAGGCTTGGGACAACCTGGCTTGGACAACCTGGCTTGGGACAACCTGGCTTCACGAGACCTGGGTAGGGTAAGAGAGGGTGTCGCGGCGCTGCTTAACCCCAAAACCAAAAAAAATAAAATTTTAATCCAAACCAATGAACTTTAGCAACGATTATCGATTAAATTCAGAAATCTAACATTTTTTATCGATCTTTGAACAAGAAGGGACCCATAAGCATATGGGTACCTAAATCTGTGTAGTTTCTGTATGTGCAGCCTAGTTATTTATGGTATCTGGATTTGGGGTGCTCCAAACACATGACTGGCAACAAATCATTATTGTCCAATTTTAAAGGAAAATGTTGCGGTTGTGTTAAGTTTGGAAACTGTGAGACTGCTCCAATACTTGGTTATGGTGATCTTGTTCAAGGTAATATAACTGTCAAAAGAGTAAGCTACGTCGAAGGCCTAAGTCACAACTTATTTAGCATCGGGCAATTTTGTGACAAAGAGCTTGAAGTCAGCTTCAAATCCAAAAGAGTTGCAGTGAAGAACGATAGTGGCAAGGATCTTCTGGTGGGAAAAAGACGCTCAAATTTATACCATTGATCTGTCTAAGATCAAAATCCTTTCAGATATCTGCTTGCTTTCTAAAGATTCTATTCAAGAAAGTTGGATTTGTCACAAACGTTTAGCTCACCTCAACTTTAAGTATATGGGTCGCCTTGTCAAGCATGATTCAGTGAGAGGTCTCCCAGTTCTTCGTTTCCAGAAAGACCATCTCTGTCAGGATTATGAGAAAGGGAAGATGAAGAAAGCATCTCATAAGCCAAAGCCTGAACCCTGCACTTCGGCTATTCTTGACATACGACATGTTGATTTATGCGGTCCGATGAAGACAAAGAGTATAGGTAAGAAGAGATATGTTTTGGTGATTGTTGATGACTACTCAAGGTATACATGGGTAAAATTTCTCAAATCAAAAGACGAGACTCCTGAAGCTCTCATCAACCTCATCAAGACAATCCAGACAAATAAGCAAAAGCCAGTCAAAGTGGTAAGATCAGATAATGGCACTGAATTCAAGAACAGTACTCTCCAGGCTTTCTATGATTCTCAAGGTATACAACAACAATTTTCTGCTGCCCGTACTCCGCAACAGAATGGGGTTGTTGAAAGAAGAAACATAACGCTTGTTGAGGCCGCCAGATCAATGTTTGCTTATTCAGGGCTTCCTTTGTCTCATTGGGCTGAAGTCGTATCAACTTCCTGTCATACTCAGAATCGATCAATTCTGCATCGTCGATTCAACAAAACACCGTATGAACTTATGAACGGTATCAAACCGAACGTCAAGTATTTCAAGTCATTCGGGTGTAAATGCTATGTTCTGAATGACAGAGATAATCTCAACAAGTTTAGTCCAAAGGCAGATGAGGGTGTATTTCTGGGCTATTCTTCTAACTCTGCATCTTACAGAGTCTTTCTGATCTCAACAAGAAAGGTGATAGAGAGTGTAAATGTAAAGTTTGACGAAGTTGCTGATCTGGTTTCTAGTCACTCGGGATCAGAACCCGCTTTTACTGGCAATTCAGTTTCTGAACAAATCAGTTCAGAACCTATTCTTCCACCGATCAACCAGGATTCTTCTACTCCCTCACTTATTTTTTCTGATCTTGATTATATGTTTGAGAACTTTTATGATGATGTTCCCAAATCAAATGCTGATAATGTGTCTAATGTTTTGAATCAGGAAACTGAGAATGCATCTACTTCTAATTCCGCTGCAACTATCTCTGACTCTGATGCTATTCTAGTTCCACCTGTTATTCCAAACAATGTTTCTGAACATCATGAAACTGAACAATCTACTCAACCAGAACCTGAACAACAAAATGTTCAAGATCAATCTGTTCCAGAAGAACAAGTTCAGGATGAAGGACAAACTGCAAATATTCAACCAACACTTCCAGAGTCTGATTCTGAAGTTGTTGAACTACCTCATCCTACAATAGAAGTTGTTGATGTTTCATCTTCTGATTTAGAGACTCCTAACACTCTCTCTCAACAATTATAAGTGGTTCAAGATGTAATTGATCCTCTCCCTCATACAACAAAATGGACAAGATCTCATCCAATTCATCAAATTATTGGAGATCCTCAAGCCAGTGTGTCTACACGTTCCAGGATGGCTAGTTCCAACGAATGTCTCTTCACTTGCTTTTTAAGCAAGATTGAACCAACAAAAGTGTCTGAAGCTTTGGAGGATCCAGATTGGATTATTGCAATGCAAGAGGAGCTCAATCAATTTGATGCACTGAAAGTGTGGAGACTTCTACCAAGGCCAAAAGGAAAAAGTGTCATTGGCACGAAGTGGATATTCAAGAATAAAAAGGATAAAGATGGTATTGTTATGCGTAACAAAGCAAGATTGGTAGCCAAAGGATATCGACAAGAAGAATGTATTGACTACGATGAAACATTCGCACCCGTCGCCAGATTGGAAGCTATTCGGATGTTTCTTGCCTTCGCTGCTTATCGCAACTTCACCGTATATCAGATGGATGTCAAGACAACATTTCTCAATGGCAAATTGAAAGAAGAAGTCTATGTCTCTCAGCCAGAGGGATTTGTTGACAAAGATCATCCTAATTACGTATACTTTCTCGATAAAGCTTTGTATGGTTTGAAACAAGCTCCACGGGCATGGTATGATGAGTTGTCAGCTTTCTTGGTCAAATCCGGCTTTACCAAAGGATCGATCGATACTACTCTTTTCATCTATCATTCGAAATTGGATATCTGCTTAGTACAAATTTATGTTGATGATATTATTTTCGGTGCTACTAATAAATCTTTGTGTACTTGGTTTTCTGATCTTATGACTTCTAGGTTTCAGATGAGCATGATGGGGGAAATTAATTTCTTCCTCGGCTTACAAGTGAAGCATCTTCATGATGGCATCTTTATCAACCAGTCAAAGTATGTATTTGACATCTTGAAGAAATTCAAGATGGACAAATCTACTTCAATCGGCACGCCGATGGCTCACGGTGCAAAAATCGGACTAGATCTAGATGGAAAAGTTGTGGACCAAAAGATATATAGAGGAATGATCGGATCACTAATATATCTCACAGCAAGTCGCCCGGATATAATGTTCTCTACATGTTTGTGTGCCAGATTCCAAGTCAAACCGAAAGAATCTCATCTATTAGAAGTCAAACGCATTTTTAGATATATTAAAGGAACTCCTTATTTAGGTTTATGGTATCCTAAGAGTTCTGACTATAAGTTGATTGCTTATTCTGATGCAGATTTTGGTTGTAATCAGTTGGACCGGAAGAGTACTTCAGGTCACCTTCAATTTTTGGGTGACAAACTGATAAGTTGGGCGTCGAAAAGGCAAAACTGTGTGTCTATATCAACAGCCGAAGCTGAATACGTCGCTGCAGCTAGTTGTTGTGCTCAAGTGCTTTGGATGAAAACGCAACTTCGCGATTACGGGATGCTATACAAGACAGTGCCAATCTATTGTGATAGCAAATCCGCGATCGCGATATCAGTCAATCCGGTCCAGCACATCAAGACCAAACACATAGATATGCGGTACCATTTCATAAAGCATCATGTTGAAGAAGGTACTATTGAATTATATTTTGTACCAACTGAATATCAACTTGCTGATATCTTTACAAAAGCCTTAGATGAAAAAAGTTTTAACATTCTGCTTTCAAAACTTGGCATGTTGAATTTAAAAGTTTAAATCTTTACAAGTTTTATTCTATAAAGTAGAATTTTACAGATTTTCTTTCTTTTCAATAACATGTGTGTCTAGGTTCTTTTACAAGTTCTTTGTTTATATTAAAGTTTTATATGTTCAACTTTCAAGTCTTACAAAAGTCGAAAAGTCAGCAACATGTTTGTATCTTTTGTTACTGCTTTAAAGATATGTGAGTCAGAATTTTTATAGTTTAATTTGCTTAGACTACCTAAATAACCAGAATTATAGATTGAAATGAAAATATGGGCTAAGCACTTAGATGTTGACCTGAGTGATTGAGATGATTTATAATTTCATAAAATTCAGAAATCTCTGAGTTTAAAAGTTTGTACCTGTGACCTTTCTGGTTTGGGAAAGTAAATTCTGTGGGATGCTTTTCATCTGGTCCCCTAAGGTCATTTGGTCTGGGAGTGATCGAACCCAAATCCTTCTATACAATCAGATCAAAAGTCATGTTTTACTGGTATGAATGGGTTTACAATGTGTCGATGTAGCCTTTCTGATCCGGGAAAGTAAGTTCCAAGGGGTGCTTGACACCTAGTCCCCTAAGGCCAACTGGTCTGGGAGCGGCTAACCCAAATCCTGCAATAGGATCAGTTAGAAAGTTACGTTAACGGCATGTTCTTTACTTACTGAACTCTTTGATTAAAAGATGCCAAAGTGCACATTGCTTAAAAGATGCCAAAGAGCACACTCATGTGAAGATGCCAATGTGCACACTGCTAAAAAGATGCCAATGAGCACACATCTCATGATACTTGGTGATATGTTTAAGTTGCGATAAACCTGTAAATTTGTGAAAGTCTTAATTTTTGATGACTTAGTGTCAGTACATGCAAAGTTTTCTATAATATTTTTTAGAATTGCATTTTTCTTGAAGCTAATCAAAGTTCGCATGCGAGCACACTGAATAGATAGCTGGAAGTTTTTGAAACTGAACATGTCTTAACTTGATATGCAATGAAACGTGTTCTTTTATCCAACAACATAAGTTTGATTTCAACTGATTGATAAATTTGTGAAATTTTACTGAGTAGACTTTAATTTGTTTAGTGTTTAAAATTTTACATGTTCAGTTGTTTCAAAATCTATATTCAGTATTATTTTCTTTTTACACTGATGTTCATATGGTTTGTGTATCCGTATTTTTGTTAATGGTCTGTGCATCTCTCAAGGGGGAGAGCCAATCTGCAAAGTTTATCTGACTTGTTCTTTGTTTGAGGGGGAGTAAGTAAAAAATATCAATGCTGATCAGAAGCTCAACAGGTAAGTATTTCAGATATATCTACACATTTGCTATACTAACAGGTAAATTTTTGTGCATTTGTGTAGGGGGAGTGAAAGGCATTCAGGTAACTAGAGTATTTTTTTTATTTTTTTTTATTTTAGTTTAGTTTTATTTTTTTTAGTAAGTATCCTTAGTTTAAATAGAAGGATCTTCTTCATTTTATCCTTTCCCGCTTGTACTCTTTTTCTATCTGACCTTCGGCCTCCATTCTCTCTCTGTCGAATTCTTTCTTGTGATAAATCCTAATCTGATGTCTTTCAGATTTGAACTCTAGGTATGTTTTTGAACTCTAGGTATGTTGGTCATGCAAAGCTTCCTTTGCGTTACCCATTGGTCACGCAAAGTTCTCTTTGCGTTACCTAAGTGTCATGCAAACTTAGTGTTTTTTCTTTAAATGCAAAATTTTCCAAGTCTAGTTTACTTCACTAGTGAGTCACGCAAACCATGCTTTGCGTTGTGAACTGGTTACGCAAACCTTAGTTTGCGTTTCCTACATGTCACGCAAAACTTATCTTTGCGTCTTTCGTTCATCACCCAAACCTCACTTTGCGTTTCTCACTAGTCATGCAAACTATACTTAGGAAATTTTTCATTTTTTTTATTTTTGTGTTTTTTCTTTTCTTGTCTCAATTTTCTTTCTTTCTGTTTTCCAGGTTCTAATATGTCTTCCCACACTCAAACTGATCCTGTCATTCAAGATGAGAATGTCATTCTCGATGACCCGTCTGATCGTGCTTCACATGAGACACCTATGTCGTCTGTTCATTCGATTGGAGCAAATCTCTCTACTTCACGTCGAAATCCGAATGATGTTTTTCCTACAATCATGTATATGTCGTACAAGGCGAACAACTACTATGTGGATTTTGATCGAATCAAGATTCATCCGGTGATATGCTCAATTCTCAAAGGTCATCCACTCGCACCTGCTCTCTCTTACTGCGCAGATGTTCCTGAAGTTTATCTTCAGCAGGCGTGACATACCATTACAAAGAATGTGTTAGGTCGACCTCACCGATTCGATTTACAGATCGATCAATTCGATTCATTTCTGTCATACAAGCGTTTGCGGCTTATCTTAGAGCTTCCAGAACCAAATTCACGACCAGGGCGCACTTCCTACGATCAGTTTCCCTCTGAAGAAAATGTTCTTGAAGGCATCAGAAATCTGGGATATCGGGGAACTCTTAATTGGGTTAGTGACTTTGATAAGTCAAATCTTCCTCCCATCTGGTATGCATTGTTTTCAGTTCTCAACAGGTGCTTGACTTCTAAGCATTCTGGCACTGACAATGCGAGTCTACATTATCTGAGGTTATTCCATGCAGTTGTCTATGACCTGCATGTCGACTATACCTATATTTTCTGGACTGAATTGTCCGAGAGGGTTCAAGACAAGAGGACGAACAAGAAGAGAAAGTTTATTCCCTTTGTCAGATACATGAAGTTGATCGTTCGCAGCATGCTAAGGAGTAATTCCGCAATTCCGCGAAGATTAACTTGGCCTCAAATATCGGATTCTGAAATGACATATATTCAGAAATAGAAGCAGTCCTTCAATTACTCTATGACTATTCCATATGCTCTCATTGCAAATTATGCTGACATGACAGATGACAATGTCATTCAGTACTGTATGGCGAACGAATTCTTGGAAGCCAATCAGGAAGTGCCGATTCCTGATGAACAAGCAGGACCGTCAAATGTTGAACATGAAGTTGAAGTATTTGTTGCCGATCAAGAGGTTCAAGCAGCTGCTACTCAACAAATCGGTGATGTTCTTACTACTATAGCTACTGAACCTGATGTTCATGATACTTCTTCTGCTGCTGCTGATGCTATTGCTGATGATAGAGATAAAGATGATGATATTGGTGCTAGTAATAAAGATGAGGATGATAGTGATTCTGATGGGGATGATAGTGAAAATGCTGATCAACCTAGTCTTCAGATTTATGAAAGGAAGATCAGGACACCGGAAGTGATTGTTCACGAGGATAGTATCTCTGAAGCCGAATCCGTTCCTATCAATTTGAAAGTTGTTGATTTACATGTCGATGAACTTGATTTAGCATTCGCTAATGCTTCAACTCATCATCGGGTTCTAGATACTGTTGTTTCTCCGTCTACTCTCGAGCCTTCTTCTAGTGTCGAGACCTCTTCAGTCGAGGTACGGGATTCAACAGCAAAATTTACTACTCTGAATGATATGATCCGAAAGATGAGTGAGCAGTTTCAAGAGCAAAAGAATGCGGAAATTCAGAAATTACGTGCTTTCTTCAAGGGTAAAATGCCAGAGATTGATACTTCATCGATCCCTGAAGTAATTCCTTTCAGACGCTCATCTGGGGTGGTTATTAGAGACCCGTCTACTCATGTTCAATCATCTGCTCCTGCGCTTATGTCTATTCCTCTGCCTCCACCGTTTACTCAATCAGCTGGTATTTCTGTATCGATTTCTATGCCTCATAGATCTACTACAGTTCCTCCTGGTTCATCTTCATGATCTTCTCTTCATGATCTTCCAATATCTGAGTTGAGTGATCTGCTTTATGCTCGACTTCTCTCTATGTCACCACCTGAAAATCAAGATCAAGATTTGATCTCTCTTCTTCGGAATTTCCAACCTACGCCGCCTCCAGCTCCTTCATCTGATTCAGACTGGATTACTGCTTTGTCTGACGAATTCAAGCTTTTCCGCTCATAAGTTCAATCCAGCTTTGCTGATCTGAGGTCTTTTATGACTCAAGCCTTTTCAGATCTTTCTAACAGATTTGATAATCTTGAACAGAGCTGCAGAACTTAGGCCGGCCCGTCTCTAAAACGAAGACATGACCAGGATGATCCCGATCATCAAGGTCATAAGGGGGAGATGGCAAAGAGACTGAGAATGGAAGAAAAGGTAGCTGGTGACAAAGAAAAGAGAACTGATAATGTCCAGGATTGAAGTGTTCAAGATCTAGTGGATGTTATGCTTGAAAATATTGATTTATCATCCATGTCAAATGTTGTGAACATTTCTGAACAAAATATTGAAAATAACACGCAAATTGTTGTGTATGTTGATCCTGACTTTGATCAACAGCCAATTGAGTTAGAGGATTCTGAAACTGCAAATGACATGAGGTCATTCTTTGCAAATTTCATTGAAATTAACTCAGATGATGATGAAAACACAAGATTTGAAAAAGTTTGCCAAGTAAAACAAGAAGATTGTGATGACTTAATCATTATTTCTGACACTGAGGATGATTCTGTATTCATGGATGCTAAGGATGAAGAGATTACAGATTTGTTGTACAGAGATCTTCCTTCTCAAGAAGAGGTTCCTGAAGATACTACTGTTCCTGAAGCTACTCCTGATATTTCTACTCCTGTTAATGATATTGCTCTGACTACCTCTGCTCCTTCAGGTACATTTGAAGTAGGACAGTCGTCTAGAGGACAAGCTGATGTTCCTCCTGCTGAACCTGTGGTTTCACCAAGCATTCAAGAAGAAGGACCAGCTTTGACCAGGCAGGAGAGAGAAAGAAATCTTTATCAAAGATATATGGCTTCAAGGCAAAGATCAGCTTTTCTAGAAGACACTCAGAGAAATATTTTCGTTTCTAGAAGAAGGTCGATCAACATTTATGCTATCCTTGGTGTTGAAAAGGAGGAAGAGGCATATCAGTATGAATACTTGATGCTCATCAAGTGCCAGCGCCGTAGAAACAATAGCATTTCTTCTCCACATTTGATTGTCCGAGTTATCAGCGTCACAATAAACAAGTTAGTTAATATCTGGTATCTGGAATTCGTAGTGGAAAGAAGAGATTGCAATCTATATACCTTCTCAGAGGCAGATTTCACTGATCTTTCTATAGATGATATTGAGTTTCTATATGATCATTTCAGGAATCTTTATCATAGAACTCAGGATGTTTCTCAGGCACTGTTTGTTATCAAGAGATTCATTCGACGACAAATCAGATTCTTCAGAGTGTTTGATTTTCAGATGGCCATTGAAAGTTTTCAGCCAGTTGTAAATCTTCTGAGGCCCAATCGAAGCTTGCCAGACTTAGATTCTTATACTTTATTCACCATAATTCAAGATCCATATGGAGTTGTCTACAAGAATGGCTCAAGTCAAAAATGCTTTCTCAGATTTGAAGAAATTGCTCATTACTCAGATGGAACTTTGAAGGTGATCAAGTTTCAGTTGGAACAACGTCTAAAAGAAGCTCAAAGAAGATTTTTGGAAACAAGGAGTAAAGCTTTTCTGGTTGATAATGACGAGATTCGACTTCTCAAGAGGACATTGAATACAATTCATGAGAGATTGAACCTCCGATCAACTCTAAGACGACTGGAAGTTTTAGTTGGATTGAATAGACTTCGTCAAAGAGAAGAGCGTCAATGATTCTCCAAAGTCGCTTAGTCGGTCAATGTTGATTCAGAAGATTATTTTTTGAAGACCACTACGCCAATGATTACTAAGGGGGAGATTGTTAAGTCTGTTTTTATAGTAATCATTGTAATTATTTTCCCTTGTCTAAACTGTGTTTAGTGGTATTATCTGTTGTTTTAAGACTAGGGGTATTTATGTCCCATTCTAGTCTTTGTTTTGTAACTTTTGGCACTTTACTTTGAATACATCAGATTACTTGGCGCTCCTACTTTCTCTCTCTACTTTCTCTCTCTAGGATTTAGAGATTCTTGGACTTTCAGACCTGTAAGGGCATTCGACCTGTAAGGGTATTCGACCGGTAAGGTGTATTCGACTAGTATTATGTTAACCGGTCGTGATATTGACCGAAGTGGTTTTGACCGAATCGCACAGTGTGTTGAATTATTTAGAAAAGGAAAGATTTTAGTCGCAAGTTAGCTTATCTTCGTATTTTGATACCATCGTAGGTGGTGTTAACCGTTAGAAGACAAGGGTTAAGCAAGAAGAAGATGAGGTGAGTCTTTCAAACTAAATCTTTTATGATTTTAGCAGTTATTTTATAAATGTGGGTTTTATATACTGCGCATTTATAGTATTGAAAGTTATGCAAAATTATTGAAAAAGGTTGATTTAATCAGTTGGCATGTTTATGCTATGTTTATATAAACTTGTTTTATATATAGTCAGGACTAAGTGTATGCATACATTTGAGTCAGAAGTCTGACCTAAGTCGGGATGTGTGACCCGCCTGCTCGTACCGGGGAGTGTGGCCCGTTTATGCCATTAGGGTGTGTCCCTAAATTAAGGTAGTGTGAGACAGACGTACCGTCTTTGACGGCTTTTTTGGTCAGTAGCTTAAGGTACGCTTGCGAAGCGTAAAAAGTGGTCAGTGATGGCCAGTAGATTGAGTTATGCCTGCGAAGCATAAAGTATTTTAATGTTTGATTAAAAGAGCAAGTTATGTTTTTGAGATATCAAGCTTTGTTTAAATGTTTTAAATAATATTTGAACTGTTGCAGTAGTGATTGGAGGGGACTCACTAGACCATTGGTCTAACCCTCGCTCTTTCAAAATTATAATCCTGTTACAGGTTATCGAAAGGTAGCAGGTACAGATAAGGGTAAAGAGAAGATGTGAGCTATTTCCAGGAGCTAGAAGACTTCCTATAATAGTTTACTTTTTAGACTCAGTTGTGTAATAAGAGATAGTTGTAAACCTTGTACTCTGAAATGTAAGCCTGGGGCAGTATTTAAACAGAAATGTTATTTTAATGTATGTATAAAGGTGCAGGTTGTTACAATTGGTATCAGAGCATTAGTTTAAGGGATCTAGGTAACCAGATGGGCCTAGACTTAAACTGAGAAAGTAGAAGCACAACTGAGTAGTAGGAAAACCGTAGGAAGATAACATTAAGGTAGTAAGGACTAGCATGTAAGGTAAATTTGGAATTTCATCTGGCCAGTGTAATTGTGAATTTACAAGTACATGTTTGTGCTTAAACTGCCGTAATGTGTAGCATGTTAGATTGAATATCTTATGTTTCTTCTTATCAGAAGTATGTCTGAGCAAGTGACAAGGAGTAGGTCTATGCTGAATCCTGAAATAGATCCAGATAATGAAGTCGTTGCCGGAGAGCGAAAGACTGCTGTCAACCCGACTGCTAACCAAGGAAAGAGTCGTGGTCGACCTAGAGGTAAGACAGTTCAGAAAGCAACTACTCAGGCAAGGGTTTCCACTGTGGGAACTCGAGGTGGGAAGACGACTCGTGGTATTCGTCAAGATGAAAGTGTAGAGGTAAGAATTGAGCAAGAAACTTCTCATCAAGAAAGTTCGGCTTCTGTGAGCGGTCGAAAACAGACAGGAAACTGTGGTGGACGTAGAACGCAAGGTTTTGTTACACAAGAAACCTTCACTGCATAAATGGGAAAATTACAAGAAACGTTGAACGCTTTATTGGCCCAGCGCAATAATGAGGTTTCGACAAGCAAAGAAAAGAGTGAAGAAAAAGTGGAGACAGAGGTAGCAGAATCACCAGTAACTTGAGTGGGTAGTCACCCTCAGTCAAACCCCATTGTGTCAGTTAAAGCTGTAACTGGGAGAGGATGTAGTTTTAAAGAGTTTGTTGCCTGCAAGCCTCCAACTTATAAAGGGGAATGTGATCCAGTGATAGCATTAAGATGGATAAAGGGAATTGAATTAGCGTTTGATACGAGTAAGTGTGCTGAAGAAGATAAAGTAGTCTATGCTTTGTCAATGCTGAAAGATGAAGCAATAATGTGGTGGGATGTGGAATCAGGAGGACAAAGTTCAGTGGTAGCCAAATAAATGTCTTGGGGTGAGTTTGTGAAAAGATTTAAAGCATAGTTCTGCCCTCTGGCGGCAGTTAAAAAATTGGAAAAAGAGTTTTTGAGCTTAGAGCAGAAAGGTGTGTCAGTTCAAGAATATACCACAAAGTTTATTGAAAAGTCTCGATTTTCCGGAATTTATGTGCCTAATGAAGAAAGACGAGTAGAACGTTTCGTCTTTGGATTGAGAAGTGATATTCGAGAATTTTTCTCGAACAAGGAACCATCTACTTTTCAAGTGGAAGTAAATGCAGCTGAAATGAGAGAGAAAGAAAAGAATAGGCAAGCTACAGAAAGAAGTGGAGATAAAATAAAATGGGATGGAACAGTTCGGGAATCCAAACCGTTTAAGTCTGCAAAGTTTGATCAGAGTTCTGTTAATAAGTTTGAAAGTAAGCCCTGTAGCAAGTGTAACCGAAGGCATAAAGGAGAATGTAAGATTGATCAAGAGGGCTGTTATAAATGTGGGAAGATTGGGCATTTGGCTCGGGATTGCCAGAGTTCGAGGTCTTGTTATCAGTGTGGATCTCCTGATCATATCAGGACTAATTGTCCACAGTTGAAAAAAGGATCGGGCGGAGGATATGTAGAAAAGGGAAGTGATAAAAAGGTGGAGCCAGCTAAAGCGAGGGCTAGAGTTTTCAATATGACAGCAGAAGAAGCGGCGGAGATACCTGATGTAGTGACATGTACTTTCTTTATAGATTTGAATTATGCAAAAGTATTGTTTGATTCAGGCGTAAATCGTTCGTTTGTGTCTCCAAATTTCGTGCATAAATTGAATGAGAAACCCAAGAAGCTTAAGCATGAATTGAAAGTAGAAGTGGCTGATAATAGTCAAATCTTAGTGGAGGAAGTGTTTGATGGGTGTAGTATTGTCATTGATGGGCAGTCATTTCCACTTCGACTGTACCCGATGGGTATGGGAGAGTTTGATATTATTGTGGGAATGGACTGGTTGGCGTCTAATGATGCTCATATAGTATGCAATAAGAAATTAATTCGCATAGCGCAGCCAGGTAAAGAAGAGATAGTAGTATTTGGAGATCGGAGTGATAGAAAGTCATGCTTGATTTCAATGATTAAGGCTAAGCGGTGTCTAGTAAAAGGGTGTGTGGGGTTCTTAGCTTATGTTATAGATGCTAAGAAAGAAATGACAGGACTAGAGTCTGTTCCGGTGGTATGTGAATATCCAAAAGTATTTCCGGAAGATTTAACCACTTTGCCTCCTGATCGGCAAGTGGAATTTCGTATTGATTTAGTACCCGGGGCAGCGCTGATTGCAAGACCACCTTATAGATTGGCACCAGCAGAAATGAAAGAAATGATGACTCAACTGTAGGAGTTGTTAGACAAGGGGTTTATTCATCCTAGTACCTCACCATGGGGAGCGCCAGTATTGTTTGTTAAGAAGAAAGACGGGTCTATGAGAATGTTCATAGATTACCGTGAGCTCAATAAGTTGACTATCAAAAATAAGTATCCGCTTCCCAGGATTGACGACCTTTTTTATCAACTTCAAGGAGCGAGTTACTTTTCGAAAATAGATCTACGATCTGGGTATCACCAGTTGAAGGAGAGGGAGGAGGATGTACCTAAGACTGCATTTCATACGAGGTACGAACACTATGAATTCCTAGTTATGCCATTTGGTCTGACCAATGCGCAAGAAGCTTTCATGGATCTGATGAATAGAGTGTGTAGTCCGTTTTTGGATAAGTATGTCATAGTCTTTATAGATGATATACTGATTTATTCACGATCCAAAGAAGATCATGAAACTCATTTGCGAGCAATTTTAGACTTACTTAAGCGCGAGAAATTGTACGCCAAGTTCTAAAAATGTGAATTTTGGCTGAAAGAAGTTCAGTTTCTAAGACACGTGGTGTCAAAAGATGGGATTAAGGTTGATCCAGCTAAGATTGAAGCCATTAAAGGGTGGGAAGAACCGAAAACACCATCAGAAGTAAGGAGTTTTCTAGGATTGGCGGGTTATTATAGAAAGTTCATCCAGGATTTTTCAAGGATAGCCACGCCACTAACAACGTTAACTAGAAAGAATGTCAAGTTTGTATGGGCGAAAGATCAGAAAGAAGCGTTCAGTAAACTGAAAGAGAGTTTAAGTAGTGCTCCTGTCTTGTCTCTACCCAACGGAAAGGAAGGATTCGTAATTTATAGTGATGCTTCAAAGTTGGGTCTGGGATGTGTGTTAATGAAAGAAGGCAAGGTGATTGCTTATGCATCTCGTCAGTTGAAAGAACATGAAAAGAATTACCCAACGCATGATTTAAAGTTGGCAGTGGTAATTTTTGCTTTGAAAATTTGGAGGCATTATCTGTATGGGATCAAGTGTCAGATTTATATAGATCACAAAAGCCTTCAATATCTATTCAAGCAGAAAGAGCTTAATATGAGGCAGCGTAGGTGGATGGAGTTGTTAAGCGATTATGATTGTGATATTTTGTACCATCCAGGCAAGGCCAATGTGGTAGTGGATGCTCTAAGTCGTAAGGAGCATGGAGAAATAACAAAAGTTGTGGCTTATCGAGTTGATGTTGTTTCTAATTTCTTAGAAGAAGTTATAAAGTATCAAGAAGAAGCAGCGTCAAAGGAAAACTGGAAAAGTGAAAGAATAGATGGAATTGTTAACTCGTTAGTTGTTGACAATCGCGGAGTAAAGTGCTTCAATAAGAGAGTATGTATTCCAAAAGCAGGAGAACTGCGGCAGAAAGTATTGGAAGAAGCGCATAAATCACGTTACTCAGTAAATCCGGGAACCAACAAGATGTATAGAGATCTGAAACAAAGCTATTGGTGGCCAGGTTTAAAGAAAGATATTGATCACTTCGTCGAGCGATGCCTGACATGTTTGAAAGTTAAAGCGGAGCATCAAAGACCTTATGGGGAGCTTCAGTCATTAGAGATTCCAGTTTGGAAGTGGGACGAGATTACGATGGATCTTGTTACTGGGTTACCGCGATCACCAAAGGGACATGCTGCTATTTAGGTGATAGTGGATAGACTCACAAAGTCAGCTCACTTCCTACCGATCAAGGAGACGTACTCACTAGAGAAATTGGCTCGATTGTATATCGACGAGATAGTAACCAGACATGGAGTACCGTCGTCAATTGTGTCAGACAGGGATGCTCGTTTTACATCAGCATTCTGGAGAAGTTTGCAAAGGGAATTAGGCTCTCAACTTAAGCTGAGTACGGCCTATCATCCGTAAACTGATGGTCAGAGTGAGAGAACCATACAGACATTAGAAGATATGCTTCGTGCATGTGTTATTGATTTCAAAGGTTCATGCGAAATTCATTTGTCGTTGATTGAATTTTCCTACAACAATAGTTATCATGCTAGTATTCAAGTGGCCCCGTTCGAAGCATTGTATGGTCGTAAATGTAGAACACCTTTATGTTGGAATGAGGTGGGTGAAAAACAGCTAGCGGGACCAGAAATAGTACAGGTGACAGCTGATAAATTCGACCAGATTCGAGCAAGATTAAAAATTGCTCAAGATCGTCAGAAAATGTATGCTGATAAGCGAAGGAAACCGATAGAGTTTCAGATAGGAGACAGGGTAATGTTGAAAGTCTCGCCCTGGTAAGGAGTAGTTCGATTTGGGAAGAAAGGAAAATTGAGACCAAGGTTTGTTGGACCATTTATCATCACGGGACGTGTTGGTGAAGTGGCCTACGAACTTGATCTACCAGAAAGTTTACGTGGGATTCATCCCACATTTCATGTGTCAAACTTGAAGAAGTGTTTGGCAGAAACAGATATAGTAGTTCCCGTAGAAGATATTGAGGTAGACGAAAAATTAAATTATATTGAGGAGCCAGTAGCAATTTCGGACCTCAAAGTAAAGAAGTTAAGAAACAAGGAAATTCGATTAGTGAAAGTCCAGTGGAAATTTCACAAAGGACAAGAGTCAACATGGGAAGTTGAGTAGGACATGAGATCTCAGTATCCCCATTTATTTAGCGAAGGAATTCCAGGGACGAAATTCTCGTAAGGGGGGAAGATTGTAATATCCGGATCCGAAATTTTTATTAATTTTGGAAGTTGGGTGAAAAGTTAAACGAGACCCAAAGTTCAGGGGGGTTATTTGAAACTTTGGTTATATATATAACCTAAACCCTCAGATATTTGTTTTCATAACAAATCCTGTGAAAAGTTTGAGACCGACTCAAGAAAGAGAGCAGAGCGAGAGCAGGGCGAAGAAGAAAGAGGTTTTCAAGAATCGATCAGTTTTTGTCAAATAGAGGTATGATTATAGCTTAATACTTCTATTTGCATGTTATAGTCGGTAAATAGTCTTGTTATTCAAGCTTTTAACCGTAGATTTGATCGATTTATAAGATTTGAGGTTTTCTGGGTTTACTGTAAAAGTAACCGACTCTGTATGAGTATTCAACCGGTATGTTGTTCGACCGGTAAGAGTATTCGACCGGTAAGGGCATTCGACCTGTAAGGGCATTCGACCGGTAAGGGCATTCGACCGGTAAGGGCATTCGACCTGTAAGGGCATTCGACCGGTAAGGTGTATTCGACTAGTATTATGTTAACCGGTCGTGGTGTTGACCGAAGTGGTTTTGACCGGATCGCACAATGTGTAGAATTATTTAGAAAAGGAAAGATTTTAGTCGCAAGTTAGCTTATCTTCGTATTTTGATACCATCGTAGGTGGTGTTAACCGTTAGAAGACAGAAGTTAAGCAAGAAGAAGCTGAGGTGAGTCTTTCAAACTAAATCTTTTATGATTTTAGCAGTTATTTTATAAATGTGGGTTTTATATACTGTGCATTTATAGTATTGAAAGTTATGCAGAATTATTGAAAAAGGTTGATTTAATCAGTTGGCATGTTTATTCTATGTTTTTATAAACTTGTTTTATATATAGTCAGGACTAAGTGTATGCATACATTTGAGTCAGAAGTCTGACCTAAGTCGGGAAGTGTGACCCGCCTGCTCGTACCGGGGAGTGTGGCCCGTTTATGCCATTAGGGTGTGTCCCTAAAATAAGGCAGTGCGAGACAGACATATCGTCTTTGACGGCAGTGTTGGTCAGTAGCTTAAGGTACGCTTGCGAAGCGTAAAAAGTGGTCAGTGATGGCCAGTAGATTGAGTTATGCCTGCGAAGCATAAAGTATTTTAATGTTTGATTAAAAGAGCAAGTTATGTTTTTGAGATATCAAGCTTTGTTTAAATGTTTTAAATAATATTTGAACTTTTGCAGTAGTGATTGGAGGGGACTCACTAGACCATTGGTCTAACCCTCACTCTTTCAAAATTATAATCCTGTTACAGGTTATCGAAAGGTAGCAGGTACAGATAAGGGTAAAGAGAAGATGTGAGCTATTTCTAGGAGTTAGAAGACTTCCTGTAATAGTTTACTTTTTGGACTCAGTTGTGTAATAAGAGATATTTGTAAACCTTGTACTCTGAAATGTAAGCCTGGGGCAGTATTTAGACATAAATGTTATTTTAATGTATGTATAAAGGTGCAGGTTGTTACAAGTCATGGTGCCATAAATTCATCGTAACTATATATATATATATATATATATACACTCACACACACACACACTAGTTGTCTACCCATGCAATGAAACGTAATTCTAAAACTGAGAACTCAATCCCTCAAAACGTATTGGGTTTGAATAAGAATAACTCTCTTATTGATGTTTAGAAAATAGCTCAAAACTAAACACCCAAAATTTGATATGATCATTGTCACATCTCAACAATGATATATATATAGTACTAGCACACCTTTGCTAATCCTAATTCTATTAGAACTAGATAACTCCTAATTCTATTGTTAATATAATAAACTTTCCTTATCTTAAGCTTTCCTTATCCTAACCAAACTTGTTAGAGATATCTTGATATGAGGATTCTCTTTCTAAGCTTATCCAACATTCTCCCTTGTAAGCTTCGACTTGGTTTTGAACATGTCTTGAACACCTATTAAGCTTCTCATTTCACAAAACTTGATCCGTGCCAAAGCCTTAGTTAAGATATTTGCCTTTTGCTTAACTCCCGGTACGTGTTCCACATTGACTAGCTCCCTTTCAATACACTCTCGTATAAAATGGTAGCGTTTATGTATGTGCTTGCTTTTACCATGAAATACGGGGTTTTTGGTGAGTGCTAATGCAGACTTGTTGTCAATTTTGATGAGGATTTTCTCGATCTTCTTGCCCGTTATCTCGCATAGAAGGTCCTGAAACCATATGGCTTGTCTAGCAGTTTGTCGCTGCCATAAACTCAGCTTCACACGATGAGAGGGCAACTGTGTCCTGTTTTTGTGAACACCAAGTAATCGGTGAGGATCCAAAGTATAACATATGACCCGTAGTGCTTCTTCCATCATCTTGATCAATATTGTGACTACTATCGCTATACCCATTGATATTTTTTGATCTTTCCCGATTAAACTTCAGGCCAAATGCAACCGTTCCCTTTAGATATCGAAGTATTTGCTTCATTATTTCACCATGTGATTTGCGAGGGCTTTGCATATACCTGCTGGCGACTCCAACAGAGAAAGCTAAGTCTGATCATGAGTGTAATAATACCTTAAACACCCGACGTTCCTTCTATAGTTTGTAGGATCTATCTCTGTTTCTTGTTGTGATTTTGAAACTTTTAGTCTGAACTCCATGGGTACTTGAGTTGGATTGCAATTTTCCAAACCGACTTCCTTTAAAATCCTACGTGCGTACCCTTCTTGTTTAATTTCGATTCCGTCTTCTCCTTGATGTACTTCAATACCAAGATAATAGGTGAGTCTTCCGAGATCCGACATCTCAAACTTAGATAACATCCCGACCTTGAATTCACTTATGACATTGAGTGTGTTGCCTGTTACAAATAAGTCATCTACATAAATGGAAATAATGAGAAGAGTTCCTCCTTCTTCCTTGCGATACACAGAGGTTTCTTTCGTACATCTTTTGAATTTCATCCCTTTCAGAATTTGATCCAACTTTGTGTTACAAGCTCGTGGATCTTGTCTCAAACCGTATAAGGCTTTTAAAAGCTTATACACCTTGTGTTCTTCGTCTTTTACTTCAAAGCCTTCGAATTGGCTAACATAAACATCTTCCTTTAATTCTCCATGCAAGAATGTTGTTTTCACGTCTAAGTGATGAATTTCCCATCCATCTGATGCCGCCAATGCAATCAACAGCCGTATGGTTTCGATATGAGCAACCGGTGCAAAAACTTCATCAAAATCTATGCAGGACTCTTGTACGTATCCTTTAGCCACAAGTCGTGCCTTGTACTTGTTGATAGTACCGTCTGCATTTTTCTTAATTTTGAAAACCCACTTGAGACCGATAACTTTTACCTCGCTCGGTTTATCAACTATAAACCATGTCTTGTTTTTGTTGATAGAATCGATTCTTCTTTGCATGCTTGTCTCCATTTTAACAAACCTTTTGCTTCTTTATAGCAACTTGGCTCATTATCTATTGATAGTAGAAGTCTCTCACATTCTACAGAGGCTTGAAGGACATAATCATCAAGGTAACGAGGTTGGCTTACTTGACGAGTCGATCTTCTAAGTGGTTGCTCATCTTGGGTTATGTCACTCTCATTATCGAGATTGTGATTATCCGCATTGTTGTCGGTTCCATGTTCGTGATTCTGGAATTTAGTGGACTCGGTGCTTTCGGTTTCGTTTTGACCTTGGTGTTGATCATTGTTGATCACGGCAGGTCCTTCTCCAGTATCTACAACCTCACCCCATCTTATGTGAAATATTCCTGGATCCCTTCTTGGTTTGTCTCTTGTTTCATTCCAGATCCAGCTCGTCTTCTCGTCAAATACTATGTCACGACTTACTACTATCCTTTGTGTCGTTGAGTTGTACAATCTATAGGCCTTGGATCCCGGCTCGATCTCGAGATGCATTAGTGATTGTGATATATCGTCCAGTTTCTTGAGGTTTGTAGCTTCCAACTTCGCGTATGCTAGACAACCGAAGAGTTTTATGTGTTCTAGGTTCGGTTTCTTCACTCGTAAGCATTCGTAAGGGGTCATGTTCTCAATGGCTCTTGTAGGTACCCTGTTGATTACATAGGTAGCATGGTGCACTGATTCTCCCCATAAATAATTTGGCACTTTCATTGCCTTGAGAATACTCCTTGTCATTTCCATCATCGTCCTGTTTCTTCTTTCTACCACACTGTAACACCCGGTTTTTCATAAGTAAGTTTCGTCCTCCGTTGGTAATCCCTCCACTTTCCGCCCACCTTTATGGGTGGAAAATACTATGCTTTCGAACCTTGAGTCGACCCATGCGAGAATTGCGAGTTTTTGACCCGTTTAGGCTTCGGTACACTTGGCGCGATAGTGACTCGCGATAGTGACAATGTCACTATGGCGTGGCACAATCGCCGGAGTACCCCGAGACTCGCGGTACAATTCACATGATAGTGACTCGCCATAGTGACATTGTCACTATCGCATGGCAAGGTCGCGCGCGACGCCTGGTTCCCTAAATGCCCGAATTCTCACCATTTCTTCTCATTTCTCATTTCTATCTTCTTCCCTTTTCTCTCCCAAACCCCAAAACCGAACCCTAACATATTTTGGGGGTTTTTCCTTCCTAAACCACATGTCTACCCACATCTAACTAGTTGGAATCTTGAACCACCAAAACCTCCATTTTCATCTTCCTCACCAAGTTCTTCGGTTGGGAGCTCGGGTTGAAGAGTTGGGTTGGGTGTTCTCGGAAAGTCTCGTCATCTCTAATGGTAAGCTTTCTTGAGATAATGTTATAAATGCTCCATTAGAGTGTTCGATATCTCGAATCTCGGATTTGATGTTTTTTGGGAAACTAGGGTTTTGATCTCGTTGGGGATTTTAATAAATAATGTTTGGGGAATATTTCTAAATGGTTTGGTATGAATGGATCTAGGTTTTGGAAGTCCTCGGCTTGAGGATTCAAGTGGCCTTCAAAAGAGCTCGTTGGGTGAAATCTAGATTTAGCCTAAATCTAGCAAGGTGAGTTCAAGTTGATTTGGAAAACGGTGTACATGCCAAAATGTTTATTTTAAAGTGTTTTGTGCCTTACACGAAATTGCTAACTGTTGATAAGTTTTGTTAACTGTTGATAAGTTTTGTTAACTTCTGATAAGTTTTGTTAACTGCTGATAAGTTGGTTATTTTTAAAGGTGTTTAACTTTATAAACCATTTAGCACACATCTTTGGGATTTTGGGCATTATGAAAAATAAATCATGTATTTTGGTATTTTAATAAATTATTTTATGTAAGTAGATTTTGAGTAAAGACGCATCTTATTTTGGTGTTTTGGAGAAATGCATGGTTTTGTGTTACGGGACGTTTTGAAAGGATAATTGTTGTAAACTCACTTGGAAAATGATTTGTCCCAATCTAAACTACGTTGGAGTTAATTATATGTTTTGGGAGCATGGGTTTATATAAGTACGGGTTGGTTATATTTGACTTCATTTTATGAATTTCGACGTTGGGTCTTTAGATTTGTTGAGTTTATGGCTCGGTTTGTATTTTGTTGGGTTTTGAGGACTCTTGTCCGTTTTTAACTGCTCGATGTTGAGCGTTTGGATAAGATTTGCATTTACTGCATCTTAGTTGAGAATTACATGGTTGAGTGCAATAGTTCATTCGTTTTGAGTCATGTAATGGTTTAGTTAGTGCAATGGATCCATAGGCACGGTGTTCCTCTGTCCCCGTTTGGGAAGTTGGTTCGCCACTTGGCACGGAATAGGCATCGGGTCACCATGATAAGTAAGGTGTGGAACTATACGGTCGGGCAGCGTCTCATGGGCAGTAAGGTGTAATTCCTTGTGCTAGAGTTCCCCGCTTTGGAACTCTCAAGAATAGACCTAGATGGGTTGACTTGATGTTTTCGAGTGATAGACTCAGAGGAGTTGAGCTCGGTGGGTGTTTTCAGTGTAACCCACATGTTTTGAATTATTACATAATTATGTGACCTACTTTGTGTTCCGTCACGAACAATGTAATCGGGTTTTTCCCGTCACCATTAGGTGTGGTTTTGGTTATGGAGTTTTATAATCCATGTTTTCGGAGACATTTGAATATGGGTATTTACCTATGTTTTAAGGTGTTGGTTATTGAAACTCATTCGAGTTATTGAGATGTTTTGGGAAGTTGGAGTTATCTACGTTTTCGGTGTTTGATCATTATGAGGTCAGTTATGTTTTAGTGTGCGCTTTGGTTTTTGGCTTTATTTAAAGAGACGTTTATTTTATGGGTTTTAGTCACAAAAAGGGTGAATGATAAAAAGGAGATTGTTTTAAGTTAAAGTATTTCATTTTTGGTTGCTTTCGAATTAAATGTGTTGCATTTTGGAAATCTTGATTTTTAAATAACATTCCAAAAGTTATTGTTTTATATATCTCTAATGAAAACTCTTGAGCTCACTAGGCGTTAAGCCTAACCTTTTATTTGTCGGCATGTGTATCAGGTTCCAGTTGGGGTTTGGTTCTTGCAGTGCTTTGAGGAGTTGAGCACTAGACTTACACGAGAGTAAGTAGTTTGGTGACATCTTCCGCAGTTTGAAATAGCGACTATTATTGAGTTTTAGTAACACCCGTCCTTATTATAGACTGTATGTGTAGAATGAATGTGTGTATTGAGGTTAAATCTAAATTTGTGATTATAGTTTAATCATTCATTGATGTATTTAGAAAAATTTAAATTAGTTGCTATTTCCAGATTTGAGGGTGTTACACACACCATTTTGTTGTGGTGTGTAGGGAGCCGTGAGTTGTCTCTTGATCCCACTTGTCTCATAGAATTCATTGAACTCTCTTGAGGTGAACTCTCCTCCTCTATCAGTTCTTAGAGTCATGATCGCTTTCCCAAGATCATTCTCTACTAGACTTTTAAACGCCTTGAATTTATCAAAACCTTCACTTTTTCTTTTATCAAGATCGTCCACATGTACCTCGAGAAATCGTCTATAATAACAAATATATAATTGTTATGAGCTATGGTTGGTGGTGTAAGCGGACCACACAAGTCTACGTGAAGAAGTTCTAGTGGTTTGGAAGCTCGAAACATAGATGCCTTTGGAAAAGTTTGAAGGGTTTGTTTTCCGACTAAGCATGACTCGCACAACTTCTTTTCTTCTTTGATTTCTGGTAGGCCATGAACCATCTTTCGTTGGGACATAGATTTTATTGTTTTAAAGCTTATGTGTCCCAACCTTGCGTGCCACCTCCAAGTATCGTCATCTATCCTTGTGTGTAGGCATATCGGTTTTCCAATCTTTAGACTTATTTTGTAAAGTCTATTTGGCGAACGTACGACTTTTACCAAGAGTCTGCCGCTTGGATCATGGACCGTCAAGTAGTCTTGTTTCATCCTAACATCACACCCGGCTTCCGTAGCTTGTCCTAAACTCAGGATATTGTTATTAAGTTCGGGAATATAGTTGATATCGGTGATAAATTCTTGTTCGTCCGTTTTACTTTGAAAAATTATTGATCCTTTGCCTCTTATTTCGATGCAAGATCCATCCCCGAACTTTACCTTACCTTTTATATTCTCGTTGAGTTCAGAGAAGTATGAATTTTTGCCGGTCATGTGGTTACTTGCTCCATTATCAAGGTACCAAACCCCTTCTTCCCCTTCCTTGGTTTCGTATTTTCTCGGTATGAGATTTTCTTCATTTAAGAACACGGCTTCATGCATATAAAGGGCTGGATCAGCTTCTTTTGTCTCTGTTTTATTTGTTTCTTGTATCTTATGTGTTCTTTCAGGGCATGTAGAGGCGAAGTGGCCGAGTTTGTCACAGCGGTAGCACATTGTTTTTTATCTATCCTTCTTTTCTCTTGTCTGGTTTTGATTATTCTGATTTGTTGTTTGTTCCTGTGAGTTAAATCTTCCTCTGCCTCGTCCTCTGTTCCCTCTGCCTCCTCTTCCACGTCCTCTCCCTCGTAAGTATGATGAGCTCTGTTGATCTGAATTTGCGAGCAGCAGCTTGCTTTGGGTTTCTCCGTGATTCTCCTCATCGAGAATTCGTTCTTCATAAGTCGTGAGTCTTCCTATAATGTCCTCAAAACCTGTCGTTTTCAGATCTAGAATTTGCTCGAGGGCGGCTATAATATGGATGTATTTGTTTCGTGGAAAACTATTTAGGAATTTCTTTACGAGTTTAGGTTCCTCAATCGTTTGTCCAAGGGAGGTTGCCTTTGTTGCTAGCTCTGATAACCTTCCCGCAAAGGTATCTATTGTGTCTGAGTCCTTCATCTTGACCCTTTCAAATTCAGACATTAGAGTTTGTAGTCGCGCTTCTTTGACGTGGTCAGCACCTAGATGCCTCGTTTTGATTGATTCCTATATCTCCTTTGGAGAATCTATATCGCCTACTTGCAAGATCATGGCTTCCGGGATGGATTGGAAGAGTAATGCTATTGCGACATCTTTCTTATCTGATTCAATTGTTCCGGGTTTAATTGCTTCCCATACCTTATGAATTCGTAGCAATACTTTCATCCTCATGGCCCATACCGTATAGTTTGTAGAGGTTAGCATGGGACATTGGATCGAGATCGTCTTGTCTAATTCCTTCGGAGGAGGAGGCGGTCTGGCTTCTCCCATGGCTCGGTGAGGTCAGATTATTGGCACAGTTCTGCGATCGAGACTTCGAGTTGATCGATTTGACAGAGCTTTGATACCAAATAAAGTAAATTGTTTCACACGTATTGGGTTTGAATAAGAATAACTCTCTTATTGATGTTTAGAAAATAGCTCAAAACTAAACACCCAAAATTTGATATGATCATTGTCACATCTCAACAATGATATATATAGTACTAGCACACCTTTGCTAATCCTAATTCTATTAGAACTAGATACCTCCTAATTCTATTGTGAATATAATAAACTTTCCTTATCTTAAGCTTTCCTTATCCTAACCAAACTTGTTAGAGATATCTTGATATGATGATTCTCTTTCGAAGCTTATCCAACACATTAGCAGAAATCCCTGAATTGGGATGTAAGAACCAACTTTATTATATATGAGATCCAAACCCAAATCATCACATGAATCCAGTCACAAAAATACCCAAATCCAATATGAAATGAAACCCAAAACCACCTAAAATATTACCATGGTTTCTAGGTCTTGAAAAAAAGATAACTAATTTATAAAAGAAAATAAGAAGATATACGTTAGATATGACAAGAAAAAGAAAAGAAGACATTCACTGACTATCCTCATTATACTTTTTGGTATTGAGGAACAGATGGAAGGATTTGAACATCAAATCTGTAGCTAACTATTCGGAAAAACATGTGTAGTAGTTTCATGGGACTTATGTGGTGCCATAGTTATTATGTAAAAGTTGGTAGGGTTGAGATGAAATTGACACCCACAGGCCACATGATGGAGAATGGAGATAGAAGGAGATTGGACCTAAATTCTCTTGGGTACTTATAATCCCACAACTACTTCTAGATGTCCTAATAACTAACTACTAAATCCATAGGTCGCTCATAATTATAAATATATCGATCCTCCTTATTGAAATAGACATTCATCAACATTGGTTCCTCTCAAAACATTATACAATAAATTTATTTTTAGGGAGGCAGAGGTGGCTGAAATTGCTTCCCCTGGTTTTTCACTACCAAAACAATAATATGATCCAAATACCGCAAATTGTCATATCATAAATTACACCAAGAAACTCGTACCGTAGAATCTCTAGAAAGCAAGATACTAAAATAAATTACTTACACCCTCGCCAATCTCTAGAAAATCATCCAATTTGCATATAAGAACTTCTAGCAGTCCCGTAGAATCTAAAAAAAGGTGAAGTAATACAATATTGATCAAAATTTTAATGAATCAACAACTATTGAACCAGGCCAATAAAGAATACAACATTTCGGTTGTGTTTTGCCGCTTACTGAATTCCAGATTTAAAGAGAGTAGGAACAGAGTGTGATGTTTTGCAACTTGCTGAATTCTCTCTGATTCATCAAATCCCAGTTCAAACCTAGAGTTTGGCGCATAGAAAAAATATATCTAGGTTTTGTGTATAAAAGCATACATCCCTAACAAACTACATGGATATATTTAAGCTTGTACCAATCACCAACGAAAAACAGTTTGATGGTAAAGAACAAATGGGTTCCATTTGACTCATCACATTCGTTCATGCATGTTTTCAACTGGTTGTGCATGTGCATAAATCTAAATGCAGCCAAAACATTTTCGGTGATCAAGAAAACTTATCAACAGAAAAGAACGAATTTAACATTAACGATTCATGTATTTAATCAACTAATTAATATTTGAATGTTCTAACAATTCATTATGTCATGAGTTTACCCTAAAAACCATGTTTTAAAAGAGGAAACAAGGGGGGAGTAAAAATTGTTGATAAAGAAATTAATCACATTTTGGAAAGAAAAAAAAACCATGTAGAATTAATCCCAAAAAACAACGATGTATGAAACAAAAAAGAGTTGTACCTTGCAAGAGGGCATCTTGGGACGAAACCATTAATTGCTAAATTTGTTTTTGAGTTTAATCATAGGCAATGGCGAGAGCGAGATAAATCCTATAGCTATCAGCTGTGAGATAAAGAGAGAGATGTAGAACACTATCAGTAACATTAAGCAAAGGAAATTCGTGAGCTCACGAAGGCTCGTAAACTTGAGCAAAATCCAAAAACTAAATGTTTTTCTGGCACTCGGACCAAAAGTAAATGAAGCTACAAGAAAACAAAATACATAAAAACTAAGAATATATGTAAAAAGTTTAACTTAGAGAAATCCATAAATACAATTAACAAAGAGAAAATGCTCAAAAATGTAATGGGGTTCTGAAGAAAGCTTCCCTGTGGAGAGACAGAAGATGTTCCATTTTCTCCCATGTCTCATCTTATTTCTAGATACCACCAACAATTTTCTTGAACTCTCCTCATGAAAATAAGTGTCAAATGATGAAGCACCAGAAAGAATAGTTTCAAAAATATGTGAACCCTTGAGGGATCAAAAAGATGCAGTAAATTCAATGTCAAATTTGAGATTGAGAAATCGATAAAAACTAACCTGAGATGGAGAGATGAAGAAGATGAATGTGAATTGATCGTATTGGGAGCCTGAATCGTTCAAGATGGAGGAGCGATAGAGAATCGAATAAGGAGAAGAAAGTGAACCCTAATCGAATCATATGATCTAGAATCGCGAACGTCGTATAGGTTCTTGGAAAGATGAACTCGTGAGAGGGTATTGGAAACCCAAACTCTTAGTACAACATTAGCAAGTTGTACATTTAGCTTATTATATTGTAATTAAGAGATTTTAAGACTTAATGCTTATAAAGGTAGTACCTAATGCATCAAATATTGTATTTAAAACTTTAAGACTTTATTGCTTTAAAAGATACTAGTACATTATGCATTGTGACTTGTTTTTAAGACTTTTGGCAGGCAAATCTCCGATAGTATAGATATAGACTAGTCATTTGCCCGCGCAATGTGGCGGGATGTCAATCTTTTATGTATGAATAAAAAACAGACTAAAAAATACTTGGTAGTCGGTATACTTTTTTCAAAAATAGGGTCTAAATGGATAAAAAGTACACATGCATTCATGTACCCCAAGTGATAAAAAGTACTTCACTCGCACCTAATGTAAGACTTAACTTCGTTGTTCTCGTACAAGAACCATAACATATATATTTTTTCCTTTTTTTATCATAAACCATCCACAACCACAAACCTTCCTAACGATAAAAATGACCAATTTCCCCATAATATTTGTTCTCATTATGCTTAATTCTTTTCTTCCTAAGAAATCAATCAAAGTATAATAGCCATGAATTTTTAAAAATGATAAAAACAATAACAATGAACCTTTAAAATTACTATACTTTTAACTGTTATACAATGATATCGATGGTTTTATTAGCAGTAAATTGTGGTGTTACTCGAATAAAAGACAAACGGTAATTAGTTATACAATAATGAAGCAGAAACGATAAAAAGTGTTGACATTTTTAGAACAACAAATGTGGAATATTGGAAAGAGAAGCTTGTATCTTGTCCTCTAAGAAAGATAAATCAACCATACCATCATGCAAGTATTTCTCGTACGCAGGCAGGTCAAAATGGCCATGCCCACACATTGCCATCAGTATAAATTTTGATTCCCCAATCTCTTTTCAGTGAAGGGCTTCATGAATCGCTGCGGCTATGGCGTGTGTGAGTTTGGGTGCTCGTATAGTCCTTCTGACCGAGCAAATTGTATGGCCCCTGCCACCTGTTCAGTCATCGATCAGATTTAAACAGTTGATTAGAGATATAAGTTTTAATAGAAAGAATGGACCCAAATCAATGTCATATTTTGTTTGAAATGGCAGCAGATAAGTAGTTTTAGTGGGTGTTTGGGATTGCTTATTTGAGGTGTTTTTTAGCTTGTTGTGGTGACACCGGAAATAAACACTTTTTAGTGTTTGGATGGAGAAAAAATAAAATTTCTTATAGCGGTGTCAAACCAGAGATAAACACTTTTTTCACAAGTCATTTGGTTCTAACTTATCAACTTATTTGAAAAAGTGCTTATGGCTTTTTTGTTTATTTTATATGTATAAGCAATCCCAAACACCCCTAAATAACAACTTATTAGCTAATTATTATGTTTTGGTACCACAATAAGCTAATCCAAACACTTTTTAAAAAACTCCGATTTTACACCACATAAGTTGATAAGCACTTTTCAAAATAAGCATAAGTTGTTTTAAATAAGCAATCCCAAACACCCCCTTAGCCTATAAGACAAACGAAAATGATGCAATTGTACCTAAAAAACACTCGGTCTGTGGAATTGCAATTGCTTCATAAAACCCAGTTAGTAGATATATGAAAGCAGTGGCGCCATACCATGATAACACAATCCTCCTGCAAAACAAATCTTTGATGAAATTGTTACATTATCATCATTCAATTTAAAGCGATATGTGACCAACATTACAAGATTATTATGTAGAATGCAAGACTCTACAACAATATCAGTTTTACAGGATATTAATATGTCTAAATATTCTAATAGACTGCTTTATTAGCCTTAAATTTATAGGACCAAATAATTGTTGTCATATGTAAAAGTGTTACAAGACTACAACAAAACATGATTCAAAACACATCCTAAACAATATTTAGTGTCCTCATTAAGAGATTCCATCTCCACAGCTTCAGAAATCGCAATAATAAGATTAGCTCTTATTATAATTATATAAGGAGAATTCTTCTCAAAGGGAAAACACACTTTTCCTAATAACTCTTTAAGTTTGTCAACCAAAAACTACACATTAGGTTTAATCAAAAAACATTTCTCATGTACAAATGTATAGTTGTATAGGTGTCTCAACCTTAAGTTTCATGGGTACCCAAATACTCTATTACTAATTATGTCGGTGCGCGTAAGCTGGCCTAAAAACCTACGGTTACCAAAACAAAAAACTAATTATGTTTGGAAATTCATTTTATTTAGATAAAAGTATCAAAATAACAATTTTCACTACAAACACAATGTCCACATTAGAATGTAAATGATACAATTTCCAATCTAGGTGTCTATAACTCTAGGGAAAGCACAGACCAGAAGGATGGATCAATGGGCCCAGATGGTGAATTGAAATGAAAAGACACATGTGTCTCCAAACCTAAATCCCAAGAAAAAAGAATTTAGAATCATCAACAGGAGAAGATCATTTTCAATTTAATATCAATTCTTTCATAACTACTGTCATCCTAGCAAAAAGGGCAAAGGAATGCCATAGTTTCCAACAAGAAGCAACTTGGAAAAATTATATTGATTAAATGGGGAAAACATTTCAAAATGCGGTATGTATTTTATAATTTGCAAAATGAAGTCTAATGATTAGAGAAGTCAATCAAACCCTGAGAGCATCCTCAATGGTGTTTCTTTATGAAAGTCCTTTCCACGTGGTCATCATAGACTTCTCAACCCAAAAGTCTATATCATTGAGGATGAAAAGTTTGTTCCACGTGTATGGAGCGGTTCCTCTGCGAGGACCGCTCCTTATGGTTAAAATAAGTAATTTTTTTATATATACTATAATTTATAAATCAATTAAAAATAATTTAATATTAATTAATTAATTTTCAACTTTCAACTTTTTACCTACATAAATTAATTACAACTTTCAACTACACAAATTTATTATTCAATTTAATTACTAACTTCCAACTACACAAATTAATTACCAATTTTACCTATAAAAAATTTACCTACATCATTTCAAATTACATCTTCCTATCTTCCTATCTTCAACTCTTTCAATTTTTTACCCTCTCTAAAATTTTTACTCTCTTTCAGTATGGATCCTAACCATACGAACTACTTTACAAATTTGTTGAACTCACCCGTCAATGATACAAGTTCACCAAATACAACAAATAGACAAGTTCAACCGAATTTTCTACCATATCAATTTCCACCGCTTTACGCACACACTCAAGATTCTTCTCACGGTACGTCAAATGTTAGTCGTTTTTTATTTCCGTCAAACACTCAATATTCTATGTTCACACCAAATCCATATATGCCTACATTTCCATCACAACCCACACCGAATGCACCGAATGACTTTTCTGAAATTCCACCATTTTCTACCCAAGAAAGTTTAGAAAATAAGAATTTTGATGAAAAAAATCATTTGAAAGCATTAAATAAAGAAAAATGGAGTCGCAAAGAAGATGAATTAATGATAAGTGCTTGGCTCGTTATTTCCACCGATAGCGTGATAATAAGGGATATTATCTTGGTGACGGCATATATCCGGAGTGGGCGACGATCGTGAAAAGTTTTTCACATCCATCAGATCCTAAAAGAAAAAAGTTCAAAGAAATGCAAGAGGCGGCTAGAAAAGATGTAGAACGAGCATTTGGTGTTCTTCAATCTCGTTGGGCAATCATAAGAGGAGCAGCAAGATTATGGCAAATCAAAATATTAAGTGACATCATTTATACATGCATCATATTACATAATATGATTATAGAAAACGAAGGGATTGCAGCAACTAGTTGGTCTGACGACCACGAAGATCCTCCAATACCCGTATCTCAAGGTCCCGTTCAACAATTTCAACAATACCTTCAAATGAATGCTGAAATACGTGACCGTTCAGTACATCATCAACTTCGAGCAGATTTGGTCGAACATATTTGGGAAAGGTTTAAGGAAGATTGATGTAGATTTATTAAAATTATTTTTTAGTTATTGTAACTTTTAATTATTATGGCTTGTTATTGTAAGTTTTATTTATTAAGGGTATTTTAATTATTGTCTTTTAATTATAATAGTAAATTATTATTATTATTATTATTATTATATTTTTATTATATAAACTATGGACCGGTTCATGATTGAGAGTGAAAGGTTTATGAAATGTGTAGGAAAGAGAAAACTGATGTGGCAGAGAGAGAAAGCTGATGTGGAAAAGTTATGGACTTTTGATAAGGTCCATGATTGTAGATGCTCTAAGTTGTATTCGCCAGATAGATATCAAAGCTACAAATTGAATAAAATGGGAGGCAGAGCCTAAAATCAAATATATGACGTAGTCATTATTTTTCTGTTCTTTTTATTTTCTTCCATATAAATGCGAGTCTAATGATGGCATGATAGAAGGTTAAAAACAACCAAAACTCTTTATATTCCAATGAACCTGCAAAATGATAGGTCGATTCAACATCCATGAACCTTTTACATTTCAAAGTTTATATTCCTATAAAACTACATACTTTTAATTAACAGTGGATTAGTTGACCGAATGGCCATCATAATTCATATGTTAAAACACTTCGCAACAAAAGTACAAGATCACTATAGTTTGCTACTGATCCCTGTCATGTTTGCAACCCTCTGGCAGAAATATTATAACAACATTTTGTTTCGAAGGCATTTTGTGTTACCATATCTGTTTACAAACATGGCCCTTCTTTTAGCATTTCCTGGATGTCATAGGATTGATCTTGGAGCCCCATGTTTATGTTGATTTATGGAGTGATGAACCCTATAAATGGAACATAATACCAAAAAAATATCAAGCAATTGAAAAAAAAAGTTAAAAAATTAAAATCAACAACATACTAATGAACATCAGCAAAGAGGACCTATAGAGACCATTCAAAAAAACAGTGTATGAACCATACTCCAGCAAACTTATCCTGGAACAAACTCAAAACTAACAAACAAGTAACAGGGATTACAAATACTAAAATCCAGTTAGGGCAAATTTGCCAAAAAAAAAACATCCACAACGAAAGGTATGAGAATTTGTATAATTATAACACGATAACCATAAGGCAGGATTGAGGAATACCTAAAGACCACACTTGATGAAAAGAGGAATAGGGAGGAGACGATGGTGACTGAACCCGGAGAGAAGGAGCATCTTCATTCTCGCATCCATTTCACATTTGTGTAACCCTAACTATTGAGATCTTCAAAGGTGCTTGGGGAAAATAATATGGTCTCGGTAGTGAATTGTGAAGAGATGTTGGGAAGTGTGAATCAGTCAGAGGATCATGAGAGAGTGTCGCTTTGGTATCCGATGGAAGCGTGAATGTCGCTTTGGTAATACAATTTATGAGATAGTGTTTTCTATTGCACTGATGAGTTGTACATTAAGCATAAAATATTGTAATTAAGAGATTTTAAGTGATTGTGCTTAAAAAAGTTGTACATTATGCAACAAAAGTTGTTTTTAAGAGATTTTCAAATTTGGTCTATAAGATAGTATAGATATAGATATAGATTATGTAATTTTATAAATACAATAATTAATGTTATTAAATTATGTTTAAAAATTCTTTCCAAAAAAATTATGTTTAAATTTCAGATCATCAATAACTTTGCTGGTATTGTTTAATTACTTTGTAGTCTTCAAAGAAATCCATGATTATTGAGTATTTGAGTTAACTATTAAGTGCTAATGAAAGTTGAAATTGTTAACTGTTTAATTACTTGGTAGTCCTAAAAGAAATACATGATTGTTGAGTTAAGTTAAGTTCTAAGTGTTTTGAGTCAACTCTTAGTTGTTAAATGTTTTAATTACTTGGTAGATATCAACTCTTTTCTTGAAATTGTTAGGATAGTTGGCATTTTTGTTAACGTTGTTGGATATTTGACAATTGCTAGTGTTTGCAAACTGTTTAGATAATGTGACAAATATGGATAAGCTTTTAGCAAATAGACAAGCTTTTTTGGCTTTGCCCTTGCATATACCATTAAAAGAAAGAACAACCAAACACATACAGACATTTGTTTGTCTTTATCAATAGGGCCTCTCTACTAATTTAAATAAAAAAGTGTAAGCTACACTTTAGTGTTTATGGTTTGATTCGAAGATATGGTTAATTACTTCATTTGATTGGAGTAAATCGAATGGGTCTTGACTTCGTAAAATCTTGGTCTCGATGATAAATGGTATTCATAGTGTTTTGTTGTTTTTCTGTTAGAGCATGCAACAACATGATGTTGATTATTGTTGTTGGGAGGTAATAAGTTTTTAACAAGCTACTCCAACACAAGGAGGAAATAACAAAATTTGCAATTCACACTTGGTCAAGCCAATGATGTAACTAGGATAGGTAGAAAATCGTGTCCAAGACGTGAGAATGTAATAAACGAGAATAATTCATGAACTATAGCGAAATGAGTTAGCATAGGATGATAAGTGTCTAAAAAGGACAACGTTTAGAAATAAAAATAAATGTTTTTTTTTACCTGGAAATGTCATGGTATGCCTCAATGGGCACCCATCCAGTTGCATCTGTTTGGATAGTTGTGTAACTGACTTCATCACCTTGTATTAATACCTTTATAACTGGTTTTCTATTTGGTAAGAAAGACTTAATTCGTTTTTTTATCCGTGGGTGGTGATGTGAAGCAGCCATGACCGTCAAATAACTGTCACAAATGATTGATTTTACATATCACCTTCTTGAAAACCACGCAGGCTTAGCATAAACAATTAATCCCCTGAACCATCATTATGTTCTTTCTAAGCTTATGCCTGTAAGGGTCGGTGACAGTTACAAAATCGTATTTCAAGTAATTTACGGTCCCAAACATGATAACAATAAATCACGTGCAACTGACCCGTTACAACAAATGCGGAATAACGAGATCTAAATATTGTATATTTTGGTCTATTGATTCATACCGATCCACAAACGTAAATATAGCAGTTATCGGATATACGATAAAATATAACGAAACAACATATAAATCGAGACAGCAAAATTTAACGTGGTTCCACTATCAGTGTGATAGTGTACATCCACAGGGAGAGAGAGATCATTATATTACCAACCGGGAGAAATTACAACGTGTTTACGAGATCCTTGGATCAACAAATCAGCCACCCAAATGTTCCTCCAAATCGAGATATATATAAATATATATATCAATGATATATATTTATATATCAACAAAAGGAACAAGGAAGAAGAAGAAGAAGAAGAGAATTAGAAAGAAGACTTCTAATTCTTGTTGGTGTGTATTGTATGTTGGCTTGCATCCTTATTTATAGGATGAAAAAGATGAAGAATTAGAGCTAATGGGTATAGGTTGGCAATGCTAATAATGGAAGGGCATATGGAAGACAACCAAACATGTGAAGGACAACCAAAATTGTGAAGGACAACCAAACATGTGAATGACAACCAAGTCTTCCAAGTCTTCCAATATGTGGTCTAAATTAAACCACACATTAATGCATCATAGTGCTTGGTGAGTTGCACAACACCAATAAAAACTTATCTGATTTAAGTTTTCAACACTCGACCATGATGTGCAAATCACCCGACGAAATCAAAACACGAACCAATCCCCCGAATAAGGACAAATAGCTGATAGAGATTGTCACGAGGTAACATAATGCATTTTGACCGTGACGATCTTCGGCTCGGCCATCACCCGTCAAAATCAAAAGCAAAAATCCTCAAGTGAGCAATCTCAATAAATGAACGAATTAAGCAACCCAAAAACACGTACCAAGTAATAACCCCCAAAGATGTCGCTATGTCATCTGTAGCAATATTCCCATCTCTCCCACAAGGTGCCAAACGGCACTAACACAATCTAAGCTGGATCAAATTCGAGCAGCGCTCGAACGCGGCTGGCGGTAAAGACTTGGTGAACATATCAGCAGCATTATCTTCAGATAATATTTTCTTCAAGTACACAACCTTTGCGTCGTGTAAAGCTACCAGAAATGCATCACGCACATTAATGTGCTTCGTTCGAGAGCTGAACGCCAAATTTTTTTCCAAGTGAATAGCACTCTAGCTATCACAATTAATACGGACAGTAGTCTACTTCAGGCCCAAACCAAACAAGAGTTCCTGTAAATGAACTGCTTCTTTAGCAGACTCTACCGCTGCAATAAGTTCAGCTTCGGTAGTTGATAATGCAACAACAGACTGTAATCGAGATCTCCAACTGACAGCTGTTCCACCTAATGTAAAAACATAACCAGAAGTGGATTTCCAACTGACACGATCACCTGCGTAATCTGAATCGCAGTAACCAAGAATATCACAGTTGTTTTGTATACCATAAATCAGGCCATGAGTTTCCGTACCTTTCAAGTAACGAAATACATTTTTCACTGCATTCCAATGTGACTTACCCGGGTTTGATAGAAACCGACTAATCACACCAACGGAATGTGCAAGATCGGGATGGGTGCATACCATAGCATATATGAGGCTCCCGACTGCACTGGCATATGGAATCTTTGCCATCTCAGCCTTTCCAATATCGTCTACCGGACAATCGTCTTTTGTAATCTTGATCTTTTGTAATCTCGATACCCTTCCGCTATGTAAAGCCTTTCGCAACCAGGCGAGCTTTATAACGCTTATCGTCTTCGACTTTATAGACCCATTTGCAGCCAATTGCACGACTGCCTTTCGGTAATGGACAAAGCTCCCAAGTGTTATTTTTAGATAGAGCTTCCATTTCCTCATGCATAACTCCTAACCACTTATCACAGTGGCATACTCAAGCTGGTCAGTAAAACTCATATTTGCAAAATCCCAATCACCATACCTATTAGAAGGACGGATAGTTCTCTGGCTCTGCCTCGTAGATACTGAAACTGGAATTGTATCGCCTTGACCTCCACCATCATTCAGAATTTCTTCCTGAACTGAACTAACTAGATCAGAAGTAGATGTATCTGGTGGACTAACATCTTCTTCGGATTCTGATCCCAAAGTGAAACCACGAGCAGATGAGTTGGGTACAATAGGACTGACAATTATCTCATCTCCATCGGTTGTACGAGAGACAGAAGAGATAATTTCCGGTTCTGGAGCAGGCTGTCGATTATGATTACACTTGAACATAATCGACTCATCGAAAGCCACATGATAAGAATGAATCACCTTTCGAGTGACCGGGTTCCAGATTCGGTAACCCTTGATTCCATCTGTATAGTCGAGTAGGAATCCCTTGGTGGCTCTGGGATCCAACTTATCTTGACCTGACACATGAATATACACAGGACATCCAAATACACGTATGTATTTCAAACATATACAACCCTTACCCCTCCAAATTTCTTCCAGAATGTTTCCCCCAATGGCTGAACACGGTAACCGATTCACAATGTGTACAGCAGTGTGAAGTGCTTCAGCCTAAAACATTTTAAGGAAACCAGATGTAACTAACATAAATCGGACTTTTTCTAACAAGGTCCTATTCATCCGCTCGGCGACTCCGTTTGATTGTGGATCGCCGGGTGTGGTGTAGTGTCGGTGAATACCTCTACGTGAACAAAAGTCTTTAAAGTTACCACTAGTGTATTCACCACCATTGTCAGTTCTAAGCACTTTTAATTTTCTACCAGTCTCGACTTCGACTAGTGCTAACCAAGTTTTGAATATTTCAAAAACATCTGACTTTAACTTAATCACATACACCCAAAGTTTGTGCGAGAAATCATCAATAAAAGTAACATAGTACTTACTTCCACTGACAGACTATGTCGAAGATGGTCCCCAAACGTCTGTATGAACGTAATCGAGGATTCCTTTGGGACGCGCTACACAACCTATCAACATCAATAGGTTAAATGACTATGCTCGACTTGAAAAGTTTAGTTGACCTTTCGAAAGAGCGAAGTCAAGCATTCGTGTTATTGAGCTCTACTTGTTAAGTTAAACGAATTCTATTTTGTGTCTGAGATCCACTTGAATTTGTAAATTATCAAGTTCGGGCTTGAGAGAAACGATTTCGAGCTTGATTAGCTCGTTAAAATCTATGATGGTTTACACCCTACTGGCATCCGGTTATAATACGAACTAGTAATGTGCACCGAATATGCTCGGTCAATAGAACTAATATTTTATAACGATTATTAATAAACAAATATATAAACTTTGAGTTAAACTTCTAATTTGACATGACATTACTTTTTGTTAAGATAATAAAAGGTAAAAATAATGTCTCTTTCGTGTAATTTAGTTGGAAAAAATGCGGAGTGATTTTGTCCAAATACAAAACAGGTTCGAGGTTCGACCCCTGTGAATCCCATATTGCTCATGTAACAATGAATAATTGAAAGATTAATTGTATTGAATGATTGACAGAGCTACAAACATAGGATTGAAAAGCAAACTCTCTTTCTAAACCTGATAAGTGCACAAATCATTTTTTTTCGAGTCTAATGCTTAGAAAACAAACATTAAATACTCAAGCCTAAAACACTACAGGCCCAAGGCCCAACAAACCAAACAATCCCAATATTAAATAAAAGACTTTTACAACGCGTTTAATAATTAACAATTAAACTATATAAATGTTTTATATAACTTTCCACGTACTAGGACTTTCAGTCGTAACAATCTCCCCTAAAGTTGTATAAAGAATTTACCTTCTTGAAATCCTCATGTCTTGATGTTCTCTCCTTCTTGAATTTCTAAAAAACTTTGGTGTTGCTTGTCTTCATGTCTTTCTGAGCTCCCCCTTGAATAAAGCTCTTGGTCTTCATAGATTCAACTTTGTAACCAGATTCAATATACCATAGTCTCGATTGAATGCACAATTGAGCAACTTTCAATTGTAGAAACTCAACGCATCGGATCAACACACAAGAAAGATAATGTGCGAGTTACGTGTCTCTGAATTGCGAGTTGAATTTACTTTTAGCTTGATAACTTGTAAAACCAATATGCTCGTAAGAGGAATTAACTTGTAGCAAACACCACTTGATAAAGGATAGAAGAACCAATGCAATTTTGAAATCCATGGCTTTTCAACCTCAAATTTAAGAAAATAAGATAATGTTGTTGTAACACCCTCAATTTGGAAAGAACAACTGATTAAATTTTTTGATATAACGTCAAACAAAAAAGAATTCTTCTTCCTATACATCAAAACTTGACACACTTCCAAAATAAAATTCTACATTTAACCTCATCAATCAAAACTCCAGTCTTATACAGGGACTGAAACCTAAGTCAGTGTTACTTAACCTCAAACATAAGTTACTCTTCTCAGACGGATGCTGAAGACTTCAACAAGCTAAGCACACCTCGAGCACCCAACTAGCTCTCCTTTCTTCACAATGATACTAGAACTATTCCCAACCTAACTTGTTGCACATACCGACAAATAAAAAGGTGAGGCTAACACCTACTGAGCTCAAGAGTTTTCAGCATGAATAAATATATCGTTGAAAGAAAGGGATGCAGTTAAAATCGTACCCTTGCAAAATAATATGCTCCAATTATGAAAACGACTCGTTGACCAATATTATGCATTTTAGGCAAAGGAACCACCAATATAAACGTTTTCCAATCCAAACTATTTTAAGGGAGAAGATCCAAATATAAAACGTTCTTTCATAATTTAAATTCAACTCAAAACTCACTCCAAACGAGAATAGAAATCAAACTCCCAAGAGATGAAATGCGGATAAAACTTTATATCCCGAAACACTCAAAACACGGGTGGGGCGTAATACTCAACCCATAAATCATATATATATAATCCGTAAATGTAAAACGTCACCGAAAACATGGATACAAAACACAATACCGAAAACAACATTTTTCAGTGACGGGGGAGACCCGATTCCATAAAATGTGACAATACACAAAGTAAGTCCCATTTCATGTTGTTAAGACTAGTCATATAAACAAGCACACGCAAGGGATGTCAGGCTCGGTGGCTTTAAACTTACACCCACGGAATGTCAACTTCAATTGCGAAAGGTCCTTACGTTGAGTTCCTCATCCAATATCGTGTACTAGCACGTAGGACTTTCAGCCCAATCCGATGCCTAAATGTGCCTCAATGTGGAAAACTAGCGTTCCATCATTGGACGTAATGATTCCAAGCGCAAGGGATGTCAGGCTCAGTAGCTTTAAACGTACACCCACGGGATATCAACTTCAACCATAAAATGTCCTTACGTTGAGTCCCTCATCCAATATCGCAACCAAAGCTCGAAGTCGAGCTATCAAAACTGGACAAATGTCCTAAAACCCAATCATAATAAAATACCGAGACACAGGCTCAAACAACCAAATGACTCATTGTCAAAGGAAATAAAATGCAATAAAATGCACTCGACCAACATTTATGAAAACATGTGCTCCAAAGTACACGACCAATTCCAACACAACTTAGAATAAGATAGATCATTTCCCAACTAAGGTTATACCATAGACACGTGCTCAATTGCTCGGAATTTACTCTTTGAAATACTTAAAATGCATCTTTTCCCCAAAACAAAGATTTGAAGTTTCCCAAAATGTTCACAAGGTCGAAAATGACCAAAACCCAAGGACTCATCCGTTGTTGTTTTCAAACCTCTCATAACCCAAATAATGCCCATTTCCAACCAACACATAAATGCATTTTACCAAATAATCTTCATGCATGAAATGAGTTAATAACACACTTTAGTTTATGACTTAATTATCAAAATGCCCAAAAGTCCCAAACTTGGGTGTTTTATATGTTTATAAAGTTAAACACTTCCAACTAACCAAAGATTATCAAGTGATCCGCATTTAACAATTTCATGTAAAACAAAAAACACTTTAAAATGAACATTTTGGCATGTACAATGTTTTCACAAATCAACTTGAACTCGCATTGCTAGATTTGGGCTAAATCTAGATTTTATCCCAACTTGAGCTTCTTTGAGGAATTTCGAATCCACAAGTAAAATTCTTCCAAAACCTAGATACACAATTTCCACCCATAAACAATCATATTCAACCATTTAGAATCAATCCCCAAACATTTTACATCAAAATTTCCATTTTGGCCAAAACCCTAACTTTTGACCTAAATCCTCCAAAATCTTCCAAACCGAAATTAGAGAAACAAAACACTAGGATATTATCAATGAATCATTTATGTCTTATAATAAGGTTTAGAAATGGAGAGGATAAACTTACCACGTAGGTTTTGGTGAAAACCTAGAAAACCCTAAAATGAAGCTTAAGGTTGAAGATGAAGATGAAGATGGAGGCTTTTGATCCTACCTTTCAATCCTTAACTTGATGACGGTTTACCACCATAATATCCAAAGATTCGAGCCAATGATGTCCCAAAATATCAAAGGATGATGTTGGGTTGTTCTTGAGAGGTTTTGAGAGAGTTGGGAGGAGAATGAGAAGTGAGAAATGGAGAAAGAAGCTAAAAATCGCATTTAACAGCATGTTGCCCCCTTGGTGCTACAATGACACGTGACTATGACACGGTCATTGTCGCGTGTCATAGTTGCACACTTTGTGCTATATTGTGTAACACCCTAAAAATAGGGATAACAAAAATCCGAAAAACGGACACGTGGTATATAAAACTGCCATAGCAAGAGCCTCCTAAAAATGGGGAAATAAAAAAAACCTGTTTAATTACAGTTGTAATTTAACGGATTATAAATAACAACCAACTAATCTAATTTCTATAACTAGAAAAGAGATTACAAAAGGGTGTCATCTATAGATTCGAACGTCTTCTCCAAAAATATAAGTCCAAATGCAGTTTTCCCCAAGCTCTCACCCAAACCAACTACGCCTGCTTGGAAGCGGCTCCACTAGAACCTGAGATACACATCGACACCAAAAAAGTGTTAGGCCAAAGAGCCAAGTGAGTTGAACAAGAAATAGCATAATAGAACAATTACAATTCTTTTCAGCAGTTAACCAAATTTGTCAAATGTGGAATCAACGGGGGATACCCATAGCACCAATCAAGTTCCACCCAAAGAGCCGATATACCTTGATGCCAACTACTACGAGTGACATCCGAAAGGCCCGACACATCTGAGGATTACAACCATGGCATTACCCCGAATGGCGGAGGTCTAGGCACATACCCACACGGTGGCACCCAAGACTACATCCTCCTAGTGTCTGCTGACTTGGTTCGTCCAACACAAAATATATAGGAGGTCTTTGAGGTATATTTCAACCAAATATATTTCAATACCAACCATGGGTACAACATCACCATCCTAAACCATATAAGGTCCAACATTGGACTCATTTAATAACCATTTTCATCATGTAAATATGATAATGCCAATAAAGATAACCCAATTAGAAATCATCATAATATCAAGATACCCAATCAATAAATCATGGCATATTACACATACCATACACATATTTCCAACACATTTCCATAAGGAAACCCCAAAATACTTGGACAAGTAGAGATGGACATTTTGAGCAAATATACAATATTACAAGTATGAGATTATGATGTGTATCTAGTTTTAACAAAGGTTTAGTAAGCTCACACTCTAGGTTTTTGAACCAAAAACTAGAAAATATGAAACCCTAGCTTGAAGAGATGAGACTTGGAGATGAGAAGTTGAGGGTTAGGGTTTGGTGAGGGAGAAATCAGTTTCGGAGCTCGAAGAATCGCCAAATGAAAAGAGGGAAATAAGAGAAAATGAAGTTAAAATCAGATAAGGACTCATTTAAGTGAAAATTCCCGTCGACGATAGTACCATGGGCACTATCGCGTGTCACAATCGCGCGGGTCCCCCAACTCTCGGTACACTCTCCGCGAGAGTGACCTGCGATAGTAACAGTGACACTATCGCATGGCACTCTCGCACCACTCTCTCAACAGCCCAAAAACTCAGTCTAAGACCATTACGAGCACGAGGTTTAAATAATTAAGATGATTAAGCAGTTCATATAACATTAAAACATTATGATAATGATCATGCGCATGTAAAAGGCTCATATTCTCAAATAATCATAATTAATGAAATAAGGGAAACAATTACTTACCTTTATAATTTTCCGGGTGTTACACATTGACACGCGACTATGACACGGTCATTATCGCTTGTCATAGTCTCACTAAGTGTACCGTGGGCGTTCCAACTTGCGCGAATATGACCATGCGACTATGACAATGTCATAGTCATCGGGCATTGTAGTCGGACCCTTCCAAACCTCGAAACCCGACTTTTTAACGCAAACACTCCCGATACTCTTAGGGACTTTAAATAATGCTTTCCCAACATAAATACCACCATTTCCAAGTTGTAAAAACGTCCGGGGTGACCTTTAGTTACCGAAAATTATGGGTGTTACAATCCTCCCAACCTTAAAAGGGATTTCGTCCTCAAAATCTAGATTTTCATTCAACGTTGTCAGCAAATTAGGTTATCTCTAATCCATTTTTCAGAACAACCACCATAAACCTTATGTTGATACTTCCGACAACCGTCCCCTTTGGCACATTACACTTATATCCGAGTGAATTCTTAACTCACTAACGTAGCCTTTAACTACAAGACTATGATTATCTCCCAACCTTGGGTGATACGTACTACCTCAAGGGTAGTTTGTGATCTCATCCTCTCTCTGACAACTCTACACCAGTTCAACACGATTCTGGATCTTTAATCCGATGATCAACACCTGACCCAAGGAATCCCCATAATCCCTTACTCATTCACTCTTGATATTGGTAGAGCCATCCTTCCTGGGACGTGCCAAAACGTTCTCCACGTGTCGGTCTATTCAAATTCAACGACTGCACAACTCCAACTGTACTTAAACATCAATCCTAACGGTCGATATAAACCTTTACCATATCAAGAATCTTGATCATTGATACTTAATCACAAATATATAACATCCTTAAAGTTACCACTTAAACTGCAAACACACAAGATTTATCGGAAATGTTCTAAAGCACTCCAACGGCCATTGTCCTCAAAATCGAATGTCGACACCTATCCTCAAAACGACTATACCGCAAACATGGGGGTACCGCCGGATATTTCATTCCGTATTTGTATTGTCGAATTTAAAGTTGACACCCACCATGGCACCAAAGTTCCACTCTTACATCTCTAACAACGACCCACAATATTTATTTTATTCACCAAGGCTCATTAAGGTGATACACCACCAACACATAACAGGATGTCGAGCGAACAAACAACCCATCAAATCAAATCCACCTATAGGCAAATACTCACACAAGGCTCTAACCCAAAAACTTACCGAAAGAGAAAGATCACCACTTGCATAACTGGGTTAATAATATAAATCTACTACCTTAAACAGTCATACCTGATCAGACTTCATGGGGTTAAAATTCCACCATCTAAAACGGCCAACCATTCGGATCATTCTTATTTTCGATCCCCAAGGGCGTCTCTAGTCCCTTATCATAACTTCTTTCTCAAGAGGGTTTAAATCTATAGTTCTAATGAGTTCAAGTCTTTTCAACTACAAGACTCAACAAGTATGCCAATTGAAAATTTATAAGACTTTCAAACGCAAAATCTTTATAACAATTAATCGTATGTGTAAAAAATTCACTACCGTTTGCTTGGTAATTGTGCAAAGTGGTCACAAACGCCACCCACATAAAACTATTTTGAAAATAATTTGATCAGTACTCACGTTAATAATGACAATAACAGAAGGGTACAACAACTTTTCAAATGGACCACTATGGTCCTAATATGCATTAATCTATGTCGTGTACGTAAAATAATTGTCTGCACCAATACAATGTGAAATATATGTTTGTACAAACTTCCAAAAGAGAAACTTCACAATTTCAAGATCCAAATTCTCCTTTTTAACCATAAAATGACATGAAATAAAATTTCCAACAAGACCCACATACATTAGTTTTGTGAGACAACATAGCACGAAAGGTTTTGTAATCAACAAATCAAAGAATAACGATCAATATATTTCATCAAATCTGGTCATATGATTGTATTAACTGATACAACTCAAAAGGTTTACAGAGATAATTTTATCTGATAAGCGTAAACCTCTAAATGACCATTAACCTAGAAACTAGGTTAAACAAAGCAATATATACCCAGGGCTAAAGCCTAACAGGCCTAGAGCCCATTTAACACAGAAAAGCCCATTACAGAAAAAAGAAATAGAATAATACATTTTGCATCCCTCTACATCAATTCAACAAATAAAACACACCCTAACAATCTCCCCCTATGAATTGAAGTTCGTAGTCTCTCCAGCTCGGAACACGCACTTTTCGAAGTCCAAAGTGCATCTCGAAGATCCTTATTGAATTCCGGTACTCTAGTCTTTCAATGACCAGATTCAAGGCTCTAGAAACAAGTTTTCTGTAATTTGGATTCAACTGATTCTGACCTTTTTCGTGTTGAGACAACATAGCACGAACTTTGTTTCTAAGGATGTACAGAGTACCATCACAGAATTTGGCAATCTGACTGAATCTGAAGTAGCGCATTTTGCATTTCCTGTTAGGATACGTCATGCCAAGTTCTGTAGTTTCAATCACTCTGTATGTTGGATCATCCTTAAAGTTACTTGGTAGTCTCAAATCCAGTTTGAACAGATTGATCTTTGTTTGATGACTTTCAATACCAATCTGTAAATCTTCAAGACAAGCTAACTTCATCGTGGTCATCATGAAACGCTTTACGGCAGTCAGAGCATCTTGAATTACACCAGGACGTATGGTTCGAGTCTTCAAGTTACGTAGCAAAAACAGAAAATCTCATAGCTCAAGATCCTCAAAATCAAACTCTGTGAATTTCGATTGTGTCCCATCTTCTCGAGTAACAAGAAAAGTTGGATACCATATTTTTTCTTTGGAGCGGTCAATACCAATTTCATCAACATATTTGATTTTAAGTTTTGTTCTGCCCGTGCTTGGTCTATTGTTGTTCTCTCTCAAGAAACAATAAGCGAATTGTCTTCGTCTGTCGAATGACCCAATACCATAGATGAACGCCTTATCATAAGTTCTGATCCAATGAGCACAGATCCTTTTGTAAGATTCTTCAAGAAAAGGAACGTTGATCCTTACTCTTTCCCATTTCAATGGTGGACTAGGTCGTGTGTTTACAGCTTCAGGAACTGGAGTTTCTAACATATTCTGATCGGGGAGATCTGGTGGAACAGAAGGAACTGATCGTAGAGGGATGACGCCAAAAAGTGCCTTAGTAGATTGAAAATCTAGTCACATCTGCTCAAATAAGCAATCATAGTCTCTTTGTTGCATACATTCTGCATCATCGAATGTGCACAATTCATTGACTCCTTCTTGGAATATGACTAAAGCTCTTTCAGATACCGGTTCAGCTGATTCACCTAAATCTGCAAATTGATCAGTTAAATCATAATTCCTGACCTCAATGGGTGAGTTTATACCGTCTTCACAATCGATTAATTTTGTGACTAAGCAATCTGCCTGAAGATTACTCGACTGTGAAATAGCCTATGTCTGTGCCTCACCGATCTCTGTATCATGTATTGATTCTGTGTTCTGATCCCCTTCTGATTGTTTATCCTGTGCAGTTGTCGGTGGACTGGTATATGTTCTTGCTGCTGTGTCATTGAGGCGCTGTCGTTTCTCCCCCTCATGACGATCGGGATCATCACGATCGTCATGTGGATGTTTGAAAGAACCAGCTTGAGAGTGGTAGGTATCCTCGAGTACCTTAACCCTGTTGGAAATGGCAAATATTGAAGACTGAAACTCGATAGAAATAGATTCCATCTTTGCAGTAAGGTCTCAGAAACCTGCTCGGACTTCATCTTGGAAAGCACGGGACTCAGACTATTGGGAAATAATGGCTATCAAACCTGCATCTTCAGGTGTACCATGAGATAGAACATCGGATAAGAGCATGGATATGAGCTCGGAGGTTGACGGTCACTGTTGTACTGGTGGAGGTGGTGGCGGTGGCAGTGCTGAAAGAGAAGCTTCAGCTACTGGGGAGTTGCCTTTCAGCATTCGGAGAACCGTTTGTTGGAACTCCTCAGCAGATCGACGTTGTTGCTCTAATTGGCGAGAGATGGAACCATCTACAGCATGCAAAGCCTGCTGCAACAGTTCCGGTGTAATAAATGAGGGTAAGCTAACACCTGGGTCACATAGACTTCCAGTTCGGGTAACAACTATTAAAGTCATACCGCCTACGTTCATAGCTGGCGTGATGATAGCTATGGTAGGACTTTCAGCCAATCCTCGTGGAACACCGCTTATGGGTGTCACTATAGCCGTTCCGGTTAGGCCACACAGGCTCGCAACAATAGACTCAGTATGTGTCCTAGAGTGTTTAGACTCTAGACTCAATATGTGCTCAAACGAAGTCGATGGCCGGGGATGGGGCCTATCTTGTTCAATACCTTGACTCTCCAAGTTTGAGCCTGGTAGGATATGTGATATATCCCCGTTTATATCTTAAACAACCATTTGTTGTGAGATGATTGAGTGGCCCGGCGGGGTTTGTACTTGCACCGCTGGGTCCACGGTGTATTCTTCAATGCCTCGTCCCAACACATGGGAGTTGACAGTAGATGTGGCTACCCGTCTGGATATGGCTGAGATGCTCGAACTCTCTTGATTTCTCTTACTCCGCCTTTCCTTCACACAGGCTCTCTCATTTTCATTCTCATTTTCGACGTATACTCCCTTCGCTCTCCTTATGTATCCAGAGTTGGCTTGGGAAAGGGAAGATGTAGGGGTAGGGTGGTTTGAAGATGTGGGAGAGGTAGGTTGAGGAGAGGTGGGTGTAGAAGAGATGTGTGTAGGTTAGACTGATTGGGATTAAGAAGAGGAATAGGATGGTGTGTTTGGTTCGGGGGAGGATTGAGTGGAGGAGATAGGAGATGGGCAACGACCGATAGGTGCGAAACAAAATTTTGTGCGGCCGTTCTCCGATTCGGTGAAGGATGAGGAAGAGTTGGATGGGGTATCACCCTGTGATGCGTTACTCTTAGTACCGGCTATGATTGTGTCGCAGGTGACCGGTACATCATAGAGTGTAGAGGAAGTATTAGGCTCAGTTGGTCTTACCTTACTAGCAGTTGCATGGTCGTCCACGACACCTCCCACACCAGAACCCTTTCACAATTATGTCTCTCTTCGCACCCTGTCTGGAAGTCCCTATATTCCGAAGTTTTGGAAGTCTCACTTGTGGACCCTGACATCGCTCGAGTTGTGCTCCCTGGGTAGGCCCTGCCGGTGCTGGCTGGACCATTGGAGCTAGTTGGTCTATGTAATTCTTATAAAATACCACACTAGGTGCCGTGGGACAAGCATATGCTAGTAAGGCATTGGGTATATGCATCGGGTGAAGATTGGGATTCTCTTTAGGCTCGTGGACAGTGAGGCGCATCTTGTTAGAAGTGCATACCTGATGAGATCATCGTCGTGGAATCTGGGAGTTGCTGGTCATCAATCGATCAATGGAAAGTTGTAGAAACCACATGTAAGGAATGAAATTCCGGCGGTTTCCAGTGTTCTTATCTTGAACAGTTTGAACCAACCCCTTCCAGATAAGACCGGCGTAGTCGACTTGTCGATGATAGATAACACCGTGAAAGATTCGTAGGAAGGTGGTGTTGCACTGATCGATACTTTTTGTGTTAGACAAGAGGCAGCGGTTGAGAATGGTGAAGAACGTGAACCAGATAGGGTGGAGATGTTTGCGATGAAATGCGGTCACTTTGGTGAGTGAACCATCGTAGCCGAGTGCGTGGACCTCTCTGATCAGTTGTTCATCAGGTATATCTGGATCAAAGGTTGCCAGATGTAATACCCGGAAATTTATAAGTTAAGTATTTATTTCCCTTACTTCATAAATCATGATTATTTGAGAATATGAGGCCTTTAATATGCGCATGATCATCATTATAATGTTGTAGTGTTATATGAACTGCTTAACCATCATAAATGTCTAAACCTAACACTCGTTATCGTTTTCGGCTAAGTTTTCGGGTTGTTTTGGGTATGGCGCGACAGTGCCACGCGATAGTGACACAGTCACTATCGCCGGTCACTTTCATGGGGTTTGTACCGCGAGGGGTGGTGCGATTGTGACACGCAATAGTGACACTGTCACTATCGCAGGTCACTCTCGTGGGAAGTGTACCGCGGTCTATGGGTTGGGCGCGATTGTGATACGCGATAGTACCTAGGGAACTATCGCCGTCGGCCTTTTTTTTTTACTTAAATGAATCCTTTGGTTGAATTTATCTCATTTTATCACGTTTCATTTGGGAAAAACGGGAGAGTTCTTCTTTGGGGCGATTTTTGGGTCTTCAACACACACCTCACTTAATTTCTAGGGTTTTGGGTTGGTGAGATCATTTATTGATCATCAAAGCTTCATCCAAGTGCATTAATTGAAGTGTTCTTTAAGATCCTCATCACTCCTTGCCTTCAAGCCTCATCTTCATCACCTAGGGTTTCATATTTTCTAGGTTTTGGTCCAAAAACCTAGATTGTGAGTTTACTAAACCTTTGTTAAAAAATAGATACACATCATAATCTCCTACTTGTTATTATTTCATCTTTACTTAAATTGTTCATCTATAAATGTTCAAGTATTTGAGGTTTCTCTTGGAAATATGTTTATGTGTGACTTATCATGATTTAATGTAAGCTTACCTTGGTATTATGATGATTTCTACTTGAGATACCTTTTGGTGATATAATATCTTTATGATGAAATTGGTTATCTTATGAGTCTTATTTTGGATCTTATATTGAGTAGGATGGTAATATTGTACCCTTGGTTGGTATTGAAAAATGCTTGGTTGAAATACACCTCAAGACCTCCTATAAATTATGTTGGACGAACCAAGTCAGTAGACACTAGGAGGATGTAGTCTTGGGCGCCACCGTGATGGTATGTGCCTAGACCTCCGCCATTCGGGGAATTTCCATAGTTGTAGTCCCCAGATGTGTCGGGCCTTTCGGGTGCCTCTTGTTAGTTGGCATCAAGGTATATCGACTCTTTGGGTGGAACTTGATTGGTGTTGGGTCTCCCCTATTGACTCCACATTTATTGAACATTGGTTAACTGCTGATAAAAATTTGTAATTAATCTTATATGCTATTTCTTGTTCAACTCACTAGGCTTTTTGTCCTAACACTTGTTTGGTGTCGATGTGTATCTCAGGTTCTAGCGGTGTCGGTTCCAAGCAGGCATAGTTGCTTTGGGTGAGAGCTTGGGGAATTTTGCACTTGGACATTTATTTTTGGAGAAGACTTTGGGTTTATAGATGACACCCTTTTTGTAATCTGTTTTCTAGATAGAGAAATTAGATTAGTTGGTTGTCATTTATTTGTCCGTTGAATTACAATTGTAATTAAACAGGTTTAAACATTTCCCCATTTTTGGGAGGCTCTTGGTATGACAATTTTTGTATACCGCATGTCCGTTTTCCGGATTTTTGTTATCCCTATTTTTAGGGTGTTACACGCGAACTTGAAAGATAGCGCCTGGAAGATGGAGAAGCAGTCGGAGACTGTTGGTTGTGAGTACCAACGGGAATTTGTCTACGAGGGCTTCTAGCTTTTCAATTTTGTTCCGCTTGTCGGGGATGTATCGAATCGTATGCCAAACCTGCTGCAGATAGATTTCTGGGACTTCGGCGGTAGCGGTGAGAGCACGGCAGAGGGGATGGCGACTGAGGATTTCGAGTAATATTTGGTGTGTACAGCGGAATTTGACGAATTCGATACTATAGTTGTTCGGGGTCAACGACAGGTAAGAGTTGGGGCTAATAAGAGTAGCATCAACTACAGGATCGATCGGATCGGCCACTTGGACTTTCGGCTTTTCCGCCAAATGGTACCTGAAAATAGATAGGGTTAGCAAACCGGTTATGTAGTGTAATTGTGTGATTTGGGTTATAAACCGTTTGAGTAACGTGAGTCCGGTTCAGACTTCACCCCGCAATTGAACCACAGTCTGACTGAATCCATGTTGTGGTCAGGGCCTGAAGCCATGTTGTGGTCGGGGCCGAAGCCTGGTTGTGGCAGGGCCGAAGTCTGGTTGTGGCCGGAGCCGAAGCCTGGTTGTTGGCAAGGCCCGAAGCCAGGTTGTTTCTAAGGCCCGAAGCCAGGTTGTGGCCAAGGCTCGAAGCCTGGTTGTGGCCAAGGCTCGAAGCCTGGTTGTGGCCAAGGCCCGAAGCCAGGTTGTTTCTAAGGCTCGAAGCCTGGTTGTTGCCAAGGCCTGAAGCCTGGTTGTGGCAAGGCCCGAAGCCAGGTTGTTGCTAAGGCTCGAAGCCAGGTTGTTGCAAGGCCCGAAGCCAGGTTCTGATCCATGTTCCGATCGAGGCTGAAATCAAGAAATAAACCCAACCAAACACCAAACTACAGTCTAAAATAGCTATCGAAAACCCATTTAATCCAGATCGAGGCAGACCCAGTTTAACCAAGATATCACATCATACACTTCCCCAATTCGATTGAACATATACTAGCAGACACCACTCAAAACAACCATAGATAATGACTCAAAACTTATCCCAAAAAATGAAATTAACCCAAAATCTATTGAATCACTTAACCCAAAACGAAACAATGCTAAAATGAGACCTTTATTCCAAAAAATATTGTGTATATATATATACCAAACCTTAACCGGTAGAGACATCGAAACAGAGAACATAAACAACTAAGACCAAGCTTTGGGTCACTTGATTTACACAAAATCACACCAATCTAATCTGAAGCATGGAAGTAACATATATTTCAAGACCCATTGATTTAACTTCCAAAATTAATCAGACTAATAAATCGATTAACAAATAACACCGTCAAACCAATCGAATCAGGTATCAATAGGCATTATTCAGTAACGAATCAGATACTAAACTCCGAAATTGAAATCCATTCAACAAAAACATATTCAAACCAAACAATCTACATGAAATCTGTCTAACTATTAATCCACATCAAACAACCAGATTATCAATAAATTCAATACCTTGGATCAAGCGACTAAACCAAAACAGATTCAAAGATTAATAGAGATAATATGCATCAAACCAAACCAAATTATCGTAACCCACATGAACATAAATCGAAGTTGAGCCTCAAACTAAAACAAATATGCAACTATCCCATATGAACTGTAACTATTAAATCGAGTCTAAACTGTAAACCAGTCAAAATCGATGTTTGACTCGAAACCCAATCAAGAAAAAAAATCAACTAAATCAGACCAGAACCAAATCGATGTAAGCAGTATACCTAACGATTTAATTTATTGGGAAAAGCAATCGATAATAACCCAAAACCAAAAACAATCGAATCGAAACTCAAGTGTTAAACCAACCGGGTTTCGAATCGAATCGACTCGAAACGGTGGGAGGAGGGGGTTTGGGCGTTCGGCAGAGAACCAAACCCACGGGTTTCGTCGACAGGGACTAATCCCAAATCGATTTGGGGGGGAGGTCGCAGGGTTGTGGTTGGTTCGACCCCACCGTCGACCATGGCGAGGGTGGTGAGTGGTATGGTGTGCGATAAAGAACACGAGAAGAAGAGAGAGTGATGTACCTGAGAGATTGACACTGAGAGTAAGAGAGAGCGAGATCGAGAGATGAGACCAGGGGGTCGATCGAGAGAGAGACCATGGGGTTCGATCGAGAGAGTGACCAGGGGTTCGATCGAGAGAGGGACCAGGGGTCAAGATCGATCGATCAAGATCAAGGGAGGGCAGAAATTGATGGGTCTAGAGAGGGATGGAATCGAGAGATAGATAGAGAGCGACAGAGGTGAGGACTAAGAGAGGGAGAGAGAGAGAGCGATCAAATTGATAGGGGAGAGGGAAGAGGGGTTCGAGAGATATGAGGAGGAGGGGGGAACCGGGGTTCGTGAGAAGACGGAGAAGAGAGGGTTTGAGAGTGAGAGGATTAGGGTTTAGGAGAACCCGGGTTAAAAAATAACTTAAAAAAACTTTTTTTTTCAAAAAAAAAATAACCAATAAAAATAAAATAAAAAATAACTATAAAGTTTTAAAAAAACCTAAAACTTAACTAAAAAAACTAAATAAGAAAAAGAAAGGGCTCCCCCTCGGAAAAAAAACATCTTTGTACTCAACCAAAAAACATCTTTCGAGAAAAAAAAATTCTCCCCCTTGACTGATGCGAAATACCAAACGATTATGAAATCGAACTTTGTACTCCCCCTCGAACTGAGAACAGGAAAGGAATGAGAAACGTACCTGGTATATAGTGGTGAAACTCCCCCTGCAGTTTCGAGCGAGCGTTAAGCCGAATACAGAAACATACGCATTAAATAAGAACGAAAACACAAAGATAAAATAGAAGCACGCAAACAGAGAACGAAAAACGAATTCGAAAATGAGAATACAGTAGTTTAAGCGATTTTGTGCACGACATAAGTAAAATATAATGAACATGGAGTGTTGTCTTGACCATCTGGAGAGAATTCGGGATGGAGGAGGATCCAGTCCATGTTTAAGATATAGAAATTGTGTCAGACACAGAAAAACAACCTAAACTTTCAGATTTAGCATTCCAAGCTTGGACACAAGAAAATTGAACCGGTTTTCGTCCAAGGGTTTGGTAAATAGGTCTGCTAACTAAAGATTTGAATTCACAAAATACAGTTCGATCGTACCTCGTTCGACGTGATCTTTAATAAAATGATACCGAACATCTATGTGCTTCGTCTTGGTGTGCTAGACAGGATTGCTTGTGATGGCGATAGCGCTCTTTGAGTCACAGTAAATAAGGATCTTGGAGTAGTGGAACCCGTAATCCTTCAGTTGTGTGCGCATCCAAATCACTTGAGAGCAACAACTGGCAGCAGCAACATACTCCGCTTCAGCTGTAGAGGTGGACACACAATTCTGCTTCTTTGACACCCAACTTACGAGTTTGTCTCCAAGGAACTGTACGTGACCCGTAGTACTCTTTCTATCCAACATACACCCTGTGTGATTTGCATCAGAATAGGCAACAAGCTCGTACCCAGTATCCTTGGGATACCAGAGACCAAGATCAGTAGTACCTTTCAAGTATCGGAAAATTCTTTTAACTACTATGAGATGAGGCTCCTTAGGCTTAGACTGATATTGCGCACACAGACATGTCGAAAACATAATATCTGGTCTACTAGCCGTTAAATACATTAACGATCCAATCATGCCTCTATAGATCCTAGCATCTACTTCCTTTCCATCAGAATCGGAGTGTAGCTTAGACCCTGGTGCCATAGGAGTTTTCATGGGAGAGCTGTTTTCCAACTTGTATTTCTTTAAAATATCTAAAATATATTTTGACTGATTAATGAAAATTCCAGTGGAAAGTTGTTTAACCTGAAGGCCAAGAAAAAAATTCAGTTCTCCCATCTTACTCATTTGAAACTTTGACATCATTAAGGCAGAAAAATTCTTACAATATTGTGGGTTTGTAGAGCCAAATATAATATCATTTACATAGACCTGTATGAGTATGATATCAGCCTTCTCTTTCTTAATAAAAAGTGTGGTATCGATCTTACCTTTTGAGAAGCCCGACTTGACTAGGAATTGAGATAGAACATCATACCATGCTCTTGGGACTTGTTTGAGACCGCAAAGAGCTTTGTCCAGTTGGTAGACATGAGTTGGTTTGTCTGGATCCACAAAGCCTTCCGGTTGGGAGATGTACACCTCTTCCTTCAGGATGCCATTCAAGAAATCCGTTTTCACGCTATTTGGAAGACCGTGAAGTTCTTGTGGGCTTCATATGCCAGGAACATCCGTATAGCTTCTATCCGTGCTACTGGTGTAAACGTCTCGTCATAGTCAATGCCTTCTTGTTGTCGATAGCCTTTAGCTACAAGTCGTGCTTTGTTACGAACCACTATTCCGTCTTCATATCTTTTGTTCTTGAAGATCCATTTCATTCCAATGATGGTCTTGTTGCGAGGCCGAGGTACAAGTTGCCACACCTTTAAGGTTTCGAACTGATTCAACTCTTCTTGCATCGCGATAATCCAATCGAGATACTTCAGGGCTTCAGAAACAGTCGACGGTTCTATCTTACTCAGAAAGATCGAGAACAAGCAGTCGTTGGGGGACATGGACCGTGTCTGAACTGGGGCGTTTGGATCGTCGATAATCTGGTGTAGAGGGTGGTCCTTCGTCCAACGGCGTGTGTGCAGAAGTGGTTGAGTGTTCTGATCAGGAGCAGAGTCGACATAGTTTCCCGATGGAATGTATTAAACTGATTCGAGAGAAGGTTGGATACCAGACGGGGCGGACGCTAAGTTGATGGGGGTGAGGATCTTGCTCTGGTGCTAAGGAAGGCTCTTTGGTTGGGGTGACGACTGAAGTTGAGGGACCACTCGCTTCTTCAGGTGCCCTTGTCTCGGTGGATCCTCCAGTATAGGTCATTGTCTCGACACTGACAGGCACAACTGAATAAGTCGAGGAGTTTGGTTCTTCAGTAGTAGCAACAGGGATAGTTGGATCATCACGTGTGATAGTTTCTGAAGAATTGGAAGATCCCGGGATAGAGACAACTGTCTCAGCTGCAACTCCATTTTCCCTGTTTGAGACAGAGGAGATAAGCTTAGTATAGCCAAAATATTCATCATAGAAACATTGAAATAACAGATCCGAATCATTCGATGGTGATTGTGATGTAGACGCTCGATCTGGTGGGGGCTGTTGCTGATCTACAGCTAAAACACCGGTTAGTGTGGGTTCTGAACTGATGTGTTCAGAAGCCAATTCTTCTAACTCGTCGAAGGTGACGTTGACACTCTCCGTAACAATTTTGGTCCTTTTGATGTAGACTCTGTAGGCATCAGACTCAGAAGAATAGCCGGTGAAGACGCCTTCGTCTGCCTTTGGGTTGAATTTGCCGAGATCCTCTCTGTCATTCAGGACAAAACACCTGCATCCAAAAGAATGAAAGAATTTTATGTTAGAGGTGTGGTTGTTAATGATCTCATATGGAGTCTTTCCAAACCGTTTGTTGACAATTGAACGGTTTTGGGTGAAGCAGGCAGTTGCAACGGCTTCGGCCCAAAGAAACAGTGGAAACTTCGATTGTATCAACATGATACGGGCAGTTTCTACAAATGTCCGGTTTCGTCTTTCAACGAGTCTATTTTGCTGAGGTGCTCGGTTCTACTTTTGACTTGTGAGAGTCTTTCTTCATTTTTCCCATTTCGCAGGCCGCACAGAGATGCTCCTTTTCAAATTTGAGTTCCGGCAAACCTTTGACTAACCCTCCGATGACTAATTTGTTGAGGTTCTTGAAATTAAGAAGGGAGAATCGTCGATGCCAGAGCCAATTTTGTTGTAATGAAGCTTTAGACAAGAGGCAGACAGCCTTGGCAGTCTTAACGGATGCTAAGTCAATCGTATATAGATTGGATATTCTTGTCCCAGATAAGAGCTCCGTACCATCATCTGTGCGAATACTGCATCGTCTAGCTTTGAAGTTGACTTCAAGATTCTTATCACAAAATTGACCGATGTTGAACAGATTGTGTCCTAGTCATTCGACATACGAGACCTTCTTCATGGTGATATTGCCTCGCACAATGTCCCCAGAACCCATAATCGGTGAAAATGATCATTGTCAAAGTGAACGGTGCCACAGTATTTGTCGGTGAAATTCGACAACAGCTCCTTTCTTCCAGTCATGTGTTTAAAGTAACCATAATCTAAATACCACACATGCATGGCCTGCAAAACCGATTAACGAGGTTTAGGTACCCATTCATAAATGGGTCCTTTCGGGTTAGATTTACGCACCCATTTATAAACAGGCCCTTTACGATGTTTAGGGGGCCTAGAATGGAAAGTACGATAATGATAATTATACTTTCCAAACCAATCAGATGCAGTATATTTATCAACAAAATCATTTGATCCACACCAATAGCAACAAATATTATCATGGGCAAGATTAATAAAATGCTCAATTGAATTAATATTGCAAGGAAAGGGAAAATTAAGTCCAAAAATAGCATCCTTATTAAAAACACCACGAGAAATATTGTTTTTCCTATCACTAAAAGCGGAATTAAATGACTTGTTGTTCTTGTTCTTTAATGACTGCTTTGATACCCAAACTTGCTCAACTCCCTTTTGAGTGAATTGTTTATCTGAAAAATCAGTAAACCGAGAGTCGGAAGAGTGAATTTGAGATATACTTGATTTTTGAGATTTTCCAGTTTTCCACCATTTCTGTGAACACCTTTTGGATTTAGAATTAGATTTAGATTGGGAGGCATTCACAGAGACACGTTGAGAGGTGGAATTAGAGTCTTCGCCCATATCCATGAGATCTGGAAAAATCTTGTTTTTCCCTTTATCAAGAAACTTGGTATGGCTTGGAAGTTTAGGATCAAAGTCAAACTTGTTCACATCATCATTCAGACATTCCCTAGAATTCATTAAGGCAGAAAAGAACTCTTCATCAGACTGTATGTCCTCTCCTAGATTCGGTGAGTCACAGGAATTTGGGGGTATGTCAAAACGATTATCAGTTACCCCTATTAAAGCTTTGCATGAGGATGCTTCTGATTTCACTGACTGATTTTCAGAATGACTACTTCCAGGAACAGAAGTATCCGTACACTTAGCTGGGGATTGAAATTGAAGTTCCTCAATTTTAGAAATTAGCATCCCCCTCTCCTTATCAAAAGAACTCATAGCTACTTCCAGATCCATTTGAAGATTAGTTTTGTCTTGCTGTTCTAGCAAAATTTCAATTGTTAAACTAGACAACTGTTTAGACAACTTGTTAATTTTAGAATTTAACAACTCTCGTTCTTTTTCAAAATCCTGTTCAAGTTGAACCAATTTCGTTTCTAAAACCAAAGGTGGGACATATATCTTTGGTTCAACAAGTTTGGAATAGATCTCTTCATTGGAGTAACTATGAAAGTAGTCGGTCGAGAGTGTTAGTTCTCTCGTACGATAACTTGCATTGAGTTCATCATAAACAAAGGGAAGTTGCACGTTGTCAGTCTTTTTCCTATTTAAATCTTCCTCTGAAATCGGGTTGCATGAGGTGTATGAGATTCTTAAGCAAAACGAAGAAGAGGTTTCAGAAATTGTTGAGATGAATCGAAAAGTGGATAAACCGACCGACACTCTTGCTCTCGTGTCTGATAAACGGGAAAGAACGGGATCCGAGTGACTCAGAGGGGGAAGATGATGACAGTGATGTTGATCCAGAGCTATACAACATCAAAAAAGCGATGTTGTTCCAAACCAAGGTTGTACAGAAAAAGTTCTCAAGCGCTCTACTCCCAACAATCAACGGTATGCCATCGGGGGTAAACATCATGAGTACAAGGAAAAGTATGAAGGAAAGAAACGGTTTGATGCAAAAAGACCAACAGAGGCTAAACTAGAGACTAAGGGAACTGACGAACCACCTAAGTGCTACAACTGTGGAAAGACGGGTCATTTTGCTCGTGAATGTCGGAAACCAGTGGTCAAGAATGTTGAGTACTATTTGAACAAGTTACTTCTAGCCAAGCAAAAGGAGGTCGGAAAAGCACTTCTAGCAGAGGATGCTCACTGGTTGAATCGCACCAAAGATGAAGAGGAAGAAGATGCTCATGCCCACCTGTGCTTCATGACAAGAAACTCCGACACTTACAACTCCGACAATGATGATTATGCATCACAATATTCTGAAGATGATTCTGAGGTAAGTTCTTCGACTTATACTGCTTTACTTGATCAGATGCAAATAATGATGTTTAAGCTACAAGATCTAACTGATCGTTTAAAATGTGAACAAGCTCTTGTCGCCAAACTAGAAGCACGTTTACTAAACAATGAAAAAGTTCTTACTCAAGTAAATGGTGAATGTGCTGATAATCTTAGTTGGGCAAAGAGCCTGCAAGAAGAAAAGGCCAAACTTGCTGAATCTAACAAAGCTTTAAATGAACAGATTTCTGATTCTTCAAGTAAGCTTAAAAAGTCTGAACGTGAGACTGAGGATTACATGAATAAGTATGAGTTTGCTTTAGTTCAAAAGAATGATTTACTTGATAAACTGAAAGCCCTTGAACTTAAATTGTACAAACTTGGACAATCAGTTCACACCATTCACTTGATCACATCTAAAGAATTCAGGGATCCTAAAGATAAGTCAGGTTTAGGATATGAAAATCCTTGCTACCTTACCAAGGCTTTGTCAGAAACACCTACTCTCTACAAATTTGAATATCTGTATCTTGGTCCGGAATATCAAATACAATTTATGGAATCTCCTAAATAGGTTGGTAAAGGCATGAAAGTGCTTGTCGAAAGGATGCTCATCGTTTTTGGCGTACGTTATAGACGTCAAACTCGAGAAGAAATCAATCAAAGATGTGAAAGTGGTGAAGGAATTCCCCGACGTATTCCCGGACGATTTGCATGGATTTCCACCTGACCGTCAGTTGGAGTTCAAGATTGATCTAGCATCGGGAGCGGCCCCGATAGCCAGAGCCCCGTATCGCCTGGCTCCGTCAGAGATGAAAGAGATTATGGGACAGTTACAAGACCTTCTTGAGAAGGGGTTCGTGAGACCGAGCTCGTTGCCATGGGGAGCACCGATCTTATTTGTGAAGAAGAAAGATGGCACATGCGGATGTGCATCGATTATAAAGAATTGAATAAAGTGACCGTGAAGAATAAATACCCACTCCCGAGAATCGATGACTTTATCGACCAACTACAAGGAGCGGGTTGTTTCTCGAAGATTGATCCACGTTTGAGTTACCGTCAAGTGAAGGTCAAGGAGGATGACAATCCGAAGACCGCTTTTAGGACGCGCTATGGTCACTATGAGTTCTTGGTGATGCCCTTTGGCTTGATGAACGCCCCGGTGGTGTTTATGGACCTAATGAACCGTGTGTGTCGGCCTTTCCTTGATAAGTCGGTCATCTGTTCATTGATGGCATTCTAATTTACTCCAAACACGAGTTCGATCACGTGTGGCATCTTCTTGAAGTGTTGGAGGTCTTGAGGAAGGAGAAGCTTTATGCAAAATTTTCCAAGTGTGAATTTTGGTTGAAGGAAGTGCAGTTTTTGGGTCACGTGGTCACGAAAGACGAAGTGAAGGTGGATCCAACGAAGATAGAAGTTATGATCAATTGGGAACCCCCAAAAAGCCCATACGAGATCCAGAGCTTTTTGGGTTTGGCAGGTTATTACTGAAGGTTCATACAAGACTTCTCCAAAATCGCTTCTTCATTGACGGTATTGACCAAGAAGAATGTGAAGTTCGTGTGGACCAAAGCGCAAGAAAAGGCTTTCCGTACATTGCAAAGGAAGTTATGCGAGGCTCCGATCTTATCCTTGCCGGAAGGATCGGAGGACTTTGTAGTCTATAGCGATGCATCCAAGATGGGGTTGGGGTGTGTACTCATGCAAAGGGGAAAGGTGATTGCCTACGCGTCAAGGCAAGAAGAATTACCCTACTCATAACTTGGACTTAGCGGCGGTAGTGTTCGCATTGAAGTTGTGGCGACATTATCTCTATGGCATGAAGTGTACTTTGTACACGGACCACAAGAGCTTGAATTATGTCTTTGACCAGAAGGAGCTTAACATGAGACAAAGAAGATGGTTGGAACTACTCAAGGATTATGATTGTGAATTACTTTACCACCCTGGTAAAGCAAATGTGGTGACCGATGCCTTGAGTCGGAAAGATTACAGTGGGAAACTCCAATCCAAGCTTACAAGAATCGAGTTAGTATCAAGTCTCATGGAAAGGATTAAGGCGTCGCAAACCGAAGCCTTGAAGGAAGAGAACCTCAAAGATGAAGTGATGATCAAGCAACAGTTACTTATGACTGATGATAGCCGAAGGATAAAATGCTTCAATGGGCGCGTTTGGGTGCCAAAGACTGGAGGGAACCGGGAGTTACTCTTGGAATACACGCATAAATCCAAATATTCTATCCACCCGGGAAGCACAAAGATGTATAAAAGACTTGAAATTGCATTATTGGTGGCCGATTATGAAGTTGGATGTGGCACATTATGTGGAGCGGTGAGTGACCTATTCGCAAGTGAAGGCCGAGCACCAACGGCCTTATGGAAGTCTTCAATCGATGGAAATACTCGAGTGGAAGTAGGACAAGATTACCATGGATTTTGAAACCAAGCTACCGAAGACTTTGAGGGGGAACGACACCATTTGGGTGATTGTTGACCGCTTGATGAAAAGTGCTCATTTTCTAGAAATGTGGGAAACCTTACCAATGGATAAGTTGGCCAAGCTATATATAGACGAAGTGGTCTCTAGGCATGTCATACCCTTGTCTATAGTCTCCAATCGTGATAGCCGGTTTACATCAAGATTTTGGGGAGCCTTGCATTAAGAGTTGGGTACGCGGGTGAACTTAAGCACGGCATACCACCCACAGATCTACGGACAAAGCTAAAGGACTATTCAAACTTTGGAGGACATGCTTAGGTCATATGTGATCGACGTTGGCGGTAATTGGGATACCCATCTACCTTTGATAGAGTTTGCATACAACAACAGTTATCACTCTAGCCTTGGAATGGCACCATTTGAAGCCTTGTATGGGCGGAAGTGTAGAACCCTCGTGTGTTGGCTAGAGGAAGGTGAGAAGCAATTTTCCGGCCCGAAAATTGTGCAAGAGACGGATGATAAGGTCAAAGCTATCCGAGAGCGTTTGAAGGCTGCACAAGATCGACGAAAAGTGTTATGCCGACAAAAAGAGACGACCCGTGGAGTTTCAAGTGGGGGACCGTGTAATGTTGAAAGTGTCCCCTTGAAAGGGCTTGATTCAGTTTGGAAAGCGAGGGAAATTAAGTCCCTGTTCTCTTGGACCGTTTACTATCCTTGAGCGTATTGGGCTTCAAGCCTACAGGTTAGACTTACCATCGAAGATGGATGGAATCCACCATACATTCCATGTGTTCTATCTACGAAAATGCTTAGCGGAAGAAGAAAGTGTCATACCATTATCCGAAATCCGAGTGGATGACAACCAGTGTGTCAAAAAACCCGAAGCTATATTGGAAAGGTGATCAAGAAACTCCGACATAAAGATGTGGCAATGGTGAAGGTTCAATGGAAGCACCACCGCGGTGCCAATGTGACATGGGAGGCGGAAGAGGACTTGAAGCGTAGGTATCCTCAATTGTTTATGTAGTATGGATTGCGGGGACGAAATCATTCCCATATTGGGGAGGATTGTAACACCCGTAATTTTGGGTAGACTTTCACCATGTTAATGTTCGTTAGGATGTTTAAATAAACTTACGATAATGTATTGTTTCTTGGACTTGAGTTACGGAGCTGAACCTATGATCCTCGTTGAAGAATCGGGTCGTTTCGGGTCGAAGTCCCGCCCGATGGGCTTTGGGTGACTATGACCGGCGACTATGCCACAAGGCATAGTCGCATGTGTCATAATCGCGCAGTGGAAGTGGTTTCTGGACAAAAATCAGTAGCTTGAGGGTGACGTGCGACATTGCCCGCGACAATGACCATGGCATTGTCGCCTGGTCATAGTCGCTGACGTGGGGCTGGCAGTATAAATCAGAAAGTTGTGATTTTTAGATCATTTATCTGATTTTGAAGGAGTGGTTGTGTTTTCTCTCTAGATGAGCTGCTAAGTTCCACTTTCTTCTTTCTCGTACCATTAATGCTCCCATCTACCTCAAGTCCATGATCATTATGATGTTTTACGGTCCTTGAAAGCATTTATTGATCAAGTCTAGCCTCCTAAAGTTTCATCTCATCTCTTCCCTAGTCCTTGATTTTTAGGGTTTAACCTACAAACCCTACAAGGTGAGTTCATCCACTTTTATAAAGCTTTATACATGCTAAATATGGGTTTCCACCATCTAAATATCTTTATTCTTATTTGTGGTATTGTATGAACTTTTGTATCTAAACCTAACTTTTTGAGTTTTTAGGGTTTTATGGTAAAAATATGATTTTTGGGTAGATGAACTATTATGTTGAACTGCTGATAAGTTTGTACATGGGAATTAGTTTTACCATAACCTTGGGTCTAAATACTTGTGACCCAAAACTAAGGTTTGAAATATTAAAGTGAATCGAATGGATGAAAATTCTAAGTATTTAACTGGGTGTACGGATTTATGATTCAAATGGCAATTAGGAACCTCTTGGTAAAATTATGTGAGTAGTTATGTAACAACTATCACTTGACAATGTCTTGGAAGATTTGTTTATTGAAATTACCGGTTAGCTTATTTGCTTTATGTGACATATATGGTTCATTTGGGAGTCATGACCGAACATTTGTTGTTGCATTTTATCCGACATTGGGATATATGTTTCTCACGTCGAGGCACGTTTAGGCATCAGATTGGGTTATAAGTCCTAAGTGCTAAGTATTACGATATTGGATGAGGATCTCAACGTAAGGACCCTTTGTGGTTGAAGTTGACTTTCCATGGGTGTACGTTTAAATCCACCGAGCCTGACATCCCTTGCATGTACTTCTATGTGTATTGGTTTTACTAACTTGTCAAGTGGCTTACTTTTGTGTTCCGTCACTTGTGTTAGTAAGCGGGTCTCCCCCGTTAACCCAAGAGGTGCATGTTTCTGGTAACACGTATTATCATTAATATAATCAAATCGTTCCTTTACTTACACTAATTATTGCTTATTCTAAATTCAAACGTTTGATCTCACTAGGCTTTAACCTAACACTTTTTTTTAAAATGGCATGTATAACAGGTCAATCTAGCGGTGGGATTCGTCGAGAATGAGTAGACGGCCTTGGGGGCGAGAGCGGTCTTTTTGGGAGATATAATGACTGATACAATAATGATAGCGGACTCATATTTTGGAAGAATAACAACACCCGACCTTAATATTTCTTGTCTAAGTTAGATTAATAGGTTGTTGAATATTATTCTTCATTTGGTTAAATGTTTGAACATTATTCCCCGTTACGGAACGATATTTTGGGATTGACTTGACAGGTTATATTTATTCAAGTTTTACTCATTTTGTAGCCGTCATATTGTCGAAATTTCGAATTTTAATTTTCTCTAAAATTTAGGGTGTTACAATAACTGCATCATTTTCAGAAGAAGAGGCATGCTTTCGTTTAACTGGTCTTGGATGAGATGGAACTGAAGGCACATTTGTTTTGGCAGTGACCCTGTTGATTAGAGCTTCAAGAAGGTTTTCAACATGGCTTCTGTACGTTGATCTTGATTTCTTCAGTGCTTCCCTGAACTCTAACCATTTTAAATAGCCGAAGTGTTCCAATCTTGCTAAGAACGTTACTTTTACACTTCCATCTTCTCTGAATATCTCCATGGTGATAGTTGTTCGGTCCTTCTTTTTCCTTCTAGTTATAGTTATGGCAGTGATCCTCAGTGGATCAGATCGATGGTCGAGCTTTTTCTTGCACCAAGCTAGACTGGCATCGCTGATCTCTTTTCTTTTAGAGTTTTCCTCCTCTATCTCTTTCAAAAGAGTAGCTTGAACTTTCACTGGATTCTTTTTCATCTTTTCATCATTGAATAGAGATGAATGTACCTCAAGAGCTAGATCAACATCTTTTTGGCATTCAACAATCAACTTTTCAGCTCTAGCAGATTCTTCAATTTCAGCTTTTGACAGGAAGTCAAACTCTTTAGTTGGGGATTGAGGAGGGATCTTCAGCCGTAAACTCTCCAAGTTGGAGATCATCTATGCTCGTCTCTGATCTTCATCCTCTGACCTTTGAAGAAGTCGAGAGGGCCTTCTTGGATGACTCAGGGATTCATCCTCTTCTTCTTCATCATCAATCTCATTGACAGAGATTGGGATTATTGTTTCCTCAGCTATTTAAGCTGGGATTATTTGTTGAGAAGTTCCCTTAAGTAGGGGAGAGAACTGTCTGAGCAAAAAGAAAAAGGAGATAGTGTATGTTTTTTAGAAAGGGAGAGATAAAGGCTCGAAAGACAGGGGTGGTTGGTGGGAAAATAAGGATAGAGGTACGATGGAGAGACATACCTGAGAAGATAGCTCCCCCTCAGAAGGTGACACGAGTTTCAGATTTCCCTCAGCAGCGATTCCCTTCTATTTGCCTTGGTATGAGGTATCTGAAGTTTTGTCCTTCTGTCTCCCCTCTGCTTCATTTAGAACGATTCCCTTCATCGCTGGAGCTGATGAGACGTTTATTGCAGAGAACCACTGAGAAGGATCTTTATCTTCATCATCATCAGCGATGACATCGTCAGCCTCTTGATCCCGAAGATCAAGTTCTTCTTCTTCTTCTTCCTCCTCCTCTTCCTCTTCTTCTTCAACTAGCACTGGAGAAGGGGAGGGAGGGGCTTTCTCTTCAGCAACAGCTGATTTTTCAACTTTCTTCTCCCCTCAGCCGAGGGAGGTTCTTCCACATTCTCCTGTGCGATTTCTGCATTTTCTTCATTTAGATCCTTCTCCCCCTCTTTGTCATCATCATGGGGGAGGGATGTGGTAGCAGCTTCAGCATCAGCAGCAGTCGACTTGTGGGCATCAACCTCCAATGCGTCCAGACAACCTTCTATCTCTGGAATGGCAGATGTTGCATGCTGAATGAATTCTACAGCGATATTTAGCGACATTCTGTCATCATCAGTGAATGAAGGCGTAGGAGCTGGAGTTGGTTTATTCAGCTTTGATAGAAGCTGGGTGAGCAGTTGATTGGTACTGTCAGCCTTCCCACTAAGAGTTCTGACTTCTCCAGTGAGGGTCTTTACTTCGGTGTTGAGATGGTGGACATGACCATTGAGAAATTGTAGCTGTGTTGAGTTGGTGGATGCCTCTTCCTTCAGCAAATTGACCTCAGATTGGAGAGTGCTGAGGTGAGATGTGTCAGCTTTGGTGGAGAAGGTGGAAGAGAGACTCTTCAATTCTTCACCAGAACTGTTGACTGCAGTAGTGTTGGTGTTAATGGAAGTAGCGAGATCTTCCACTTTCTCGACAAGCTTTGTCAGCGATGTGTCGACAGTTCCCAAAGTAGGACCTGAAAAACAAGTTAGCGATTGAGCAAAATGTTTCTCAGACTTTTTTAGAGAGGTGGGAGAAGTGTATATGGTTTTAGAGTTACCTTATATGTCAAACATATTGTAGAATGCCAAGCCTCCTTCAAAAGAAGGAAATGGCAGTGATGTTTGAGGCAAACCTCCGAAAGGGAGGCCACCAGGTCCTACATTTGCAACTTGAAGAATAGGCTACTGTAAGGGTGGGAGATTAGAGACCAAAGAAATATAAGGAGAAGTAACAGGAATAGAATAGGACACATTGGTGATGATAGAAGTTACCTCAGAAGGGGGTGGAGTCACTGAGGGAATCTGGGAGGTCACCGGTGGTGTATCAGCGGCCGTAGTCACAGAAAAAGTTCTTGCGGCAGCAACAGTGGAGGAGTGAGCCATGAATTCATCCAAAGTAGTCTGTTGAGAGACAACCTCAGGTATATTTGCTAGAGAGGGTTGCTCCACAGTCATTCTGGACTTTTTAGAGGTACCAGAAATGGCTGATGACTTTTGTTTCAGAGGGGTTGTAGTGGCGGGGATAGTTGATGAAGGAACCATCTGTGTAGCCACTAAAGAAGAAGAATGTTGGGAGAGACGGAGGCGGAGAGTTTGAAAGACTTACCTCATTTTCAGCGGGCTTGACTTCAAGGATGCGAGGGCCAACCTTGGAGAAGCTACAATCACTCTCCTTGGGATACTTGTCTCCCAAGAAGTAATGAAGGATGGCAGAGATGAATCTGACATAGGGAATCTTGATGTCCCTTTCAGCTTTCTCGACCTTGGAGAGAAGATCTTCAAAAATAGCTTCGGCATAGTCAAAGTGTCGTCCAGCGATTACTGAGTAACCCATTTGAACCTGAACCTTGCTTTCCTGGTCCATTGATCCAACTTTTCCACTCATGCTCGGAATTATATGAGTGAAGATATAATTCAACTCAGAAGGCATCTTCGCCTTTTGAATTTTTGTCAACTTTTTATCAGGGATGGCGGTGCAGGGTTTGAAGTCCCACTGATATCCCATGTGGTCTAGGAACTGAATGAGTTCAGCGTCAGTGGGTAAGGCATCGAAACCGGCCTTTGTATTGGAGGGGAACCAGAGATATGTGCGAATAGCAAGAGCAATGATATTCCCAGATCCATGGTGGGTCTGGAAGCCGATAGCAGGGATCGGCTTGACTTGCTTGTTCAGGACCTCACCTTTATCAGCGGTGAACCAGAATTCCTGGAGAAGAGCCTTTGAGGGAATGGGATTAACTTTCAGTGCATATCCCAAACACGATTCCTTGAGAAAGTTAGCAGCTTCTATGAGATGAGGGCATTTGTTTTTGGGAATGTCCAAAAGTCCCAAGTGATTGTTTTTCGCGACTTCGGAGTCAGCAAGTGCAAATTTTACAGTCTTTGAGGGAATGAGAGCAGCTTGAGAAGCCATTTCTGGAATAGGTAAAAGAAGAGTAGAATGAAAGGTTTAGAGTCCAAAAACAGTGCAAAGCATTTTACTAGTTTCTTGTTAAGGAAAGAAACTTGTAAAAGGAGTTTGTTTTTAAAGGAAAACCAGTTTCCTTAACAAGAAGGTAAAAAGAACAGTCTTAAAACCATAAGGTTTTTGAAAAGAAAATCATTCAAAAATGATTTTAAATTTTTTTTAATCCAAGATAAGAAAAGAATAGGACTAAATACAAGTTTATTGGAAAATGAGTCGTTTGCATATTCAAAGCATACCTTTTGAAAGATTATGAATTAAACTGCATTATCTATTTTCACAGATATCTTTATTCATATGGAAAACTCTTGAGCTCACTAGGCGTTTAGCCTAACCTTTTTATTTGTCGGCATGTGCATCAGGTTTCAAGGTTGGGAGTTGGTTCTAGCAACCCTATGAAGAGTAGAGCCTTAGCTAGATCCGAAAGTAAGTAGTCGGTGAAGTCTTCCGCATTATGGAGATAGTGACTATGCATGGGTATGTGTAGCAGCCGTCCTTTATAGTCCGTATGTATAAGATGGTATATGTGTATTGTAGTCGAATCTAAATTTGTGGTTGTAGATGATTCATTTATTGATGTATTTAGAAAAGGTTAAATAAGTTGATATTTCCAAAATTCAGGGTGTCACAAGTTGGTATCAGAGCTTAAGTTTGAGAGAATTAGGTGTTGACTTTTGAATGCCTAGACTCAAACTAGAGTTCTTATAAGTGTTTGTAAGTGAAGTTGCATATTAGGTACCTTAAGATAAGATATTTTGAGGATTGATCGAGTCGCTAGAAACGGAAAACTTGTCGAGGGTCGCAAGGATGATTGTGTACGGTACGTTCATAATGGCACCTGGCCAGTGTTTTGGTGAAACTACATGCTACATATGTATACTTGGACTAACTCGGTATGACGACCGTTGGGGTAGCGAGAAAGTTTCTAAGCGAGTGAACTGGAGGAGTGATGTCTATAGCAATGTCACCCTGGAACGATAGTTAAGTGCGATGGACGCATTAAGTTGATTTTCTTGGGTCAAATTTATTGGTTTGGATTAGAACCATAAGTTCGTTAGATCATCTTATTTCGAGGAAAAATTGTAAGTTAACCAAATCTATGGGTTTGTGGCTCTAAGATGTTTGATGCATCCGGATGACGATAGTATGTCGGGTTATTGAGAAGCGTGGTCCTAAGGTGTGAGTGCCGACCAAATCCATGCACAAAATTTATTTCTAAAATAAGTTTGCATAAATTGTTTCTCATGTTCGCCAAGCATAAAGTGATTTACATTGTAAAGTTTTGGCAAAACATTTAGCACTCATCAGAGTTTAAACTATGAGCTTAAGCATGCATAAAATTGTTTTGTTGTACATGATTGCAAATTGTTATCAAAAATCTCTTTATTCCCGTCTCGTGTTTAACTCTATTTTCGGATATTGTAATATCCATGTTTTGATGTCATTTGGGTGTTGGGCAAGTAGCTATGAGATTTTAACCTAGACATTGGATCACCTCCACGTAGGTCATTGGTTTTAAAGGAAGAGTTATTTCCATGTTTTGAGTCGAAATTTTCTTGGGAATTTTAGTCGGTGCGAGTCGCGTTGAATTTTATGGATTATTGTTTTACGATGTTTTCGGCGCGTGAGTGTACTTTGAGTTGCGTGAGTTTCAATTTTATTGCATGTAAATTTACAAACTTCTTGGGCGTCGAGTCTCACGAAAGTTTTGTTGAAAAGGGTCAGTTTATCTTACGTTGTGATTTAGAATTTGACGCTTTAGATTTATTGACATGTTACGTTTTTAGTTATGTTGGGAAATGAAATTTTGACACCGTTTGATTTTAGCGTTATTGAGTTTTATGAAAGTCCAATTGGGTTTTATGGTGTCTCATTTTATGACTTTTGTGGCACGTAAATAAATTTTTAGAACGTATGAATATGCGTTATAGTGTGCGTTATCTTATGATTTTATTAATTGATGTCATCTCACGTGTCGTTTTGGGAATTTCATTATCATGTGAATTATCCTTGGGCTTTATGCAAATGTCAATCGTCACATACTATGTGCATTGGATTTAATTATAACGTTGGTGTGAGTAAAAAAAATATAAAAGATTTACGTTATTTCAAACAGGACTTTTGTTCTGATCATATCTCAACCACCTACTTTTACTGTTAGAAAATTTCGCAATGCATTTAACGAGTTAGCGGCATCTTTGTCGTTGTAGTTTCTGTTGGGTTGAATGTGTTTATCTTTAGGACCTGAAGCTTTAAACTCGATTTGAAACTTTATTTGCATTCCCATTGTTTTATCAAGCCTTGGGGAATAAATTGATGCATATGGGGTTGTTGATAATTTTACGCCGCAGCGTCTTTTGGTCAAAGAGAAAGAATTTTTTTAAAGTTAAAATTGTAAATTTCTCTTTTAAAATAGTACAAACATTCATTTCACGTATTGTGGTGCAGGAACTTATTTTCACGTTTATAGTGTAAATTGATGCGCTTGTTTTACTATTGTCTTGATTTACGTAAGTACCAAACAAATGAAGTTTGGAAATGGTCTCTTATGCGCCGTGTTGATGATCAATTTTGAAACCTATCGATTGAGCGGTAGTGTATTTTTACCGCACGAGTAATCGTTATAAAACTTATGTATTTGAAAGTTTTATAAAAGTTAAATTGGTATAGTAATTGAAAACCTTGAAGTCATTAAGCCTGTAGGTTTAAAAACCTATCGTGAAAAGAGCTGTATTTAGGGACTAAGAGAGTTCTTGGGATTCTAAGCGACGGATGATCCGGCTTGCAGGTAGTCCTGGATCTTGGGTTTCAGTTCGAACCTGTGCGCGCCGATTTAGGGAAATAGTATATTTGAGTCCTCTCAGTTAATTAAGGGGTGAATTTATACTTCGGTAATCATGCGGGCTAATGCCTTAGGTGGTTATCTGCGAGTAGATTGGGTTCGTTCGGGTGAATTGCTCGTCTGTGTGACATCATGGTTTATGTTGATGGTGTACCATCTTTGTGGGTTTCACGATCAAAGGAAATTTTGTGGTCTGTTTGGTAGAAATGTAAGACCTGGAGTTTTAACTTTCTATTAGGTGTCAACCTTAGTGCGACCATCCATCTGGATTGAAATTTGGGTGGGATGCCTGCGTTTTTCGAGGTTACCGTTTAGACCTAGGCGTCAACTTGCTTCTTAGAGTCAATGGATTTGGGGATGTTTGGGATGTATCCCGGTTGGATCATGGGAAATTTTGACCTTTCGGTGACTGAATTTTAAAAGAAAGATAAACGGTGATGATTAAGTACCGAGGTGTATAAGCATTCCTGGGACGATAAAGGTTTTATTATGGGAATGTTGTGAGTTGGGTGTTGGAACGGAGTTGAGTGTTAGTCGATTCTGGGTTAACCAGCTACCTGAAGGACACATTGGTGCGCCTTGGAAGGATAACTTTATCAACATTAGGAATGGATCAGTTGAAATATGAGGATTATGGAAGTTTGGTTATGATCTTTGATGTTGGGTTCGGAACCGTTTAGATCCGAAGGAAATTGGTCGGTGAGAAGTTGGAGTCACAAATTACCTGGAGGTGGTAATTGTCATCCAAGGTTGGGAGACGACCGTAACCTTGTGGGTAAAGGTTACTTCAGAGAGCTAAGTGTTCGTTCGGTTATGAGGGTAATGTGCCCCAGAGGGACGGCTGGCATGAGTATCGGCATAAGGGTTATGAAAGTAATTCTGACAAGTGGTCTAAGGACAATCTATCCTGCGGGCAACGTTCCTTTGAGAAGAGTAGATTTCGAGGACGAAATCATTCCAAGGTTGGGAGGATTGTAACACCCATAATTTCGGTAAGTAATGGCCACCCGGACGTTTCTGTGATTTGTAAACAGTGGGGTTTTGTTGGGAAATGTTTTGTTGAGAGTCCCTTAGAGTATCGGGGTTGTTGGCATTGGAAAAGTCGGGTTTCGGGGCTTTGGAAAGGTCCCGCGACAATGACCGGCGACTATGACAGTGTCATAGTCGCACTGTCACAGTCGCATGCAATGTACTGTGGCCATAGGAGAGTTGGCAACATTTCCATGCAATGTACTGTCGCTGGTCAATGTCGTACCAGGGTAACCAGCCGCTGTTAAGTCGCGAATATCAACCCTTCTCCTCATTTCTTCTCACCCAAACTTCTTCCATCTCTCCCAAATCGTTTTCCTTCCTCCCCCTTCAAACCCTAGCTTATTTTGGCTCAAATCCTTATGTTTTATTGAATATGAAACACCATCAAGTGGTAATATGGAAAGTCATGGTCAAGGTTTCATCATCTCCATCTTCATCTTCAACCTCAAGCTCATTGATGGGTTTTCTAGGTTTTCATCAAAACCTAAGTGGTAAGTGTACCCCTTCCATTTATAAACCTTGTAATAAGTTATAAATGCTCCATTGATGTTTCCCTAGTGTTCGATTTCTCTAATTTATGTTTGGTTAATTTTGGGAGTTTTGGGTCAAACATTTGGGTTTTGCCCAAAATAGAGATTTTGATGTTAAGTGTTTGGAGAATAATTATTTATGGTTGAATATGTATATTTATGGTTGGAACCTTGTGGATCTAGGTTTCGGAAGATTTGGTTTGAAGAATCAAGTTCTTCAAGGAAAGCTATAAGTGAGTAAAATCTAGATTTAGCCTAAATCTAGCAAGGTGAGTTCAAGTTGATTTGTGAAAACGGTGTACATGCCAAAATGTCCATTTTAAAGTGTTTATGTGTTTTACATGAAATTATCAAATGTTGGGTTATTTGTTAATCTTTGATTAGTTGAAGTATTTAACTTTATAAAATTTGTATAACACCACATTTGGGGATTTTTGGGCATTTGATATATGTGTCATAAATGAATGTGTTTTGAGGTCTTATTGCATGAATGGATCTTTGGTCAAAGAAATACGCTTTTAAATGTTTGTCGGGTTTTATGCATCATCATGAAATTGAGTGTTTTATAAAGTATCACTTGCACTTTTATGTGAGGTACTTGAAAGAGTGTTTATGGTCTCATTTTATGATTTTTCATTCCTATCAGCAGTCAAGTTTGGGAAAATGCATGTCATTTGTGCTACGAGGCGTTTTGGAAAATATAAGAGTATAAGTTCATTTGGGAAAATGGGTTTCTCGACTAATGTCGAGTTTTGAACTAATCTTACTTTTAGTCGTTGTGTTTGGATATTCGTTGGTCGAGTGCGTTTATCGTATTTTTATTACATTTATCAATGGGTCAATGGGTTGCTAAGCCTGCGGTTTGGTATTTTTATTTGATTGGAGTCTTTGGACAATTGTCCAGTTTTGGTAGCTCGGCTTAGAGCTTCAGTTGCGATATTGGATGAGGCACGTTAGGTACCGTACTGAGGTATAAGTCCTTCGTGTTGTACGTTAGGTACCGGATGAGGTATAAGTCCTGCGTGCTCAAGTATTACGATATTGGATGAGGAGCTCGACGTAGGAACCCAACGGGGTTGAACTCGAGTTTCCGTGGGTGTATGTTTAAAGTCACTGAGCCTGACATCCCTTGCGTGTACTTTTGTTTATATGACTAGTCTTAACAACATAAAATGGGCTTACTTTGTGGACCGTCACATTTTATGGAATCGGGAATCCCCCGTCACCGAAAGGTGTAGTTTTTGGGTATTGAGTTTATTATCCAAGTTTTCGGTGACGTTTTGTATAATTGGGTTTTACCCTTGAGTTATGGGTTGAGTATTATGTCCACCCGTGTTTTGGGTGTGTCGAGATATAAGGTTTAACCGTACCTTCATGAATGGAGAGTTCAATTTATATTTACGCTTTGAGTGAGTTTTGAGTTAAAGCTAATTTATAAATGGGCGATTTTTGTTGGCATCATCATCTTTTAAGTAGCTTGGTTTGGAAAATGTTCAAGTTGGTATCCTTTGCCCAAAATGCATATTATTGGAAAACGAGTCGTTTGCATATTCAAAGCATACCTTTTGAAAGATTATGAATTAAACTGCATTATCTATTTTCACAGACATCTTTATTCATATGGAAAACTCTTGAGCTCACTAGGCGTTTAGCCTAACCTTTTTATTTGTCGACATGTGCATCAGGTTTCAAGGTTGGGAGTTGGTTCTAGCAACCCTATGAAGAGTAGAGCCTTAGCTAGATCCGAAAGTAAGTAGTCGGTAAAGTCTTCCGCATTATGGAGATAGTGACTATGCATGGGTATGTGTAGCACCCGTCCTTTATAGTCCGTATGTATAAGATGGTATATGTGTATTGTAGTCGAATCTAAATTTGTGGTTGTAGATGATTCATTTATTGATGTATTTAGAAAAGTTTAAATAAGTTGATATTTCCATAATTCAGGGTGTCACAGAGATGAACATCTTTTGTCGCGAAATTTGTCTTCAGGGATTACGCCTAACTGTTACAAGAGAGAGACCATCAGCGATACTAAACATACTCAGTACTTAATCGCTGATAGTGAAACACTAATTCATACAGATGTTAAATGTAATTTTCACTAAGTATTACAGCGGGTCATTATCAAATCACTGAAATAGTTTGGATCAACAGCACTATAGAGAAATACAAGGCTCGACTAGTCGCCAAAGGGTATTGACAAAAAGAAGGTCAAGACTTCTTCGATACATATTCACCGGTTACACGAATAACGTCTATAAGGACGTTGATTGCAATAGCGGTTATCCATAAACTGGAAATACATCAAATGGATGTGAAAATCGCATTCTTAAACGGTGAATTAGAAGAAGAAATATATATATGCAACAACCGGAAGGATTTGTTGTAAAAGGCCAAGAGAACAAAGTCTGTAAATTGATGAAGTCTCAATACGGACTTAAACAAGCGCCAAAGCAGTGGCATCAGAAATTTGATAACACCATGTTTTTAAATGGTTTTCACATAAATGAATGTGATAAATGTGTTTATGTGAAACAATACAAACGTGCTTATGTCATCATATGCTTGTATGTTAATGATATGCTCATCATGGGATCAAACTTGGATGTGATAAACCAAACCAAGAAAATGCTACACTCCGCATTTGACATGAAAGATATGGGAGTCGCTGATGTTATCCTTGGTATAAAGATCCAAAGGAGTGATAATGGTTACATCCTTACCCAATCTCACTATGTTGAGAAGGTGTTGTGAAAGTTTGGTCATTATGATGACAAACTGGTTGTGACTCCATTTGATCCTTCAAGCCAATTGAAGAAGAATCAAGGAGATAGTGTGGCACAGTTGGAATACACTCAAGTTCTTGGAAGCTTGATGTATATCATGAACTATACACGATCGGATATAGCGTATAGTGTGAGTAGACTTAGTCGGTACTCACATAACCCGGGAAAAGACCATTGGTACGCACTAGTAAGAGTGCTCCGATACTTGAAATACACAATGCGTTATGGGTTACACTATACGAAATACCCTCCCATTCTAGAAGCGCATTATGATGCAAATTGGATTTCCAACCATTCCGAGAGTAAGTCCACAAGTGGATATGTGTTCACACTTGGTGGTGCAGCGATGTCTTGGAAATCTTCTAAACAAACTGTGAATACGAGATCGACTATGGAAGCAGAATTTGTCGCTTTAGACAAAACCGCTGAAGAAGCCGAATGGCTTAAAAGATTCCTAGAGGGTATTCCGTTGTGGCCTAAACCGATGACTGCAATTAGTATCCATTGTGATAGTATGTCCGCTCTCACATGAGTGAAGAATCAAATCTACAATGGAAAGTACTGACACATACGAAGGTGTCACAACACTATAAAGGACTTGCTGAAAAATGGAATCATTTCCATTGACTACGTAAAGTCAAAGGAGAACATTGTTGATCCTTTGACAAAAGGCCTAAGTAGAGAGCTAGTATCCTTCACATCGAGGGGAATGGGCTTAAATCCAACACAATGAGTGTCATCGGCAGCAACCTAACCTAGCGAAATTGGAGATCCCATGGTCTAGGTTCAATAGGCAAACTAGTCGGGGTCAACTCAAGCAACTATCAAACAAAGGTATGCCTATTCCTATGATGTTTTCCTTTGTATTTTTTCGTTGATGATATTGGGTTGAATATTACATTCTTAATAATGTTGATAGCTATTTAGTGGAATACAACGGATTATTCTTGATCGGCATTACCTATGTGAGACTGATGTGGGGTCGCATCTTTGAGGACGAATATGGCTATGTCTTCTAAAACTCTCATGAAGAAAAGATATGTTCACGACCTAAGTGATCACAATGGTAAGAGTTAAATTATGTATAGTTATGATATGTGTGATGCCTATTGTCTCGATTTACTATAAAAAGTGGTTAGTTCAAGACTTTAGTTCACTATCCACGAAGTAGATCCGATAGGTACTCACTAGGAAAGGTTCAAGTCCAAAAGACACCTTTTCCGATGCATATTATAACTAGCTTGGTGATAGAAACATAAGTTCCAATATATATTACTTATTTTCTATTTTAATGTGGGGTATTATTGGGATTTGAATAGAAAATGTGGGGTATTGTTGGAACTTAGTGTAGATTTGAGAAACTTTGTCCCACATAGGAGCCAAGATAAAATTTACACCACTTAATAAATTCAAACCATTGAGCATTAAATGAAACATTTAATTGCTTGGGCTTGGATTTTGGTGTGATTGATGGGCTCTATTTGACAATAATAATACATATTAAATGTCAAAGATTGGGCCTTGGGCCTTTTGGTCTCTGTAACATCTCGAATCTTAAGTTTGATTCTCGGTTTAGCCCCGAATTCATGCATTATTTGTTGTTAAAAAAGGTGGTTGAGTTGAAAAAAGAGGAGGTTCCAACAGTGTTTGGCGCGGATTACCGTGCGGGTAGAACCGCACGACCATCCGCGTGGGACTCTGCCTAACAGCGGCTCCAGTGCTCCGCGCGGATCACCGCGCGAGTGGAACTGCGTGGGCACCCCCGCACGCGCAAAGAGCTTTTAATTGAAGAAATCGGCCCCCACACCCTAATTTACTCCCACATCCTTATTTCTCACTCTTGTTTGACGATTTTCCTCCCAAGAAAGACATGGTAAGTCTTCCCCTTCACTCTCCCAAAATTAATGACTTCCATCCATCCCCAACCTCTAATCATTTATGTCATATAGGTTCCATTGGGCATTTATTGTGCTAGTCTAAGCTCTCTCAAGGATCTCTTCCTTCTCACTAGTTCTTGGATATTAGGATCTTAACCACAACCCTACAAGGTGAGTGTTTACTTGACTATTCTACTCATATATGTGTCTAACAAGGTTTTTAATCCTTAAATGTATATGTCTTCTTATCTCTTGGTTGATTTTGTGAAGTTTGACCTAAAACCCAAATGTTGAAGGTGATCTAAAACTAATGAGTTGAGTTGAAAGGATCATTGTCCTTATCATGAACTATGAGTGTGTAGGTGAGTAGAAGTCTTTATGTTGGTTACAATGGTGCACTTTGAACTAGGCTAAAGACCCGGTTTGGGTTGATGTCTCATATAGGCTAAAGACCCGGTTTGGGTTGATGTCTCAAATAGGCTAAAGACCCGGTTTGGGTTTATGTATTGAATAGGCTAAAGACCGGTTTTAGTTGACGCCTCGAATGGTTAAAGGACCGGTTTGGACTGATGCTAACAAGCCAAATGGCTTGAGTGGATTCGTAGGCATGATGTCAAGAGTTGCATTGCATTATACGTTCAATGACAATCCGAGCAATTTGGTTGGAAACAATAAATACATGGATATTCATATATTGTAACTTCATTCCAGTATTTACATTGTGATTATATGCTCTCACTAGGCCTTAGCCTAACACTTGTTTTTTTGGTTGTCATGTATGACAGGGCATCCTAGTGGTGGGATTCGTCGGGAATGAGTGGTCGATCATGTGGTTGAGAGCGGTCCTTTTGGGAGATCTATAGACCGGCTTATACGAATTGTTAGTCACACCTTTTGGGAGGATAGCGACACCCGACCATAATCTATTTGACAAATTTAGATTATTAGGTTGTCGATTATATTCTTCATATTTTTGGGCTTGTAAATACCATATTTTATTCCCCGTTTTGGGATGTTACACTTTGGCATGATTGGTCCATATCGTTTTATACATGTTGAATGTTCCCTTTGTTAGGGTGTTCGGGATTGCTATTTATTTAGACGTCATATTGCCGGAACTTCAAATTTTAAATTCACCCTGATTTTTAGGGTGTTACAAGTTGGTATCAGAGTACTAGTTTAAGTGAACTAGAATGTAAGATGCCTAGGCTACTCTTAAGATAGGATGATCTTAGGGTCGACGGAACTTACACAAATTGAAAGTTGTAGTGATAGTAACGAGAACTCTTGTGTATCATGTGTTCATAATTTCACTTAGCTAACGTTATTATGAAGATGTTTTACTTGAGCATACTTGATCTACTGTTGTTATAATTATTGATAAGTGTGGTAGTACGTTTCCTTGCGTTATTCCTATAGCCTGTCTCTTATTCTATTTCGTGTATGTATGTGGGAGACTAATGGTTAACACCAGGAGTCGGCTGGAAGGGCAAGAAGCCACGACATCCACGGCTGACCATCCACGAGTGACTGGGGCGGAAGGACCTCCTCGTGTGGCCAATGTATTGGGCGGAGGACCAGAGTATATCCCTCAACAAAATCTGGAAACGTCGGAACCTATCTTGGAAGAAGCAACGGCGGAAACCCGAATGATGGATCGGATGATGATGGCTATGAACAAGGCCATGGCGCAACAACAAGAAATGTTTCTAAAACTTCTTGAGGACAGAGACACCCTCAACCGTAGGCCAGAAACGATTGCCGAGAATTTTGAGGTGGCGGGATCTGGGGGTACCGGAAATGGAATTCACACCGATGGTCCCGCGACCTTAGAAACAAGATTAGAGTTGAAGACGTGTACTTTCAAATCTTTCCTTGGCTGTCGACCGTCGGAATTCAAATGTTCGGACGATCCGGTTGCATGTATGAACTGGGTACGGGAAATGGAGCAGGCCTTCCGATCAAGTGAATACAGCGAAGGTCAGAAAGCAACATTTGGTTCACAGATGATTAAAGGGGTGGTCCTCACATGGTGGAATGTTTATTCCGCTTCTGTGGAGGTCACGGTGTTAGCAAAGTTGAGTTGGGCAACTTTCAAGAAGAAATTAATGGAAGACTTTTGTAACTAACGAGCCATGGACCGGATAGAGGAAGAATTCCGGAACTTGAAGAAAGGGAACCTATCTGTGAAAGAATACAATCGTCAGTTTATGGACAAATTGGGGTTGGTGGGGCACTTGGTCCCAACTGAAAGAGAGAAGATTAAAGCTTACATCAAGGGACATCCATCGGATATGATGAATATGGTTCGGGTGTCCAAGGCTTCCAAACTTTGAGAAGCAATTGAGGAGGCACAATTGGTGGAAGATTCCTATGGTTTGAGCAAGGTAGAGAAAAGCAGATCGGTTGAGAAAAGAATATGGGAGGGTAGTTCTACACCCTCAAGGAAGATGAGACCTTTCAACAACAACTACCGTGGGAACGAAGTTGGACTAGAAGCTAGATGGTTCCCTAAGTGTCGGAGTAAGCATGTTGGTTCGTGCACCTCGGGTGGGACGAAATGCTTCAAGTGTGGGAAATCGGGTCATGATCGCCACGATTGCCCGGTCAAAGGGATTACATGATACGAATGCTAGGAACTGGGTCATATCCAGAGTGAATGCCCAAAGTTGAAGACAGGGGGAAGCGCAGCAAAGAAGACGGATCCTCCTAGAACAACGGGAAGGGAGTTGCAAATGACCACCGAGGAAGCGAAGGCTTCGATTGATGTGTTGTCGGGTACGTTTCTCCTATACTCCATACCTACGCATATATTATTTGATTCCGGTGCAAGTTTTTTGTTTGTGTTGAATGCTTTTCGTCAAAAGTTAACCGTGCCCACTGATAGCTTAGAGGATGCTTTAGTGGTAGAATTAGCGGATGGTGACCAAGTAGTAGTTCGGGATATTCTTAGGGGTTGCAAATTGGAAATCGAAGGAAAAGAATTTCCGGTTGATCTAATACCGATGGTCATCGGACGGTTTGATGTTGTTCTCAGAATGTATTGGCTAGCGGATAACCATGCCGAGATCCTTTGTGCGAAGAAATTGATACGAATTCCAATTTCGGATGATGATTCGGTAACCGTGTACGGCGAAAGGCGGAAGGGCGAGGCGGCAATAATCAGTATGGCGAAGGCACGAAAGTGTTTATCGAAAAGATGCTCATCCTTTTTGGCGTATGTTATAGATGTCAATCTCGAGTAGGGGTGTTCAAAAAAACCGTTGGACCGCTCAAACCGGTTGAACCAAGTCAAACCGGACCATTTTTGGCGGTTTGAGTGGTTTGGCGGTCCGGTCTGGTCTGGAAAATTGTCAAACCGGGCGGTCCGGTCTGCGGTCTAGAGGTTTTTTTGGGCGATTTGGACCAAACCGACCGCCAAATATATAAATATATATTTTTTATTTTTTATATATACCTTTATTATAAAGAATAGATGATATAAAGCCCAAATGTCCAAGTATATACAAAAAGGCCCAAGGTATTTTAGAAGATTGAAATTTTTATGGATTGTGGAATACAAATAACGGAAAAATGAAGAAGTGAAGCCGTGGATTTTATTTGCACTTTGCATATTACTTTTTTTTTAGTGTTTTGCCTTGGGATATTTTTTTAACTTTTGTGGACTTTGTTATTTTGTCGTGGACTTTGTTCTTTATTTCAAATGGACTCAAGCCAACGAACCTTTAAAATTTAAAGTTTTATATGTTTTTATATTTAAACTTTAAAGCCCACTAAAAGGCCCAAACCGCTTAAATCAGTCGACCAAACCGCCTAAACCACGGTCCGAGTTGACCAGTCTGGGCACTTGATGTCAAACCGCTCCGTTTGAAAAATCAATAAACCGCTACTTGCGGTTTGGTTTGTGGTCTAAGGGGTTAAACCGCCCAAACCGGACCGCGAACACCCCTAATCTCGAGAGGAAAAATCTTGAAGACGTGGGGGTGGTAAAGGAACTTCCCAACGTATTCCCGGACGACTTGCCTGGACTACCACCCGATCGCCAGGTAGAATTCAAGATTGACCTAACTCCGGGAGCGACCCCAATAGCTAGGTAGGTCTTCGTACCGTTAGGCCCCGTCAGAAATGAACGAAATGATGGGACAACTACAAGACCTTCTTGAGAAAGGATTCGTGAGACCAAGCTCGTCGCCATGGGGAGAACCGGTGTTGTTCGTGAAGAAGAAGGATGGCACCATGCGGATGTGCATAGACTATAGGGAGTTGAATAAGGTGACCGTGAAGAATAAGTACCCATTCCCTATAATCGATGATTTATTCGACCAACTTCAAGGAGCGGGATGCTTCTCAAAGATCGATCTACGTTCGGGCTACCATCAAGTGAGAGTTAAGGAGGACGACATTCCAAAGACTGCATTCAGGACGTGCTACGGGCATTACGAGTTCTTAGTGATGCCCTTTGGTTTGACGAACGCCCCGGCGGTGTTCATAGACTTGATGAACCACGGGTGCCGACCATTTATTGACAAGTCGGTTATTTTGTTCATCGACGATATTCTGATTTACTCCAAGGATGAATCTGATCATGTGCACCACCTTCGGAACGTGTTGGAAGTCTTGAGGAAGGAGAAGCTCTATGAAAAGTTCTCCAAGTGTGAATTTTGGTTGAAGGAGGTGCAGTTTTTGGGGCATGTAGTCTCGAAAGATGGTGTGAAGGTGGACCCCGTGATAGAAGCCATGAATATAATTTTTTTCCGTTTATAGGAATTGTTTCCCCCTAACAAAGAGATTTAATACTACTTTTTATTTTCTGTAAAAGTAATAATGTTTCAATGTCAAAGTTAAATATTCACAAAAATGGTTAATAGTAAGTGTATATACACAATATTAAACATTATGTGCAAAATTGATCTTCTCAATTAAGTTTATAAACATTGTTTTGCAACATCGTTTATTAAAATGGTTTGTATATATGGTACATCTTCACAACCCCCTCTAAACAGCGGCATTTTCATCCAACCAAATCGTAAAATAGAACTCTTCAGATTCAAATTATGAAGCTACCTCGTCTACTTTGCATAGTCAAACATAACCCAACAAATAAGAGACATGAAATAATTAAGATATAAGGATGTTGTAAATCGAATAAAATGATCATATGATTAAAGACCATGTAAGGTAAAACGACCTATTTGAAAATTGAGGAGTGACATCCTTTTTCTCAATTCGTAAGTATAGATAATATGTAGTTTCCTTGTATGTAACCATAATAATTCTATGAATTTATAATAAATAACAGTGGGCTATATATTTGGAACAAATGATTCATTTGAATTTTAATGCAAGAACAATTTTCATACATGTAAGTGCTAAATTTATAAAGCAACTTTCTTTGCTTCGTTTGTAAAGAGAAGTTTTTTCATAGGCTCCATCCATATACATGTTAAGATAGATATACTCAACATTGCAGATGTTAGCAAAGAATATCAAATAGCCTATAATGTGGAATGTTTCATGGCCGTTAAATGAATAATTACGTTTTTCAAGATTTGATAATGATGCTCAACTATCTGACTACTAAATGTGCATACATCAAAAGTAAAAAAAGAGAATGTATTACCTATTTACCTTTAATAAACATGGAACTCTTGAGCAGCCAAGAGAACCATCAAAATCCTAGCAAAAGTAAAATCAATGTATCACCGATCACGAGCATCAAAAGTAAAACCGAATAAAGAGGAATAAATTAAGAGATGAAAAACGTAAGAATTAGAGAGGGTGTACATTTTTCATACGAACCTGTAAGCTTAATAAACTGCAAACTTGAATCGGTAGATAGTCACACTCCCAAATAGTACCATAGAGTGAATTTGAAAGTATTACACATCAATATAACAATATTTTTTCAACCGATAAAAAGTCATTAAAGGAGGAATAGCATATGAACATGGAGTAACATAGAACAACTCATATCATACCTTGAATATAATTGAATAATGAAGTGGAGATTTTTCTAGGGATCTAGAACATCATATAGAAAGGACACGGTTTTATAGGCAAATCATTGAACGTGGAATGTATAATGTAATATTGACGATGATTTTTGTTCGTTGGAACAAACATTTTTATGTTTATCATAAACACAAAGTTTCTTCAATATCTTGGATTCAAGAACAACTCTAGGGTATTTGGTATAAAAAATAGGGGTTTTGCTTGAATTCGATGGATTGGGCTGATTTTACTTGAAATCTCGATTAGGAGGTTTGAACTTTGTGGTAGGGATGACTTTGATGGCATGTATTTCAAGGAATGAATAGAGAGGAAATTCGGAAGGGTGAGAATTCAAGAAGGCATAAAGGAGAAAATGATAAGTTAGTCATTATGACATTAATTGATCTTATAAATGCAAGACATATATAATTTTACCAAAATCCCCCTATTCATAGTAGAACATACATTTTCTTATAAAGGATAGAAAAGTCTTTAACAAATGAAAGATTTAAAAAAAATAAAAATTCTAGAAAATTTATATGAAAAATATTATTTTTAGAGTGCGCCAGATCATTGTATGTGGTTCTTCCTTTTATATATATAAATGATAAAAGATAAAGATATATACATTAAAAAATGAGGGTTAAAATGACATGAGTAGTCAAATCACCATGGTATTTTTTATTTCCTTTTGATATTTTTGTTACGGTTCTTACTTAGAGCATCTTCAATGCAAGATTTTTATAAGCAAAAAGTGTAGTGGCTAGTAAGAACTAGCATTGTGGAAAGTTCTTATAAGAACCCAAATCCCTCTAGTAAGCATCTCCAATGTAAGGTTTTTGTAAGCAAAAAGTGAAGTGTCTTGTAAGAACTACCATTGTGGAGAGTTCTTATAAGAACCTAACCCATTTTGAGTTGTTATTTAAGACCTTGGTTCTTACCATGAAGTTTGTGTGAAATGACAATTTCCTCATTTTTATTGGTAGTTAAATTAAATATTTGATATTTATTTATAAATATATAATAATTATTGATGTTGACATGTGGTTCTTGATATTTATAAGAACCAACATTGTGGACTTTTATATAAAGGGTAAATTACAGATTTGGTCCCTAACGTTTGGCGTTTGTTACGGAATTGGTCTCTAAACTTCAAAAATGGCAAATAAACCCTCTACGTATGCATTTTGTGTTGGATTTGGTCCCTAAAGGCAACGACAGTCTATTTCCTGTCGTTAACGCCCCCCCACGTGAGATGCACACGAGGGTAAATTTGTCTTTTTAACATTTTTATTTATTTTACCTTTTTTTTAAAACCCCAAGGACCAAAATTGTAACCTTAAACTCATGAGACTTTAACGCTGTATTCTCTAATCTGAAGAGAAAATAAAATAAAAGAAATGGATGGATGGAAAAGAAAGGGAGAGAAAAGAAAGGAAAGGAAAGAAAAATAATTTTTTCATTTGTGTTCTCGAAATGGTAGGAAAGCGAAGAAAGGAAAGTAAATGAAATAGTTTTTCATGTTCTTGAACAGTTTAGAAAGGAAAGGAAAGATGTCAATTTTACAAATATACCCTTGTAAAAATATATTTTATAATGAAAGATTGGTAGTTTTGTAATTTTAATAATTTCAGTAATTTTTTTTAAATGGTTTAATTTTTTTCATTTCCTTTCCTCCCACATTTGGGAGGAAAGGTTTGGAAAGAAAGTTATCAATTCTTTCCTTCCGTTTCCTTTCCTTTCTATCCTTAAAAAAGTTTCGAGAATACGAGTTTTTTTCACTTTCCTCTCCTTTCCTTTCCTATCGTTCGTTAAATGAGTTTCGAGAACACAATGTAACCCCGGGAACCGAGATCGTTGAAACCCAGGCTCCGGCGAAACTCGGCCTCCGGCAAAACCAGACAAACTCCTTCTGAATCGAGATAAGAGAGAGAGAGAGAGAAAAAAAGATAGAGATCGAGAGAAGAGAGAAGAGAATGAGAAGAGAGAGATCTGACAGAGAGATATAGATCAAGAGAGATTGAGTTCGTCTTCTCCGGCGAGACTCCGGTGACTTCGTTTACTCCGACAAGTTCGTCTTCTCCGGCGAGGTGGTCTTCTCCGGCGGCATGTGGTATGCGTCTTCTTTCTCTTCTCTCTCTTTTCTATCTCTTTCCCTTCTCATTTTTTTGTCTTTCTTGATAATAATTTCCCATGATTCCCTTTCCCTTTTCTTCCACTCCAAAAGCCCTGATTTTTATTGGTTTTTGCCGCTAATAATGATTTTTTATTGGTTTTTGCAACAAGTAGTGTATGAAAAACCCTAACTCTTTCTGATTTTACCTGATTTCACCTTATTTCATCCATTGGTAACTCTTGTTTTTTTATTTTGCTTTTGTTTTTGTTTTGATTTGGGTTCACGATTTGTAGCTCGATTTGGGTTCACTGGCTTCATCCAAAAACGAATCGATCTTCACAGGTTCATTTCTTTCCCTCTCCATCACACCTGTCTCTACAGATTTCTTTAAAGTCAACCTTGTTGATCTTCTTGTTGAAAATTCCCAGTGCTTTATTTCAAAAAACATACTCACTTTATTCTTCAATTTGTCCAATGATTTCTTATGCTTTGCAAGTTCTCCATAGATCTTTTGATTGTGAATAGACAAAGCACGCTCATCCCTGTCATCTAAATAGATGCTAACCAGTTATAAAACTGAATATAAAAGGCAAGGCATTAAGGTATGGGGAGAAAAGACAACACTCAAGTGAGCAAGTAGAACATAGTGACAAGAGGAGAAAAAAGTAACACTAGACTTGAAGATATGGTGAAAAGAAGAAGTGCCTAACCTTCTAAAGGAACACCATTGTCATTTCTGGAGAGATTTTCACAGCTTGGGTCCTAATTATTTTATATGATACAAAAAGTTAAGCCTATAAAAGTTTTCAATATCAATTAAAAACATTGCAATAGTTAAGTCTTTAACCTCTTAAAGATGCCCATCACTATCAGAATCATCTGAAACAATGACATTGTCATCCTCAACAGCAAATAGGGCATCAAGAGAAGTAGACATGATACTTCACTTTCAGAATCCCTGTATTTAAAACAAGGAGATTATTTAAGCACAAAGATAATTTAACATTAAAATGCATCTATCTCCTTGTTGATCATAAAACTACTGTATGTATTTTTATAACATCAAGGTACTGAGATTAGAGTAGAGATACCAAAGGCTTTTGAGTAAAGCTTATGGTTGGTTGTTCTACATTGAACCTAATTGCTAAGACCACTAAAAGAATTAAAGGTAAAGACATACTTCGTTACCAGTGTAATTTGTCTCAACAATAGAACTTGCAACCTAATTAACCAAAGCACTCAAAGTTGTTAAGATAGGAATGCATACAAAAGTCACTATAATTGCCAAAAAAAAAAAAAAAGATCACCATAGTATATGATCTGTATGAGTGGATACCGCCACTATCAAAGATCTCGGGTGTGATGGTCAATCCTATTCTCTCTTAAAGCTTTATAAAGCTCTAAGAGAAAGGGTTGGCTAGGTTCTTGTAATAACCTCTATTGTAGAGCTTTATTTTGTTGAGGTTATGCAGATGTGAAAGCAAAAGGTAGAAAGTTAAGAACCTCCATTGTGGATGCTCTAAGTCTGAGCCTACATATTTAAGCATTATTTCTATGTGTAAAAAGTACATGGCTATAAATTAGAAAAACAAAGGATTATAGTGGCATGTTCTAGAAACAAATCCAGACAGGCTATATTTAAGTCAGCTGGGAAAACTTTGATTCTCCTTGAAATCTTGAGGTTTGATCTGTATAAAGTTTCCCCTAGCATTAACTCATATATCAACCCCTTCTTGGTAACTGAGGCTTTTAGTAGCAGCATTAGACTTGGGAAACGATTAGGTGTTGAGAGTCATCAAATAGTTATGACCAGGAATAATCACACAAACCATTTACGGCAAATTAGACAACTTTTTGATGGAATGTGAAGAAACAATAAAAACCCAGATAAAGAAGATTGAAAAAGACTAACCATCGGATGGATCTGTGTCAGTGTCGATATACCAGCAGCCCACTGTAAACCAGTTTGTGATACGACTCCATCCTATTCTAGAGTTGATAACTAAAGAAGAGCATCCCAGCAACCAAATTAGTTATTGCAATTAGGCCCATGGCAATTGCAATAAGAAACCAAACAGGTCTAACCCCCAAAAATAATTAACATAGAACGGCAAACAGAATTAGAAAATGCATTGGACATCATTCTAATAAACAGATCCATGATGGTGGAACCCATCATCAAACCCGTAACAGCAGCCCATTTGAATGTTGTTGTTGAGCATCAGATAGCATAGAAAGGACCAAACAGTAGCAGATTCCATAAACCCAAAAATGAAGAAAATAAGACTGGTTTGGCCATGGGACATTGGGACAGACCAAACATCAACCACCAATTATAAAGCCATGTAATCAATAAATAAATAAATAAACCAAACCAGTAGCTGTTTATGCAAACCAAAAATCTAATGTATTTCATCAACTTGAATCTTAGTTTCTCCATCCATAGTAATACAGTTGTATGCAAATAAACACACAAGTCAACTTTGGGTTTTGATTGCTATTTTCTACCATGGTTTCTTCTGAATGAACTGCTTTGAAGGAAAACAAGATGTGCAAATCATCTAGAGACTATTTATTACTTTCAGGTGTCAATAATTGCATGTTGCATCTCAATTATACTAATTCTTATGAATGATGTGTTTGCTTAATGAAATGCGTCCTTTTTTAGGACAAAGCATATCATATAGGTTTTCCTTTACTAAGAGCATCTCCAACCTTAGCACAAAAAAAAACACCAAATATGGTGTGCCCATCAACACCAAAAAAAAAACCCAACTCCAACCATCCTCTAAAAAAACATCAAAATTGTGGACCCCACATTAAAATAACATATTTTATTTACTATTTTACTTTATTTTTAAATAATCAGTAAAGTAAAAGAGTAAAGTGAAGTGGGCCCTATTGATTTAGCATTAAAATAATTGAAAACAAAAAAAAGAGTAAAGTGAGTGGGCACTATGGATTTAGCGGTCAAGACTTTGGCCGGCATATATGCCGGGGGGGGGGGGGGGGGGATTTCGTGGCCGGCAAAAAAAAAATTAATATGCCGGCCGGTTGGAGCTAGGAAGCCGGCAAAAACGTGGTTTTAGCGGATGGTTGGAGAGGCTCTAACTGACGCAAAACAGTTGTACTTCTGCTGTACAAGCTTTCAAAGAAATCCTCTGTTTTTTATCAGTGAATGTTGTTAAGATGGATTAAGATGTAACATATTAGGGGGTGTTTGTTTTCAGCTTAACAAGTTTAATGGGTGGTTAGCTTAATTGGTTAAGTTATACTATGATTGAAATGGAGATAAATCAGGTATGAAGAATAGATGGTCCCAAATTGACTAGATGCAGGATTAGATGGCTTATAGTTGGAGGTTCAATTTAAGACATTTAAATTTAAATTCAAATGGAAATATGATGTTTTGCATACTGCTGACTTTGTGGAGTAGGTTGAAGCGCTTCAAGACTTATCAAACTGTTCATAACATGCATAATATCATATACTATCTTTAAGCTAATTTAGATGCACAAATTGAAGTATAGAAGTTTCCACAAAGTGAGCATAAAGAAACCAAATTATGGTGTCATTGCTTTATGGTACAAGGGAGAATTCAAAATTCTAGAAAAAGTATGCAATGAGACCTTTTTCGTATCTTTTTCATAAATTGCATAGAAAAGATCCATCAATCTTTCTCTTGTGAAGGTTTAATCTCCCCCATCATGCCAAAATCATATTAGATTAATGACTCATCCACATCGATAGCAGGATTCCCAGGATGAGGATTAGCATGAAAGAAACCTGTTTTTAGTATCTGCATATTATAAACAAAAATAATGAAAATTCAGTCGAAAAGAAATTTTAACAGTTTGTGACTTTTGCAATCAATAAATGTGAGAGGTCGTGAATAAAGAGTAAGATTCTCAACCTGAATCAAGTACGATTCAATGGCGTGTGAAGAGATTTGGGATGAACTAAAACCCTTTTCTTTTTAAGCATCTATGTTATTAATCTTGATGCCTGTTTCACAAAAATTTCAAACATAAAAGCACCTTTTAACACGGGAACTATTTGGCTCATTAAACCTAAGTATTAGATAAGATAATTTCATGAGAATTATAGAGTTCAGATTGAAACCTGGAACATACTCCAATGTCGGCACCTTCTGTGCGGTATAATCCCAGAATACTTGTTGCATGGTCACAATGACTATGAAATTAGATTAGAATGCAAATAATTCTATGACACTTTCTTGACTTCATTTTTTTGTGGAAGTTTTCTGTAAGTTAGTCACGACAGTGATCCTTACAACAAAGTCTAATATTCTTTTTGCATCACCTCCTCATGATAAACTACATTTAACCAAGTCTTACATGATAAACTACATTTCTTGATAGGATTCTTTCTTTGTAACCGAGATGTATCCTATCCTCTTCAGTTATCGAGATTTTTGTTCTTCTGTTTTACATTATCTATCTGGAAAATAACATAATTGGTCTCGAAATTCGGCCATTGCTGCTTCAGGAAGGAACTTTAGAATACGTGTTTTGCTTTAAATGTATGACATTCACTACTCTGATTTTAGCTTTATTAGTGTTTGTTGTACATAGTGAATGAAACTTGCAAACAAAGTTCTTGTGAAAATGAAAAAAAGTTCTTGTAAGAGTTTGGATCTTTTTTCCAAGTGTGTGAACTTGAAAGACCTCACTTTGTACAAGTGTTCCATGTCCTACTTGGAAACCTTCACTGTTTGTGCTCCACTACTTTCTAATCTCACAATTAAATATCCTGTCTACTTTCCTAAAGTTCTCAACGTGGTTGCTCCTCAACTTAAGAATCTGACAACTTCAGTCGACACTGGTAACTGCGTCAAGGGCTTGGATTATTTGCAGTTGTCCACAGCGGGATTGGATTCTTTAGAGAAAGTCAATCTTTCCTTGTCAAGGGTTTTAATTAATGACGAGAAGAGGAAGTTTGTTCCCCAACTACTGGATTTGTTCCATAAACTCCGCAGTGCCAAATTTCTTAACCTTGATAGGGGCATCATTGCGGTATACATACAAATATCATCAGTTTTCGTGAGTGTCTTAATAGTTTCTATTTTCTTATGTATGTGTATTTGTTTGTTCCAAGGTTCTCTCCTCGTGCCAGGATCAACTCTTGCATGAACCTTGTCCATTCGATAAGTTGAAGTGTTTGAAGCAAAAGAAGTGTTTTACAGCAATGCCCACTGGACTCAAAAACTACTTTCTTGAGAGCTCTCCAACTGCAACTTTCATCATGGATTTACCTCAGGTATTGACATGACTGGACGTATTTCATATCATATTCTTGTTCATAACTTCCTTTGGCGTTTTATTTAGTAGTGAAGTTATTATAGATAGATGTCAATAAATTGTTTTCATGGTACATATAGATAAGTATCTAGAAGTCAACGGTTAATTCTAATTTAATTGGAGTGATGCATGATAGTATACAATATAGATGTAATTTATATTAAACCATGATATCCCAATCTATGTTAAACATAAGGCAAAGATTTGGAGATTGTACGAAATGGAATTAATTACTTGTGAACTCATTGTTGAAGAAAATGCATCGTCTCCACTGTTTTTCACGTTATGATTAGAGGATAAAAATAGTATGATTAGAGGATAAAAATAGAGTCTTTTGAGTAACTACTAGAAGTGTACTCGCACAATGCAGTGAGGTACATCACGATTTTAATATTTCATTTTTTTTTTGTTTTTTTTTTGTCGCTTTACAGTACGATTTTGGAGGTTTTGAGAAAGTGATAATGTTTTTTTTATAAATTTGTTTAATTTATGCTTAACAATATAATGTTTTTTAAATATAAAAAATTAAGTAATTTGTTATAATTCAATGATTATCTTATATATTTTAACGACATCTAGATAAAATAACCAATTACAAATTTAATAATATAATTAAAACAAATTTATAATAATATAATATATTAATTAATAGTGATACATGGAACCGTTTGCATAAAAGGAATGTCCTACACATACCAAATTGGTAGGTATTAGAAGCTTGCAGTAATAATGTGTATCTTGTGTTTTGATACTTGTAAATTAAGAGATTTTTAAAATATTGCATAGAATGATGGTAACTTGTGCCTAATAATTTGTATTTAAGAGTTTTTTATGTCTGCTTTATAATATAGTATAGATATAGATATAGATTGAAGTTTCTACAGAAGAGATCAAGGCAGCAGGTAGATAAGGGGGGCATTATGGCTAAGGAGGTGGAGGAAGAAACGAAGAGGCAAAAGATAAGTTGAAATTGTTGATGTCACACCTGATCAATTGCAAAATGGCCCAACAACAAGTGCAGGTAGAATAATAGATGTCCAAATTATCAAGCTCTCGCTTTTGATTGTTACCATGCGTCGATCGTCTTTCTCGTAAACGTTTGTGGGTTGAAACTAAAAAGTTTGTTCTCGTAGTAGAATAGAAGATGTTCAAGGTTTTTGTTGCTAGCTTGCTTTTGATTGCGATACCATCCAATTGAAAGCACATCTTGATATCATCCATTATTAATTAATTTTGTTAATTCAATAGCTTTTTAATATAATAAATACTAGCTTGAACCTTCAAATCTTAATATGTTATATTTTTTTCATTCTCGATTTATTCTTATGGCTCTACATAATAATTTCGAATTACAAATCGATTGATACATAAATTGAAGACTAAATTCAAACTCAACCATGATGCCTCACCATCAATCTCAATCTCTGTTGGGGCAATATTGTTGTATCCGGGATCGTGAAACGAGGATTATACTTTGAAGATTAAAGTTGTCAAAGTTCTATAGTCAAAGCAGCTTAAGTCTTGTTTAATCAAAGTGCTTAGAGTTTATTTGCTTTGCAATGTAGTTAGTATAAATAGGTTTTAGCCTTTGTAATTGGTAAGAGCTTACATTGTCATATTTTAGAGAGAGGATTTTAGTGAGAGAGAGTTCATACGATTCATGTAATATGTAGAGAGAAAAAGTTCAATTTGAATGAAGAACAATAAGATTTGTGATTGATTTCTTTGTTTGATTGTTAAATTGGGACAAAGAATTGGTATTAGAGCAAAATCGATTTAAGTTTTTCAATTGATACGATCATGTTTTGAAAATTTTGGAACAAATTGATCTGATCTCAAATTTTTTTGGTGCAACTGTGTTCTTCAAAGTTCATATGGATTTCATTAAATTTCTCTTGATTTGATCAATTAGATTAAAAACACTTTGTAATCGATGAATTTGGATTAGATTTGAGTTTTTGAATTTTTTTTTAATCGATGAAGATTCGATCAATTTCTCATTTTTTGTTCAATTAGATTGTCTTAGGCAGCGGCTAAATTTTTGCAACTAAAATTGGTGGATACAAACATGAAATAGGTGGATGAAGTTTTTTTTGTTAATGGCAGCTGTGTGGTGTTCAAACACTTATGGCCGGCTATTGATTTTCTTCCCTTGCCATTTGGATCTGAGGGTTTTACACTTATTATAGTCTTGATATTACATAGATACCCAAGCTTTTGAATTTTATCGCCGGTTGATTTGGTTACGACAAGTTTTTCGAAATTTTCGATCGGTTTTCTAAACGTTACCCTTGATTCGGTTTTGATCGTGGGTTAGTTAATTGAGCTATATAAACTTTAACCCATCTCGACTTTTCGATCGTTTTTCGATAAATTTTCGGTTGCTTCGTTCGAGAATTTGAGAGATTGTTTCGAGTTCTAACCAGTTGAGGGAGCTTAAGGGAACATAAACGATCGATTTTTGTCGAAAAGTTTTAGCCCATGTCGAATTTTTAAACTTTCGATCGTTTTTTTCGAAAAGTTTCGGTTGATTCGTTTTTCGTCGTGGGTTGATCGTTCGGATTTTAATCAGTAAGGAAGTGATCGGGAGCGTTAACGATTGTTTTGTATTGAATAAATCTAACCGTTTCAAATTTTTGCAGGTCGTCTCATCGGAAAAGACGATGAATATTGTTTTAACGGAGGTTTTGTTAGTTCCGTTAGTTTTCTAACATTTTTGGTCCAAATTTTCGTTAAGTATCGTGAAGTTCATTAGTAGTTTCAATATATGTCATTTTGGTCCTTCTAGTTTTAAGTTTCATTTTATGTTGTTTTTAGCCCTTGTAGTTTATACTTCTACTTTTTGACAGTTTTAGTCCTTGTAGTTTCTAAGTTTCTTGTTTTTACATTTTTAGTCCCTAGACTTCTTATTTTTGTATTTTTGTTATTTTTTTAGTCCTTATTTTTTGTCGAGTCTTAGTAATTTTGTCACTTTTAGTCTTTCTAGTTTGCAGTTTTAGTTTTTGTCATTATAAGTCCTTGTACTTTCTCAGTTTCAAAGTTTGTCAATTGTGACCCCTAAACTTTCAAGTTTCATTTGTTGTCACTTTTGGTCCTTGCACTTTGAAGTTTCATATCTTGTCAAGTTTAATCAAGATGGGATATTTTGAAAATGATGAAGATGAAATTATTAAACTCAAAGCAGAGAATGAAAATCTGACCTCTTTAGTTGATTATTATTCAAAGGGATCAAAGAGATATCATGCTGAAAAGAGGTTGCTACGCGAAGAAGTCAATGCGTTAAAGAAGACAAATGAAGATCTTCAGAAGAAAATTTATGATTTGGAAGAAGAAAGGGTACATAACCTGGAAACTGAAAATACTGAATTGAAAAGGAAGATTTCAGATTTGGAAGCTGAGATTGTCAAACTCAAGGAAAAAGATTCTATCAAGAAAAATGAGGAGACAACAAATGATTTGGATACTGCAAATCCTGAGCTTCAAAAGAAGATTTTAGAATTGGAAAAGCATATTGTCAATTAAAGAACTGAGTTTGAAAAAGAGAAGAAAGGGATTGAAAGGGAAAGAAAGACTTTTGAAGAAAAGAAAGCGGTTGATCTGAAGTGTGCCAAACTTTCTCAACAAGTGTCAGATTTTGAGAAAGTGATCATTATAGAAAGGGACAAGTTTGCAAAAGAGAAGAAGATAGTTGAGCAGAAAAATGTTGGAGTTTTCAAAGAAATATTTGATCAAAGAAAGAATGTGTTGAGAAAGATTTTGAAGAAGAAAGAAAGGTTTTTGAGACAGAGATTAATAAGCTTACAAGGAAGTTATCTGAACTGTCAACAAAGGCAATGAAAGAACAGAACACGAAGTCTGAATTTCAGAAAAAGATTGATCTGCTCACCAAGGAAAGAAACGGTTTATCTTCCAAGATAACATAACTTGAAGAAATTGTCTCTAAGGTGGTTTTGACTGAGCAGAAGACTCCAGATTCAATTATTCAAACACCTAGAGATGATTCAGCTGATTCTGAATGCCCACTCAAGACATCATCAAGTTCACATTATAAAACTGTTTCTACAAAAAGGTCAATTAATTCTATAGATCAGATTCGTACTACTAACCTTTTCTATGATAGGAATGTTGATGGTTCAGGGTTGTTTAGAAGAAGGAATAGTATTGAGAAGTTAGTATGGAGAGTGAAAGCATCTTCTGACAAGAAGAATGAGCAGAAATCATTTGAGCATACATCCAATGCCAAGAAGAACAATGTGCATCAAGGTAAACCTGATTTTGTTTATTCTAGAAATCAATTACTCAGTTTAGCTAAAAAGAAAGTTTGTTGTTCTTACTATGGCTCAAATGATTTTGCTGGTAAAGATTTTGTTAATTACTGTTATGGTTCTTATTATATTACTCCTAAAAGAACTGCAACTAACACACCTGGACCCAAATACCAGTAGGTACCAAAGCCAAAAGATTCATCTGTGTTGCAGGCACCTCAAGTCTAGGGGGAATAAAAGAACTTTGGCTTCTGAATACTACAGTTTAGGACATTTATGACTTCTAAACGCAACAGTTTAGGACTCGTACTTCAACGATCAAAAGCGATTGTACTCTGATGCATAAATAAGATGATCAACCTTCAAGGGGGAGTATACATATTACCTCTACTGATAATATTGCGAATGCATATTTTCAGGGGGAGTAAATGACTTATGATTAGTTCAAATCAGAACTCGTGTTTCAAAGTTTTTGACTAAGACTTTGTTACTTTGAAACCTAAGTTGTTCCTCATCATCTCTGAAGAAGATTCCATACGGTTTCTTTAGCACTTGTCCTGGTAAAAAGGGTCCATCAGAAGGCAGTGATAGATCTAGAGCTGAGAGATCAAGAGAAGGCCCGAACAGTGCATCCCTGAAGAATTTGATGGAGGTTTCATTTTTTATAACTGTAACACCCGTAATTTCTTGTAGACTTTCACCATGTGTAATGTTCGTTAGGATGTTTAAATAAACTTACGATAATGTATTGTTGCTTGGACTTGAGTTACAGATCTGAACCTATGATCCTCTTTGAAGAATCGGGTCGTTTCGGGTCGAAGTTGCGCCCGATGGGCTTTGGGCGACTATACCCGACGACTATGCCACAAGGCATAGTCGCATGTGTCATAATCGCGGTAGTGGGAGTGGTTTCTAGACAAAACTCAATAGCTTGAGGGTGAGGTGAGACATTGCCCGCGAAAATGACGATGGCATTGTCGCCTGGTCATAGTCGCCGACGTGGGGCTGGCAGTATAAATCAGAGAGTTGCGATTTTTAGGGCATTTATCTGATTTTGAAGGAGTGGTTGCATTTTCTCTCTAGAGGAGCTGGTAAGTTCCACTCTCTTCTTTTCCTTACCATTAATGCTCCCATCTACCTCAATTCCATGATCATTATGATGTTTTAGGGTCCTTGAAAGCATTTATTGATCAAGTCTAGCCTCCTCAAGTTTCATCTCATCTCTTCCCTAGTCCTCAATTTTTAGGGTTTAACCTACAAACCCTTCAAGGTGAGTTCATCCACTTTTATAAAAATTTATACATGCTAAATATGGGTTTCCACCATCTAAATATCTCTATTCTTATTTGTGGTATTGTATGAACTTTTGTATCTAAACCTAACTTTTGGACTTTTTAGGGTTTTATGGTAAAAATATGATTTTTGGGTAGATGAACTATTATGTTGAACTGCTGATAAGTTTGTACATGGGAATTAGTTTTACCATAACCTTGGGTCTAAATACTTGTGACCCAAAACTAAATTTTGAAATATTAAAGTGAACCGAATGGATGAAAATTCTAAGTATTTAAGTGGGTGTACGGATTTATGATTCAAATGGAAATTAGGAACCTCTTGGTAATATTATGTGAGTATTTATGTAACAACTATCACTTGGAAATGTCTTGGAAGATTTGTTTATTGAAATTACCGGTTAGCTTATTTGCTTTATGTGATATATATGGTTCATTTGGGAGTCATGACAGCACATTTATTGTTGCATTTTATCCGACGTTGGGACATATGTTTCACACGTCGAGGAACGTTTAGGCGTCAGATTGGTTATAAGTCCTACGTTCTAAGTATTACGATATTAGATGAGGATCTCAACGTAAGGACCCTTTGTGGTTGAAGTTGACTTTCTGTAGGTGTACGTTTAAAGCCATCGAGTCTGACATCTTTTGCATGTACTTCTATGTGTATTGGTTTTACAAACTTGTCAAGTGGCTTACTTTTGTGTTCCGTCACTTGTGTTAGTAAGCGGGTCTCCCCCGTTAACCCAAGAGGTGCATGTTTCTGGTAACACGTATTATCATTAGTATTATCAAATCGTTCCTTTACTTGCACTTATTATTGCTTATTCTAAATTCAAACGTTTGATCTCACTAGGCTTTAGCCTAACACTTTTTCTTAAAATGGCATGTATAACAGGTCAATCTAGCGATGGGATTCGTTGAGAATAAGTAAACGACCTTGGGGGCGAGAGCGGTCTTTTTGGGAGATATAATGACTGATACAATGATGATAGTGGACTCATATTTTGGAAGAATAACAACACCCGACCTTAATCTTTCTTGTCTAAGTTAGATTAATAGGTTGTTGAATATTATTCTTCATTTGGTTTAGTTTTGTAAATGTTTGAACATTATTCCCCATTACGGAACGACATTTGGGATTGACTTGACAGGTTATATGTATTCAAGTTTTACTCATTTTATAGCCGTCATATTGTCGAAATTTCGAATTTTAATTTCCTCTAAAATTTAGGGTGTTATAAGTTGGTATTAGAGCAGTAGTTTAAGTGAACTAGGTATGGATGTAGAATAGCAAGACTTAAGCTGTGATTTTAAGTTATGATTGTGTGAGAATGGGTAGAACTCTTAAGATAGGTTTGTAGTAGAGTCGACGAAAATTACACTTATTGAGAATTATGATGATGGTGATGAAAGTTCTTACATATCATATGTTCATAATTTCACTTAGCTAACGTTATTATGAAGATGTTTTACGTTAGTATGCTTGTTTTCCATTGTTACGATGATTGATGAACGTAGTAGTACGTTTCCTTGGTTATCCCTCTTGTGATCCATATCTCATCTTTAGTCTTGCCTATGTGTGTGTGTGGCAGACTATGGTAAATACTCGTAATCGGCCGGATGGTCAAGATACAGCGACATCTACGGCCGACCAACGTAGAGTGACCACGGCAGACTTGCCCCCACCGTTCATAACGTTTTGGGCAGGAGACCGGAGCACATATCCCGTCGTAATATAGCCTCGACCAACCCGATAAAGGAAGAGGTGAATCCGGAAACAAGAATGATGGACCGAATGATGCAAGCTATGAATGCAGTAATGCCTCAATAACAAGAAATGTTTATGAAACTACTGGAGGACCGAGATGCTACCAACCGCAGGCACAAGACGGCCGCAGAAAACATTTTAGTAGCCTGATCCGGGGGTATGGGATCCGAAATTCCCACTAATGAAACTGCCACCCCAATCGCAAGGCAAGTGGCAAAAGGCTTGTACTTTCAAAGCTTTCCTTGGGTGTCGACCACCGGAGTTCAAAGGCTCAGATGACTCGGCGGCATGTATGAATTGGATCCGGGAGATGGAGCAAGTCTTCCGATCAAGTGAATATGGTGAGAATCAGAAAGCGACGTTTGGCTCTCAAATGCTTCGAGGGGTGGCCCTTACCTGGTGGAACGTTTACTCCACCTTCATAGAGGCCACTGTGTTGGCCAAACTCAGTTGGGAAAATTTCAAGAAAAAGGTGATGGAAGAATTCTGTAACGAAAGAGTCATAGACTGGATCGTCGACGAGTTCCGGGAGTTGAAGAAAGGGAATCTGTCATTAAAGGAATACAACAAGTTGTTTATGGATAAGTTGGGTTTGGCGGGACATCTGGTCCCAACCGAGAAAGAGATAGAAGATCAAGGCCTACGCCAAGGGCTTGCCGTCTGAAATGAAGAATTTGGTGAGAGTGTCCAAGGCCTCTACCCTTCGAGCGGCAATCGAGGAAGCCCAGTTGGTGGAAGATTCTTACTAGTCGAGCAAGGCCGAGAGAAGCGGGGGAGTTGAGAAAATAATATGGGAGGGGAGTTCCGTACCCTCCAAAAGGTCGAGACCATTCAACCACAATCAAAAGGGGACCGACCCTAGGAGGGATATTCCGTGGTGATCAAGGTGTAGAAGCAAGCACACCAGTCCTTGCAACTCGGGGTCCGAGCCATGCTTTAAATGTGGCAAGCCCGGTCACAGTTTCCGAGATTGTCCGATCAAAGGACAAATTTGTTTTGGATGCAAGGATTCGGGTCACATCAGGAGCGAGTGCCCGAAGGCAAAGGCGAGTTTTAGCGGAGGAAAGAAAGTGGATACTCCAAAAGCAATGGGGAGGCATTCCAGATAACTACCGAGGAGGCAAAGGCTTCGACAGATGTAGTGTCGGGTACGTTTCTCCTAAACTCCGTACCCACACGCATTTTATTTGATTCAGGAGCTAGCATTTCATTTGTGTTGAGTTCCTTTTGTCCCAAGTTGTCCGTACCCACTACTAGTTTTAAGGAGGCCTTGGTAATAGAGTTGGAGGATGGCGATCAAGTATTGGTTCGGGACATCCTTAAAGGTTGCAAGATAGAAATTGAAGGGAAAGAATCCTCGGTCAATTTGATGCCAATGGCCATCGGGGGTTTTGATGTGGTCATTGGGATGGATTGGTTAGCGGATAACCGTGTCGATATTCTTTGTGCAAAGAAATTGATTCGAATTCCGATTTCGGATGTCGAGTCGGTAACCGTGTACGGCGAGAGGCGGAAGGGTGAAATAGCTTCTGATCAACTTGTGGTTTGTAATTTAGTTGGTGAAGCAAGATGGTGACTCTCTACTTTTGAAGAGGCTCCGAAGAAGATATGAGAGCTTTAGGAGTGGAGGGACGACGAAGGGGAGGAGGCCAAATATGATAAGTGGTCGGAGATGGTAAAATGACTTAAACACCCTTAAATTAACTAACATTTTTAACTAGAGTTAGCTAGAGGGACCACAAGTGAAACAAAATGGCAACTACAGTAATCAAAATTGTAATTAGTTTAAAAAAGGAACAAAACTTGATAATGAGTAATAACCACAAGAACAAAAAGTGTAATTTACTATAAATTTAATATAAATGGTTTAGATTCATATTTTAAACAAAAATAAATTGGGATCATTTCTAAAATCATTAAAAGTTTCATAATTTTGAGATTTGGTTTATAAAATTAAGAGATTTGAAAGAAAAAAAACTGATATAACATGATAAAATAATGATATAACAATTTTATTAAACCATTACGGATTTTATGATTGTGGATGTTGTAAGGAGCAACAAATTTAAAAATTTATATAATTTTATTGAGTAAATTACATTCCTGGTTCTTTGGTTTACACCAAATAATATCGTATTTTCCTAAATTGAAGTAATTAAAGAAAACGTCCATGTAGTTTTTATTTTCACAAGCCACAGGGACTTGAAAGATAATTTACTTTATCTATACTACATTAATAAGCATTCTAACCAAAACTCTTAACTACAAGTCATTAAGCACAAGGCACAACAATTTTATACAAGAATTTCAAAAAACTCTTAATTACAACCTTATATGCATAAGGTACTCACTCCTAATGCAGCCATCCTCACCGATACAAAAAGTTGGATTACTTCAGACTTTGCTTTTTGAATACGGAGTTCTTCATGCCATTTCCAGTTCCTGCCAAACCAATTCTCAAGAAAAAGTTGAGGTTTCAAATTTCAAATTCATATTTCCAAAATCGTTCCTAAAGATTTAGAGCATCTCCAAAGTGGAGAAATTGGAGATTTTCGGCTATAATTTTGTTCCAACACCTTCTCCAAAACTATCCCCAAAATGGAGAAAGTAGGAGAGAGAAAGAGTTTTTCTCCAAATATGGACATAACCCGAAAAATGATTACTAAATGGAAGAACCAATAGAAAACTTGGAAATTAGATATTTAGGAGAGAGAAATAGTATTTTAATAGATGAATGTAATATTATAATCAATGTTTGGTTCTCCAAAATGAGGAATCTATTGGAGATGAATGTAAATTCTTTTGGAGATTTTGACTTTTGGTTCTCTATTTTGGAGAAAATTTGGAGAATTTGTTAGAGATGCTCTTATGGTTTATCTCCTCAATACACGCTATCCCAAGATGCTATCACCGGTACCAAAGAGAGACTATTGATTTCCCATGGTTACAAATGAGTTTAGATTAAGTTGATCTGCTTCTTTCCTTCCTCCTTCGCTCCACCATCAATGCTCCTCCAAGCTCCATCTCTACGATAAATCAAGTTCTCCATCTTCTAAATTGGTATTTAATCATTGTTTCATACCGTCGGTTGGGTCTTGATTGACCATTGTTTCTTTTGTGTTTGATTTTTGCATTAGGTTTCTTCTACACATTTCAGTTTCTCCATCACTCTCCAGGTTTGACCTTTCTCCTTTGCCTCTTACATTTGTGTTTTTTTATCAATGATTTTTTTTCACTCAAGTAGGTTTTTCCATCTTTTTCTTGTTTACTTACAGACCTGGCTTTCTTCATTGCCTTTCACATTTGACCTCACTCTTCTAACTTTTTTTTTTGTTTTTTAATGTTTTCCTCTTCATCTTGTGCTTTTATTTAATGATTTTCTTACACCGCTTCTATATTTATCAACATGAACAGGGACAACTTCTATGTTTATCAAGATCCTTGAAATACCAAAGAAGAAAAAGGGACAATGATATATTATGGTTATGAAAATCACAGGGGTTGCTCCTTGATGTTTTGGAGTTTGAATTAAAGCATATATTGTGGTAGGATCCTTGATGAATGAATAAAAATAACCTTTTTCCATTGATCTATGGATTTTTTTATAAGGAAAGTTACTTTGCAATGGTGTTTTTCCGAAATGGAGTAATGATAACCATTAGAAGACATTTCAACATGTTAATATCATACCGTTCAAAATAGTTCCTAACTTAACGTATTTAGAACTTTTTTCTTTTTCTTTTTACTGCAGGCATCTCCAATATATTCAGGTTCCATGGGCAAAATTATGTGATTGCATTTACTCGTTTTAATTGTTGAACAAGTTTCAGTCCTTAGATGTTTAGTTTCTGCATAACTAGGAAAATTACATATTAAAGTTCCAGCATCATCAGATTAGAGTTGTTCCAACATCAGATTATAGATTTGTTTATTTATTCCTATTTCAATCATAAAATTTGGAAAGGCTTTGAATTGAAACTTTGAATTTAATATGCATTTTAGTTTGCATCATTTCCCTTCTAATTTTCATTGTAGTCTTGCCTCATATTAGAGTTGTTACTTCAATATATCAAAGTTTGCATTTTAACCTTCATCCTTCAACACGAGAGTTGTTCCTACTTTAGTTTCTACAAATATGATTCTACTTTGCATTTTAGTTTCTTCATAAGTAGATTTATGCATTTTAGCTTTTGCATTTTAGTTTATATAAAATTAGATGCATTTTGGTTTTTGCATAATTAGGAAAATGACATACTATTACAAAGGGTCAAACTCTTTGTTCTTAATTTGAGATAATTGAAATCATCCATAATACATACTGTTTAATCTAATAAAACAGTTGATAACATAAACAGGTCAAAGTTTTCACAGGACGTGGAATAGCGTTGCTTCAAATTCTTCAGATGTATCACTGCTTGTTTGAATAAAATTGGAGAAACAACCGATAAATTGTCATGCCATCAACAGACCTCTAAAGCTTTCCTGTTTCCAAGCTCATTTACTTAAAAAAGTAAATTGACCACCATTGTTGTTCTTCCAGGAACACCACAGGAAATACCGAATTTCAGTGTATGTTGGTTTGAGTCGCAAAAACTAACAATTGGATTCAACCCTAATGTTGAAATCGTTTTGCACTTTATGATATCAATATTTGGGTTTACTTTCCCTCAACCTTTTCAGTAGCATAACTCAAAATGATTTCGACACCGGACAAAACATGCTACTGCAAAAGAGGCTTACCTTCATTTGGAAAAGAATCATTTTGCACTTCAATCGGTAGGCATTATGGTGGGATAAAACATGCTACCGAAAGTAGTTTATCAATTCTGCACTTCATGTTATCAAAATCATTTTTCACTTCACAGTTGATATTTCTTTTATTATCATTCTAATTTGTATGGCTTTGGTGATAAATGTTGATATTTATAGCTCTGTCTAATGGCCCGCTTACCATACACTTACCGAATATGCGCTTAATGAGTCAATTACCTTATAGGGTGAACATAGAAAAAATCGAGATTCTTACCCGATAAGTGATGGTGGTGACTCTTACCAGAAAATTTGTATATGAATTCAACAAATCTCTTAACAATTTTCTACGGCATTGTTGTATTTTTTTTCTCCTGTACATTTGTTGTTCTCATCTGGAATTGTGTGGGTTTCATGTTGACTTCTTTGTAGAAACATGTTTCCTTATCCTCTGGATGTTAACTTGACAAGGAACTTGAGAATTATCTCTGCTAACTTATTATATGAGATGGGTTTTTACATAAACTGGTAGAGTTGAGTTTCATGTGTATCCATATCATGTTTGTTTGTGATGAATCTTATCGTTAGTTTGTTACTTTGGTATTTTGGAGTTGAAGACATATGGCTCTTCAAGAATGGCAGCTGCAAAGCCTTTACTATAACTCTTGTAGACCTTTTTTTGATTGCAATTTTTTTACACGATAAAATAGATGCAATTAATTTGAATATAATGTTCTTTTGCAATCTAACTAATTTCATTGTTGTTTTTGTTGGCTAGCAAACTAAGCTTTGTGACGGTTGTTGCCCTATAGGAAATATGATTGTTACATTAGCTACAAAATCTTATTCTTCCTAATTTCATTGGGTTTTTGTTGTATGATTCACTTGTAGATAAAGATGACAGTTGCTTAGGTGAAGCATATGGCAAAAAATATGTTTTTACTTCAAACACTTGTGTTCATCTTTTACGAAATCTCATTAGAGTTGTGACTGATTTTCTTGGGTAATTGGTCTGACGAGACAATTACACTACTTACCAATTTTCAATCAACAATAAAATTAGATTAGATTTTAAATTTTTATATAGTTTTCATCAAATGACTGCAATTAGAACCATAAATCTTATTTATTCAAAATCTATTAATATTGTAAAGACTAAGGGGTTTACTGGATCATTTACCTTACCGGATAAACATGGTAAGGATTTGGTGTTCAGAAGATTTCAACCCCAAAGGTAATGGGTTATCAACAGCCCCTTTACATCGAGATACAGACCATGTATGGATTTGGTGGTGTTTAATTTTGTTTTGTATGTTGTAACTTGTGTGGGGTTGAGTTTCTTAAAAGTTTATATAAAATCTACTATGCATCTTAGAGGTTTGTGTTTTCTTAATTTGTGGTTCTTAAAAGTTTAATTACATTTGGATTATATTCTTTTCTCTTCTTCATCTTTGTGGGCGACATCATTTTTTGGATGTTTCTTCTTATTTTCAAAATTTTACTTAATATTTTCATCCAGTGAATTTGGGATTTGGGGTCTTATTTCGTCGGTTTTTTTATGAAGTGTTTAACCAAACCTTTGATTTCTTTGATATTCTATTGCTAATTCATTATGATTAGATTGTTAGATTTTTCTAATAATTATATGGGCTTATATGATAAAATTATTTAAGCTATTTAAATGGTATTTATTCAATATAGGCTCATGGGCTTTGATATTAAGAGGCACAATTAGGGTTTAATGGGAACCCTAATCACATGCCTATAAAATGGTTATGGTCCCCAGTATACCAAAGCACAAGAAACGATTTTTAAACCCCATCTACAAGAAATCGGTCATTCGGTATAGAACAATTGAGGGCTTCGGTTGAGGAAGATCATCTTGCCCGCTCTGCTCGTTCATCGTCAAGGTTCCGCGTAAAGAAGACGATTAATCAATGGATTCAGGTATGTTATTTGCTTCTTAATGATTCGATAGTATGGTTTGGTCCATAGGATTGATTTGGGAAAATTTCCAACAAGTGGTATTAGAACAACCATATCTGTTGAATCGTAAGATTAATATTATATATCGGTTCTTTTGCTTTAGTACTTTTGATTTGTTAAATGGCATCAAAGTTTTTTTTTCTTTTATAATTGATGTCATTGTGGCCCACATCCAAGTGATTCTAAGAAAGAAAAAAGGGGGGAGGGGGATATATGCGATGATACTCTTTTGATGACCGACGTTAAAGACAGTAATATAAGCTCTTTTTTTTTCTTTTTCCTATTTTGATTTGATTCTTATGCAAATTTATTGTGTTTTATGGATTCAGTTGTATTTTGTTGAAAAAAAGGGGTGGTTACTATATTTATGGTACTAGATTAAAATAATAATAATATAGTGAATATTGATAAATTATGGTATTGATTTTCTTAATTAAGGATAATCATTCTATGATTTCGAATTTTGCCTATTTTATGGAAATTAAATTATTTATTTATAAGGAAATAAAACATTTGTTAGGGTAATCAACCCTACCTTATTTATAAAATTTGGTGTATTTTGAATAAATTTAAAGTTTATTCGATTGATTATTTTCGTAACTTGTCTAGTGTTTGAAGTTGATTTATTGATGTGATATTGTTACCAAAGTCACCTCTATTACATTAATTAATTCTATTATATTGTAAGAAGTTATTTATGTGAATTGTGATCGGCCCTAAGGAAGATACAGTTTGGCCAAATAATAAAATGCGTGCAATGATAAATACGTGACAATTATAATGTATTTTTCATGTGAACAACAGTAGATCCAAAAAAAGACTATTGTTTGACAGTACTGATTATCAATATTTAATCAATACGTTGAGAGTACCACTTACATTTAATTTCTTTGTCCAAAGATTTGAAATTAATGGTGTTCTAGGTATCTCAATAAGTTTTTTTTATCCTATTTGAAATTATTAAATTTTATTTTGAGCGTATTTTCTTTATTTTTTTTTCTTCTGATCAGTTTTAATTGCCACTGCTACCAATGTATCTTCCCAAGTAAGTAACATCCCAATGCTTAGTGGGACAAATTTCAAATTCTAAAAAGACACCATAGAAATTGTTCTCGGTTGTATGGATCTAGATCTGGCGCTTAGGACAGATCGACCCATTGCCACTACGGAAAATGCCTACGAGACAAAAATTAAGAAATGGGATCGATCTAACCAAATGTGCATGAAGATCATGAAAAGCTCTATCCTAGAAGCGTTTCGGGGCTCTATTGTTGAAAGTTAGAATGCCAAGAAGTTCCTTGATGAAATCCAATAGTACTTCGCTAAGAATGAAAAATCTGAAATGAGTAGCACTTTGGCTAAACTTGTCTCAATGAAGTACAATGGGAAACGGAACATTCGGGAGTACATATTGGAAATGTCCCACCTGTCGTCAAAACTCAAGGGACTAAAGTTAGAGTTATTTAAGGATTTACTCGTGCACTTGATTTTGCTTTCACTTCATGTACATTTTAGGCAATTCAAAGTAAGTTATAACACATTAAAGGACAAATGTCCCTAAATGAGCTCATTTCTTACTGTGTACAAGAAGAAGAAAGACAAATGAGGGGTAAGACAGAAAGTGCTCATTTGGCCACAACTTCCAACAAAAGGAAGAAGAAAGAAGAAGTCACTGCAGAAGGATCTTCTTTAAAGAAACAAAAGAAGCATAATGAAGAATTTTTCTACTACTTTTTCCAGAAGTTGGGGCACATAAAGATGCATGGCGTGTTAAGAAGGGTATACTTCTAACTTTGGTTTGTTCTGAAGTTAATTTATCTTATGTACCTAAAGATACTTGGTGGATAGACTCTAGTGCTACTACTCATGTAAGTATGAATATACAGGGTTGTCTATGGAGCCGACCGCCAAATGATGCTGAAAGATTCATCTATGTGGGCAATGGAAATAAAGTGGCATTAGAGGCTATAAGGACTTTCAAATTACAAAGACTGGATTTTATTTGAACTTGTTTGAGACATTTGTTTCACCGTCTTTTAGACGAAACTTAATTTTTGTTTCTAGTTTGGACAAATCAAGTTATCCCTGTTCATTTGGAGATAATAAAGTTAGTCTCTATCAAGATTTAAATTTATATGGTTGTGGTTCTTTGATTGATAATCTGTATATGCTTGATATTGCAAGTTCCTATAATGAAGTATTACAAACAAGTTCACGTGGTACAAAGCAAAAGTTAAACGAGAATTCTGCTATATTATGGCACAAGCGTTTAGGTCATATCTCTAAATAGAGAATTCAGAGACTTGTGTTGGACGGGATTCTTGAACCCCTAGATTTGACAGACTTTCAAGTTCGTGTTAAATGTATTAAGGGGAAACAAACCAACAATAGAAAAGTGGGTGCCTATAGAGCTAAAGATGTCTTAGAATTGATACACACTGATATTTGTGGCCCGTTCCCTAAGGTTTCATGGAATGGACAACAATACTTCATTACATTCATAGACGACTACTTTATGTATGGCTACCTGTATCTAATTCATGCGAAATCTCAATTCCTCGATGTTTTCAAAGCATTTAAAGCTAAAGTTGAACTTTAACTTGGAAAGAAAATTAAAGCCATCAAATCCGACCGTGGTGGTGAATACTATGGTAGATGTGATGGATCAGGAGAACAATGTCTAGGGCCCTTCGTGATTTTCCTTAAAGAATGTGGAATCGTTCCACAATACACTATGTTGGGCAAACCTAGCATTAATGGTGTTTCAGAACAAAGAAATAGAAATCCTAAAGATATGGTAAGAAGTATGATTAGTCATTCCTCTTTGCCATAATAACTTTGGGGAGAAGCACTAAAGACTGCAGTGTATGTTCTTAATAGCGTACCTAGCAAAGCAGTTGTCAAAACCCCATATGAACTCTGGACAGGCAAAAATCCTAGAATTAGGCATTTGCATATTTGGGGTTGTCCAACTGAAGCATGACCTTATAGGCCAAATGAAAGAAATTTTGACTCAAGAACGGTTAGTTGTTACTTTGTAGGTTACGCTGAAAGATCTTGAGGCTACAAATTTTACATTCCCACATCCAGAACCTTTTCTGAAATGGGAAAGGCCATGTTTCTTGAGGATATTGAGGTTAGGGTGAAGATTCATTAATGAATGTTGTCTTTGAAGAAGAACTTTTCAGTGATAGTAATCAGATTTATATACCTATTACTATTCATAGCAATGGTCAAGATAGTCTTAGCGATGTTCAAGACCATGTTCCTGACTTCGTTCCACATATTGCTCCGGTTACAGATAATAACGTTCAAGATCTTGTTCCTAACATTGCATCAGAACAAGACAACAATATGATGATTCATCCAACACCACTTATAGAACAACCTCAAGAAGTGAAATTAAGGAGATTCACTAGAGAGAGAAGGAGTGCAATTCCAAATGATTATATGATGTATCTCCAAGAACAAGAACATGAGGATAATAATGGCTTGTCAGAAGATGACCCGACCAACTTTTGCAAAGCCATGCAAAGTTCTTGCTCTCAAAATTGGATTGATGCCATGAAGGATGAAATGAAGTCTATGAAGGACAATGACGTTTGGGATCTTGTCGACTTACCTAAAGGTGCGAAACCAATTGGTTTTAAATGGATATTTAAAACCAAAAAGGATTCGAAGGGTAACATCGAAAGATATAAATCTCGTCTTGTTGCAAAGGGTTTTACTCAAAGGGAAGGCATTGACTACAAAGAAACTTTATCTCTTGTATCTTCGAAAGACTCTTTTAGAACTATGATGGCACTGGTAGCTCATTTTGATCTACAGTTGCATCAAATGGATGTTAAGACATCGTTTCTCAATGGAGACATTGATGAGACGATTTACATGCGACAACCAGAAACCTTTTTGTAGGTCCTAGAACAGTGCAATAACAGATATAATCAATGATAAACAGTAAAGATTAGTGATTTAACCACAAAACCTAGTCATATGATTAGATTGAATAATAAAGGGTATAAGGTTTACAGAGAGAATATGAATTGGGCGCTTAAACCTTCTAATGACCATTCACCTCTAAACCCTAATCACACTAAACAAACCATTAAAACTAAGGGTTAAAATCCTAAAGTCCCAAGTCCCATTAAAACAAACAAGCCCAACTTAACAATAAAGCATTTACAACGCTTTTGAAAAAATAAACATTTAAACTCTATAAATGTGTTATACAACTTTCAACGCACTAGGACTTTCAGT